>CM037787.1:1660662-1710662 GCA_021229015.1 Solen grandis
ACTGTTAGAGGAAATTATCATAAAGAGGGGCTAATGTTAGAGAGTCGAGCTAATGTCGAGATGGGATCTAATGTTAGGGAGAGTCGAGCTAATGTCGAGATGGGATCTAATGTTAAAGAGGGGAGCTAATGTTAGAGCGGGGAGCTTTAGTCAGAGAGGATCATATATAGAAAGGGAGCTCTGTCAGGGAGGAGAGCTGAAGTCAGAGAGTCAGAGGGCGGGTTAGCGAGGAGAGGTAATGCTAGGGAGAGCTACTTACAGAGAGGAGAGCTACTATCAGAGAGGGAAGATATAGGAACGGGAGCTATTGTCAGGGAGGAGAACTACTGTTAGGGAAGTGAGCTGTTTTCAGGGAGGGGAGCTTAAGTCAGAGTTGGTGATAATGTCCGGAAGGGAAGCTAATGGCAGGAAGGGAAATAAAGTCAGGGAGGTGAGCTTATGTCAGGGAAGGAAGCTACTGTCAGGAGGAAGCTAATGTTAGAGAGGAGAGCAACTTTCATGGAAAAGAGTTACCGTCAGGGAAAAGAGATACTGCCAGAGGGGAGAGCTACTATCAGAGAGGATAGATATTGTCAGGGAGGGAAATTTGCTAAAAAGAGAATGTCCTGTCAGGGACGGAAGCTTAAGTTAGAGAAGATAGCTGCTGTCAGGGAAGATAGCTACTGTCAGGGAAGAGAGCTACTGACTGTCAGGGAGGGGAGCTACTGTCCGGGAGGTGAGCTTATGTTAGAAAGGAGAGCTACCATTATGGATCAGAGCTACTGACAGAGAGTGGAGCTTCTATCAGGGAGGAGAGCTTATGATTGAGAAAGTAGCTGCTGTCAGGGAAGGGAAGAGAGCTACTGACTGTCAGGGAGGGGAGCTACTGTCCGGGAGATGAGCTTATGTTAGAGAGGAGAGCCACCATCATGCATATGAGCTACTGACAGAGGGGGAGCTTCTATAAGAGAGTCGAGATATTTTCATGGAGGGGAGCTACTGTCAGGAAAGGAATGTACCGTCATGGAAGAGAGCTAGTGTCAGGAAGGGGAGCAACTGTCAGGGAGTGAAGCAAATGACAGGGCAAAGAGCTTCTTTCAGGGAGGGGAGCTTAAGTCAGATAGGGTGATAATGTCAGGGAGGTGAGCTACTGTGAGGAAGGGGAGCTTATGTCAGGGAGGGGAGATAATGTTAGAGAGAAGAGCTTCTGTCAGGGAGGGGAGCTACTGTCATGGAGGGGAGCTACTGTCAGGGAGAGGAGCTTATGATTGAGAAGATAGCTACTGTCAGGGAAGATAGCTATTGTCAGGTAAGAGAGCTACTGGCAGGGAGGGGAGCTAATGTCAGAGAAAATAGCTACTGTTAAGGAGGGGAGCTGATGTTAGAGAGAAGAGCTAATGTCAGGGAGGGAGCTACTGTCAGGGAGGGGAGCTATGTCAGGGAGGGGAGCTTATGGCAGGGAGGGGAGCTTATGGCTTGGAAGGGGAGCTTATGGCTGGGAGGGAGCTTATGTCAGGGAGAGGAGCTACTGTCAGGGAGGGGAGCTTATGGCAGGGAGCTTATGGCAGGGAGGGGTGCTTATGGCTGGGAAGGGGAGCTTATGGCAGGGAGGGGAGCTTATGGCTTGGAAGGGGAGCTTATGGCTGGGAGGGAGCTTATGTCAGGGAGAGGAGCTACTGTCAGGGAGGGGAGCTTATGGCAGGGAGGGGAGCTTATGGCAGGGAGGCGAGCTTATGGCAGGGAGGGGAGCTTATGGCTGGGAAGGGGAGCTTATGGCTGGGAGGGAGCTTATGTCAGGGAGGGAGCTACTGTCAGGGAGGGGAGCTTATGGCAGGGAGGGGAGCTTATAGCTGGGAAGGGAGCTTTTGTCAGGGAGGGATGTCAGGGAGGGGAGCTACTGTCAGGGAGGGGAGTTGATGTTTTGAAAGAATATCTACTGTCATGGAGGGGATCTAATGTCAGAGAGAAGAGCAACTGTCAGGGATGGGAGATGTTCTTGTGTTTGAGTTAACCTCCGATACGAAAATATTTTAAACATACAGAGACACCTAGTCAATGAATTCGAGCGCTCAGATAGGTCAGAGGCACCGATCTACCGTAAACCAACCGGAAGGCTTCGATCCCGACATGAAAACCCCGATCGACCAGATTTAGCCCAGTTTTCTCGAAAATAAATATGGTACTTAAGCATGATTTTCAGATTCAAACTATAAGTTTTAATATGGATTTGAGTTTGATTTATTATTTCAGTATTTTCGAGAACACATGGCCCGGACTCGTGTTTACAGCATTGGGCGGATCGACTTTAATCACTCAGCTACTACGGAACGGCCCAGAGTAGAAGTGACGAGAGAACCTGAACATGAAAGAGAGCTAGTACACCCTTCTAAGATACACTTTACGTGAAAAATTGATTTAATCAGCATTTTATTATTGAGTTAATACCATTGTCATTGTTTACTACAGCTAGGTTAATCCGTATTTATACGTAGTACTAGGAGGGAAATGGGCTTTAATCCCCCGTTCTGGTTTAAATCTTTGTGGACTTGAAACAGACTAGAATAATAACTAGAGGTACAGGGATACGAACAAAATCTCGTGAGTACACACTGTTCTAAATTGTTTATTTGTTTGTTGGGTTAAACGTTCCGCTGAAGTATTTCAGTAATTTCGAGACGATGTCCACTTTAGACAGATATAGTGCTTCTGCACTGACGTATCACGCCGTAGACATATAGCTTGATACCACATCCAGTCACATTATCATGACACCTGGCCAACCAGTCCTGGAACTACCCTTATATAATGAGCGCCAAGCAAGGGAACTATACCAGTAACATTGTTTACGACTTTGGTATGTCGCGGCTGGGTATCGAAACCATGACCCCCCGTTTCCTAACCACTCGGTCACCGGGGACGGTGCTGCTCAAAATTGTACATATCAAATACATATGTTTAAAAAGATGCATGACAGTGCATATTTTTATTATTTGTTTATGTTCCTCGTCGTCGTGTTTATTTACCTAAGTCTCCATTTCGTCTTGCACTTACTTATCAAACATGGAAAGGAATTTGTATTAGTTTATGTCATTAGAAATTCATTGGAAATGCGTTTGCTTTAACCACGACTGAATTCATGTATTTAAAAACCTGTTGATTCTTTTTATCAAAAGTTCAAGTTTAGGCACCCGTTCATGTTTTTTTTTTAGAAAATCCCAATAACCGATCGTTGTTCTCACAGGAAATGCGATCGCCTGTTTTCCTGCTGACGGCCACAGCTGTGGCGGCGGTCGCCATTGCGTACTTCCTCTACACACCATTCCCAGAAGACGCAAGCAACCCGTGGCAAAAGTCAGCGATGACAGCACTAGACAGACTTCAACGCGCATGCGTAAGATCTCGTCTAATTTAACAACAATAGCTTCCACGTCGATTGGATAACAAGTTTTTACAATTTTACAAGTCCTTCTTGGAGAATCCTGGGTTGGACCAGTACTTTGCGCCTGAGACTTGCATCTTAAATAATAAATCTAAAAACAGCAGCAACAACAAGATCAACCGTCTTCTTCTGTTATCATTATACGACTGTATTAACATGTAATATCCCATTAAGTATACATTTTTTTCAGTCTCTTTAATAACGATAATTTCTTAGCAAGATAAAATCAGTTTTTGGGTTAGAATTCATTGTTTCATTATTACTTATTATTAGAAATTTACTAAATCCATTTCATGTTTGTTCAGATATTTCTTGGGGAGATGTCAGGACTGATGACGGAAGTAGAATTACGACGAGTTTTCTTCAAAATGGCTGCCAGTCTTTTGCCGGTTGCAGATGACGTTAAAGTTCGTGGAATAATAGAAAACAGTTTGACTTATGTTTATATCTTTTACTTGTATATATAAGCGTAACATAACGAAACGTTATATAATTAAGAGCTGATTTTAATTAGATTGAATAGAAAAGTACAAACCAATGTACTTTACTAGAGTATAAAACAATGACCTTACGTGTATATCTTTACTTAAGTAAACTATGATCACTATTTATTTCTATATATTTCATGCAGCAATCATTGCCATTTAAATCTAGAATTTATTGACACAATATTCATTTTAATTAATTAATATCTTAACATCGAATCGGTGAATTCCAGATCCGTCAAGTTGAGATCGAGGGTGCGGCCACGCTGTTTCACACACCCCTGATATATGACAGCTCCTCCCCTTCCCCCGCCCTTATCTACATACATGGAGGCGGCTGGATCACTGGGTCAGCTGGTAAGGATGATTATTATTTAACTATTTTGCTGAAGAAGAAGAAGAAGAAGAAGAAGAAGAAGAAGAAGAAGAAAAAGATGAGAAAAACAACAACAGATAATGATGAATGTGACGATGATGATGATGATGATGATGATGGTGGTGGTGATAATGATGATTCATTTGAATATTTATATCTGTATCTATATATCAAATCTGTGCAGTACAGTGTCACGAAACTAGTTTATTTAGCAGGGTCACTGACAAGATAAACTTAAGACGAAGGTGACATCACGGTTATCGTCGTTAAATTCATTCGTTGACACAACCTTAAAAATATTAGAATCCAACCTATTGTATTTTTGATTTAATGTGTGATCAGGGTTATCAAATTTAAATTGCTTCACCTACAGGAGTTCAATAACTGATAAATGATTGATTAGATATAGTATATACTGGAAACGTCAGTTTTAAATATTTTGTGGTCCACATACATTTGCATCTTTACAACGTCGTATTCTGGTAAAGTCCCTGAAATCGTTCCGCTACGTCTTGGATCACTTAACCTCTACCAAGATAACCAAGGTTGTCTAAACGAAACATTAGGAAACCTTGGTTATCTCCGTGAAAGACGATGAGGTCCGAAATGTAGCGAAAGCATTACAGGGACTTTACCTTAAGACATTCTGAGTGGGATAGTTTTATAGCAGTTTTGACCCTGTCAGCATACTTGTAAGTCAAGCAGAAATTACGAAAATGTTTTGCTTCTTCAAATATGTTCAAATACGTAATGTTGGTTACTGAAATTGATTTCGTTTTCAGACGAATACAGGGGTTTGACGTCTTTCTTGAGCCAGCGTGGAAACCTGACAGTGATTTCTATAGAGTAATACATTTTCTTTCTCACCTGGAAATAAATATAATTTCTACTATGTATTCGTTTTTAAATGTCTGTGTTTATAATAAAATGTTTTATTTTGTCGTGCAAAACAATACAAATAATGACAGAGAACTTTTTTTTATAATAACGTTATATACATGTATATATAAATTTATACAAACAAATGCTCGATAAACAATTGAATAGATATTTCAGTTGTTTTAAATAAAATATCGAGATTTGAGAGAGAGAGAGAGAGAGAGAGAGAGGGGCACTTCCTTACATGAAGTAATTTCAGTAGCCAAACTGTCGAACTAGGAAGAAATAAGTGAATCAGTAGTGACTTATGCTGAAATTTACTTCCAGTCACTGAGCACGAATTTTTCGATAAGATAACGTTTTATGTACTTTAGTACTGTTATCAATCAGGAAGAGCTGGACAGGCAGGAAGTTATGCAGTTAATTCAGTATTGTTCAGTCTCTCAATGACCAATCGATTTGTTTCTCTTGTGTTTTAAATTCCTTTGATATCTACTCTCCTCTGATAAGGGTTTTGTAATAATAAAATTTGCTTACGTGCGTTCACTGCGTTGGTAGTCTAGAGAGAAACATTTTTTGAGTTAGAGAGAGAAAGAGAAAGAGAGAGCAAGTGAGAGAGAGAGAGAGGGTGGGGGTGAGAGCGGGGGTTATTTCGCGATGGATGGATGGATGGATGGATGAATGGGCAGATAGAGAGGTAGATAGATCCTTATCAGTACGATTGACACACGATGTATAGAAATGGCGTGACCTTCATATAAGAAAACTTGATCGAGTACTATGTTCTTTCTATGCAGTTACCGCCTGTCCCCGGAACACACGTTCCCCGCTCCACTGGACGACTGTCTCAAGGTCACACGTCATCTCCTGCAGTATAGCACCAAGTACGGGCTGGACAAGAATCAGATAGCCATTGCAGGTACGCTTGTTGTTGCTGTAAGGAGTATAATGTACAGAATTCTTTTTTTTTTTTTTTTTTTTCTTTTTTAAGAAATTCCTTTTCTTTATAAAATAGATGACATACCCCTTAAAGTCTCACTTAATAAGCCGATTTACGATTCCTCGGTAGGACCAGTACTTTATCCGGTAAAAGTAAAGAAATTGTTATGGTTTTACTCACAACTTTGAGTTATGCATGTAACCTATTACTTGCCCGCGATGACTTTAATTATCCACTCATTTTCGGGCTTGAAGGCCAAAATTTGCCCAGGTAACTGTCAATGAAACGCGGTTTTGTCTTGAGGTTCTTGACTTAAATTCAAGTACAGACATTAGACCATCCCACCTTATCGCCATTTATGATTACAATTTATATGGGTTAGAAGGTTCGAAAATGGCGTAGCGCTCATTTCGCACAATACAAACGGGCGGTTAAAAATCTAAGAGCAAAAACATAAAATTTAGGCCCCCGAAAGCATCTTGAATATGGTTGTGTATTGCCAGTCTGCTTCTGATACGATACATATTGCAATACAGAACTGATATAGCAATACGCAGTACATGTAGACATTGCTGATAGTATAGAAAGTCATTTCGTTCGACATTTTGGCGAGAAATAGCATGTATCATATCAAGCTAATTAACATCTCAACGAAATCCTTACATAATGTATTATAAACCAAATGACGCTTGGTTAATTTTTCAGCTCAATATTTAATTAGGATTGTATAAGAGAGAAAAAAAGTAATAAGTCGGGAACATACTTATCTCAGAACGAAACGATCTTTAAAAGCCTGATAAAAGGACGTATTTTAAATTATTCATTTTTTTTTTTTTTTGGCATAATGATTAAAACCATTTTTTTTTCTTGGACGTACGATTCAGCATATTCGGCCGATACAGAAGCTTCCTGAACAATACAATCATGTATTTCACAAGAAGCGTATTGCACTATGCCAGTATATCGGGAAAAAAAACCCTTCCTTGAAACTCCCCAATATGTCTCTTAATTATTTTTCCCAGATTCCCTCACCTCGACACGCCCTCATCCCCACCTAATTGTATCTTTATTTCAAGTTTGCCTACGCTCTTAAAGCATGGTGTTGTGTAAAATTTGTGGTGCACGGTTGTTTCAAAATAGCAAAAACATTCACTTGATTCCGAACAACTTTTAAAGTGAACATGTGAACAATCTGATTCTATTAAAACATTTACATCCAGCCTTGTTTGATATACAAAGAAAGGATTCAATATGCAACTGCTATTTTTGAAGATGTTCACGGAAATTAATCACTTCGTTCTTCCTTAAAGTTTACACAGGCAAATATTTGATCTATGCATTTTATTTCGACAAGGATAGATAATATATGTTTTAAAATAATTGATAAATAATCAGTGTGTCATGCAGCGTTATATGTTAGTGTTTCTTCCGTGTACGTTTATGGTGACTCAAGGTCGAAAAAAAAAATATCCTGTAATACCGATATAAATCCGTTATGATTTAGGGTTCTCATAAATGACCCCATTCGACCCTCTGGTTTTAAATGATTGTATGCATTTGACAAGACGATGTTGACGTCATGACGTCAATCTTTTTTTTCTTTTTTTTCAGGTGACGGCAGTGGAGGCAACATGGCCCTGTCTGTGGCCCAAAGCATTGCACAAGAAACAGACATCCCTTCCCTTGCCCTTGTTGGCATTTTCTACGCCCCACTCCAGGCTTTTGACTTTGGACTTCCTTCACATATCACATATGAGACCGGGCCGGGAGTATTACACAAAAGTGACGTCATAAACCACTTCATGTATTATTTATTCGGCAAAAGAGACGCCAACATCGCAAGCCATTTCAGCTCAAACCTGCATACGTCACCGGAAATGAAAGAGTCATCTTATGCCGAGGTTTTTGATATTAACAATATTCCCTTCTCATTCCGACAAGCAAGGCCAGACGATCCACCGACGAACGTGGGTAATGTATCAATGGCTAAGGAACTTGAGGATATCATTTTAAACATACGAGTTTCACCCGTGTTTGCAGACTCGACTAAACTGCTGGAAGACACAGCGGTTTACTTTATTTCACCTGCATTCGATCCTCTACGAGACGAATCGTTCATGTATTACGAGAGATTACGCGAACAGTATACTATGAACGTCGATCATGTGTTTATCGAGACGGAGCAACATGGTTTCCTTCTGGAGTTTCCCTTCAACAATATTGCGGTAGAAGCTATCGATGATTTTATAGCTTACCTACATGACGTTATACAGCAAAAGCTGAGATTATTGACACTTTAAACACGTACCAATGATACAGGGGTTTTTATGATACTCAACATGCTGAAAACACAAATTATCACATGCGTTGTGATCTTAAAACAGTTCAGGAAAATGATATATTTGACTTACCTATATTTCATGAGAATTTAACTGAAAACAACAACAACAACAACAACAACAAAACGACAACAATTCAAAAGAAACAAAACAGATTAAAAAAAAAAACCACACACACACACACCTAAACAGAACAACACTGCCAGGTTTACAACCATTTTCATTTAATAGGTTCATTTTGACGTATTTGCTTTGTGAAGAAATTTATAAAAAGAAAGAAAAAAAAAAAACCACTTCACTGTACGAGGCTATCTATCAATTCCCATTTTTGTAGCTCAAGAGACCTCACAGTGCATAAAGCATTTAACGACTATCGCTCGATTACTGTTCATAATGTCATGAATATGCAAAATGATTTCTATGAGATAATGGGTTAAGAACTTGAGATTATTTTTCATCACCATTGTATATAACATTGATATTTTATTTCAGGAACCTCGTGTAAAGAATTTTACTGACAATATTTGTAATCTTACTGAGTTACCCTCTATAAATAAAGATTTTAATATTATTAGTAGTAATTTACGACTAATGGATTCCCCTATATTAATTTTGGGCCGCAATACCATAACGCTTTATGCGGAATCGCATCAGTTGCAAGGGTGTAGCTCTATATAAATTTGAATAAATTTCATACTTTGGTCATTTTCAAATTACATTACATATATTACAATGAAAAAGACTATGGAAAAAATCCCGTCTAAAGCTTTTATATAGGCAAACGTGGGGAAAACTGAATCAATGAGTCTGTGTTTTCAGAAAATCCCGGATTTAAGAATATCCGGTATAAATAGGTTTCACCGTCTGGTATGGTTTAGTTTTCATTTTTTAAATATTACATTGCGTGTACCGGGAGAGCGCTATATCTAAATAAAAGCACTTCAAAATTGCGTATACAATAAGTTTGATAATTTGCAGATAGATATATGTAATAAACATTGTATATACCATAATGGAACTGATTCATATCAGCTGAGTGAGAGAAGTGTACGATTAGTGTCTATAATAAATAAGAAAGAAAGAAGGATTAAGGTGTGTGTGTGTGAGAGAGAGAGAGAGAGAGAGAGAGAGAGAGGCGACGTGGTGTGTTTCATTTTTGATAGGTTTAACGTTCCACCGACAGTAAGTTGAGACTGCACTTTGGACAGATATAGTGCTACCGCATTGTAGTATCACGTGACATGATACCACACCCAGCATATGGCTAACCAGAACTACCCTGTTTCTATGTTATGCGCAAAGCAGGGATCTACCGATCACGCCAATACGGATTATTTCGACGGGAAACACCGAGCGACAGAGCGAGGTCTTAAAAAACCCACAAAACTTCGCGAAGATTTTGAAAAAAATCTCGAGGTATCGCTTGTTTTAGATTGAATCAAATTCCCGACGCAATATTTCAAGAAAGACAAGCTAGGACTAAGACGATAATTTTCGCCCTATAATCCTCGCGCGGATTGTTAAATCTCGCTTGTATATATATTTTCTGGACATGCGACAACGCGATAATTATTGTGCTGTCATGTGTTGGAGAGGCGAGAATTAGATAACCCGATCAGGACACCGTAACCAGTATCCCTTTTAAAGACGGGTGTGTTGCAACCGGGTACCAAACCCACCTCCCGCTCCTGAGGCTAACGCTCAAACCCTTCAGCCTCCAGGGACAGTCTATGTATTAAGTGTTCGAGTATGTGCGTGTGTGTTACCAAGAACGAAAGTGACAATTTATTTCATTGATACGTAAAAACACGTAATTTCAATTTAGTACACCCACGCTATATACGTGTATTGTTTATTGTCCCAATACATTACAAATGGATGACATTATCAAGGACCCTAGTCCCACATTAAAGATAACGAAAACGTATGTGAGGAGAAGAATTTTGGGGATCGCTTCAAATAAATTGGAAATTTCCTTTATCAGCTACATTCTCTGGCATTCAGATAAGTTCAAAAGCCCCCTCCTATATTGACCCATGTCTTTGATTTGAAAATTGCTAAGTAATTGAAAATTTATCGTTTCAAGTATTACTGAAATTGGAAAAAGGGGATACCGGATAATGATGTAGAATATGTTGAAATAAACCTCTATTCTATGTACAATATTTTTCAAAATTTTTGTCAGGAAGCCATTCTTAGGCTGCCCTAAACTAACAGTTATAAAAACGATTGATTTTTTCCCTGTTGATAGCTAGTAAAGTCACTTGACATATTGATTGCTTGTAGTTTAGTGTACATCTCTTTATAATTAACTGCCGCTATAATCCAAAATAAATATACGCGGCTTGATTTCTATTACATCATCATTGCAAAAGCGGGGATATGAACTAAAATAAGGACAGGCTATAAAACATTTTTCGATAACTTTGTTGTTATTACACATGTACCATTCGTTCTTCAGGGGCCGCCGTCTCTCAGCCCTTCACCGCTGTGGGTTCGAATCCCGGTAGGGACTTCGGATTTTTCATGTGAGGAAGCCTTCCAGCTGCCTTGCGGTAGGTCGGTGGTTCTACCCGGTTACCTCTGTGTATTCGGGGTCTTCCTCCACCTGTAATTAGCTGGACGTCGCTATATGATTGAAATACTATCGCAGCGACGGTAAACCCCAATGCAACAACTATTCGTTCTTCACGATAATTGTAAAACTTTCGGACAATGCAGAACACGTGTCTGAAATAACGTAAATACCTCTAGTGATATCGGCAGAAGTTCAGTGGGCATATCTGTCACATGCCTTCATTCTTATCGTAGAACGTTGAAAAATATGCACTACTACGAAAGTGCTATAATCGTATAATCGATGTATATACATGTTCAACATAACTTAATTTTCTATTTCTAAAAGTAGTAATATTTTCTTGTGTGACACACTATTTCTCTTAATCATAAAGTGTACAAATTTTCATTTCATGATAATATTTTGTACATATCCCCGTTTTTTGTTACAGTCGCTAAATATGAAGTAAATTAAATTAGTGTCAAGAAATATTCGTATCTTAACATTTTGCATTCTGCCAACTGTGCACTACATATTTGGTAATGATAATATTGTTTTAATATAACTCTTTTAATAAGTTCAGGTGTTTTGAATAATCATTCCGTGTATTCTTTTGAGAAGACGTACAATAGTGAGCGTGGATATCTTTTGACGATTAACACATTAAAAATAGAACTTGAGTAGGTCATTGCATCTCTAATTGTTTGAATAACGATACTAACGGTTTAGAAGAAGTGAGATGACATAGCAGGGAAATGTGCCCAGATAGATGCTTTGCAGTCAAACATGGTTTAAGCGGCTTCTCTCTCTCTCTCTCTCTCTCTGTGAATTTTAAAGTGTGTACGCCCGTCAATAAGGCATTGCAAAGCAAAACATACAAATAAAATAGCCGAATTTCACAGGAACTTGAAGTTAGTGTATAACCTTAACCTGCAGAGGTAATAGAGAGGTAAATTGAAACCTTTAATTATGGTGCGTGCATGACATAAAGACATATGTTCGAATTAAAAAAAGGCCATTTTAACCATTTAGCGCCCACTAATCTAGCCCATAATGCATTGTTAAACCAATTTGCAATTGAAAATCAGAGTGAAATTTGTCCTGGATCCCGCGGAAAATACAAACATGTCAATTCCATTTAATTAATCCAGATATCAGAAGTTTCTGTTTTAACGATATCGATAAGGAACAAGAAATTCTACCGATATGATGTGCTCAGCCCTTCAGTGGTGAGAGAGGTGATAAGAAATAAAAACAAGAGGGCCATGAGGGCCCTGAATCGCTCACCTGAGTACCATTGCTTCAACTGATGTCAAGGTTTTTAAACAGACAAGGATTCTGACATAACTTAATCTAAAACATTTTACCCCTGACAATACTACACACCAAATATCTAAGCAATGGGCCATATGGTTTCAGAGAAGACTTGGGCGCAGGGTCATTTATCACCGTAGGGTCAAGACTTTGAAAATCTTTGTAATGAACCATTAGATGCTACTACATACCAAAAATCTTAGCTCTAGGCCTTATGGATTCATAGAAGAAGATTTTTTAAGATTTTCCTATTTAACTCTATGTAAAACAAGTGACCCCTGGTGTGGGGTCATTTATCACCATAGGGCTATGATTTGTACAATCTTGGTAGTGGCCCATAAGATGATGCTACATACCAAATATCTAAGCTCTAGGCCTTATGGATTCATAGAAGAAGATTTTTTAAGATTTTCCTATATAACTCTGTGTAAAACAAGTGACCCCTGGTGGGGGGTCATTTATCCCCATAGGGCTATGATTTGTACAATCTTGGTAGTGGCCCATAAGATGATGCTTCATACCAAATATCTAAGCTCTAGGCCTTATGGATTCATGGAAGAAGATTTTTTAAGATTTTCCTATATAACTCTGTGTAAAACAAGTGACCCCTGGTGGGGGGTCATTTATCACCATAGGGCTATGATTTGTACAATCTTGGTAGTGGCCCATAAGATGATGCTACATACCAAATATCTAAGCTCTAGGCCTTATGGATTCATGGAAGAAGATTTTTTAAGATTTTCCTATATAACTCTATGTAAAACAAGTGACCCTGGTGCGGGGTCATTTATCACCATAGGGCTATGATTTGTACAATCTTGGTAGTGGCCCATAAGATGATGCTACATACCAAATATCTAAGCTCTAGGCCTTATGGATTCATGGAAGAAGATTTTTTAAGATTTTCCTATATAACTCTATGTAAAACAAGTGACCCCTGGTGCGGGGTCATTTATCACCATAGGGCTATGATTTGTATAATCTTGGTAGTGGCCCATAAGATGATGCTACATACCAAATATCTAAGCTCTAGGCCTTATGGATTCATGGTTTTTTTTTTTTAACTCTATGTAAAACAAGTGACCCCTGGTGCGGGGTCATTTATCACCATAGGGCTATGATTTGTAAATCTTGGTAGTGGCCCATAAGATCATGCTACATACCAAAAATCAAAAGGCTAGGCCTTGTGGTTTCAGAGAAGAAGATTTTTTAAATTTTCATTTTTAAAATCTATTTTTAGCTTCTGTGACCTAATTATGCGATGGACCAGAACCATTTATACAACTTTAGTAGAGCTTCATCCAAGGAACATTCCTGCAAAATATTTTTCAAATTGGCCAAGCCGTTTTGGAGGAGATGTTGTTTGAAGCAATTGTTGACGCCGGACGCACGGACGCACGCACGCACGCACGCACGGACGACGGACGCCGGACAAAAGGCGATCAGAAAAGCTCACCTTGAGCACGTTGTGCTCATGTGAGCTAAAAACTTGATTACATTACAAAGGAAACCATGTTTATTCATTAGTGCAATGAGTCCAACTATTCTGGCTTTTACTTTTAAAGAAGTTTTTTGGATTTAGATCCATCTAGATGATATTTTATTATTACTTTTCAACGACAAGAAACACATGTCTTCACATTTTTTATTACAAAATAATTTATAGAATATAAAACAATATATACACTTGAATAAATTACAAAAATGGTGCTTAAATAATGACATACAATACTAGCATGAATTAAAAATAAAATCATATTTGATATAAAAATACGCTCTTTTAAACATCAGTTGCACTTGTTAACTGGACTTGCAATACATCATAACTTTTATTACATATACTTCCTCAACCTATTGAGTTCAAAAAGTTCAAATGGTCCGAAAAGGACAGTGGAGAGACTAGTATGTTATATTCAAAGTCATATAAGCAATTTCATACTTATATTAATTATTGAATGTTCATGTTTCGGTGATTCATCTAAAAATCGAGTAAAAACAACCTTCCAAACAAATCGTGCACAATTTAAAAAGTATATATATATATATATATATATATATAGAAACAACAAAACGCCATGATGGAATTCAACAAAGCCGCACACATTTTCTGTTATATTCATGTAAAAACTATAAAATTTATTTTTTGTCATACGATGAAACATGCATAAATGTCAATAATACAGTACCTCGTGCACCAATCCTCATAACGAGGTAGTGGCAGAAGATGCATTGTTTCTAAACATTTCAGCACGCTGCTGTTTGCTCAAGTTCCTGTCCAATTTGGGCGGAGCCCGCTCCAGGCGGCCCAGGATTGCAACAACTGTAATGATCACTACACTGATCAGCACTATACTGACCCCGGCCACTGCTTCTATCCCGTCATAAGGCTGACTGACCGGAGACTCCGATGACTTGGTTGTTTCGCCTGATGGTGTTGATGGAGACGACTCAGATGTCGTGCTTGTTGTCGGCTCATTTGTTATTGTTGATGAGGATTGCGCTGATGTTACTGTTGTTGATATATTTTCTGTACTTTCTGTTTCATTCGGACCCGTAGTGTTTGCCGTTGTGGTAGAAACTGTTGAAGTTGTGGTGGTTGGTACGGTAGTTGAGGTATAGATCCTTTGTTGATGGGTTTGTTGGTGGACTAGATGTAGTTGTATTGGTAGTTGGTGTTACAGTCTGCGTTGTTATTGTATTCGTAGTAGTAGTAGTAGTAGGTGGTAAAGTGCTAGAGTTACTATCATTTATTAAAACAAGCACCATGCATACCACAATCGTGAAATATCTAAATCTGAAACACCGCTCCATACTGACAAGTCTTTTAAACACAAATTAAAAAAGAAAGTAATCCAATAAATTCGATTTTTGTTATTCACACGTGTTTTGTATTTCAATTCGTTTTTAAATCTGTTGAATCCACAACTATAATGATAACCAATTCATTCTTTTTCTCTGTATTCAATTAATTGTATTCTACTTTTTATCAGTGGTATTGTTGAAAGAAACAATAAAGTTCACTTTCACTGTTGCATCTAATTCAGGTAAAATCCCCTTGATCACTAGACGTTTAGTTTTGCCGCTACCTCATCGACATCTCACACTCATCTGATAACGGTCTGAACATGGTCGGGCCTGTGCGACATGGGTAAACATAAGATAACGGCACTCCGAGTAGCGGCAGACAAACCCTTCAAAAAGGGATTACTCAACATGCAAGAGCCATTGTGAAAATTATATAACCGAGCGTATATAGTTATGATCTGAAAATGGTTTTTTCTTCAGTCTTACACTAAAGTGATTGTGACCAAAATTGATAAACATCCGGCTTGTTTGAATGTATATGTGTAAATTACAGAACAGATTAAAACAGGCCCACATTCGTAAACTTTGCCTCTCACCACTGTAGTTTGGAGTCAATGCTCGAATTCCACCAACAATACTTAGCACTAAGTAGTACTTAAAAACTTTTAAAATAATTACATAATCCTTGTTTCTCTTACAAAATATACTCACATATTTTATATGAACTATTAAAGTAGACCTTACATACATTATTATCTTAATAATTTACCATATTTGCTTAGAAATGGAATATTTGGGTATTTCTATTAGATAATCAAAAATGATGAAAATTAGTCCCGTAAGAAGCAGGGTCGAATTCCACCAACAATTCTTTGCGCTAAGTAAAACTTAAATACTTCAGGGTGAATTTCAGTCTTGTTTCTCTAATAAAAATACCCAAATATTTCATTTCATAACAGTTCTCGTTAGTTAATAATTCATTTCGGCTATTTATATACCTGCATATTTCATAAAATTGTAAGAGTGGAATGTGTATCTACCTAGTTTAAGAATGTAAGTATTGTTGGTGGAATAAAAACCAGGCAACAAGCCCTCGAAAATAAACAAGAGAGCCAAGATGGCCCTGAATCACTCACCTGAGAAATATTGCTTTCATTGCCTTTTACAACATAGTCATACTGAATACAAAAAACATGCAGAAGAACAGTAATATAATCTTAATTCCACACAAAATGTTCACAAGTGGTCAAAGAAAACAAAAACAAACAAGTTAACCCTAGCGTGGGATCATTTTTTATCCCAGGGCCATGATTTGAAAACTTGGTTCAGGTCCACACGGGCATGCTACATACCAAATATCTAAACCCATGATATTGTGGTTTCTGACAAGGATATATTTTAAATATCTTTCCCATGTTAAGTCTATGTAAAATCAAGAGACCCCTGGGGCCAATCTGACTCCAGGACCATGATTTGAACGTATTTGATAGATGTCCATAAGGCAATATCTAAACTCCAGGCCTTGTGGTTTCTGAGAAGATGATTTTCCTATCTAAAATCAAGTGATCCCTGGGGCGGGGCCAATTTTGACCCTAGGGCTATGATTTGAACAACCTGGTAGATGTTCATAAGGCCATGTTACACACTCAATATCTTAACTCTAGGCTTGTGGTTTCTGAGATTTTGTCTAGTTTTTTTTTTTATATACAAGTCTATTAGTTTGATCAAGTGACCCCTGAGGCGGAGCCAATTTTGACCCAATGGCCGTGATTTGAACAAACTTGGAAGATATCCACTAGACAATGCTACACACCAAATATCTAAGCTCAAGGCCTTGTAGTTTCTGAGAAGAATTTTCTATTTTTTTCCCCTATATAAGGATATGTAAATTCAAGTGACCCCTGGAGCGGGGCCATTTTTGACCCCAGAGTAATGATTTGAACAATCTTGGTAGAGGTTCATAAGACAATGCTACACACCAAATATCTAAGCTCCAGGCCTTGCAGTTTTCAAAGTTTGCATTTTTAAAATCTATTTTTAGCTTCTGTGACCTATTTTTTTAAGCAATCAAAGTGTAATTTGGACAACTTTGATAGAGGGCATCATAAGGATGATTCCTGTGAAGTTTGGTCAACATCCATTCAGCGGTTTAGGAGATGTTTTTTTTTAAGGAAATTGTTGACTCCGGACGCACGCACGGATGAACGACGGACAAAAGGCGATCACAATAGCTCACCATGAGCACGTTGTGCTTAGGTGAGCTAAAAAACTGTTATTCAGTATGATTTTCATGATCAAATTAGATTCAACAGGGATTTGAGTATACATATATATGAGTTTGAGGCCGAGATAATATGAGAACTTCGGGCATGACCTTCATTCCAGCTGACTTGCAGTATGTCGGTGCTTCTATACACTCGTGGTCTTTTGTTGGACGTCGCCAAAACACTCCCAAAACATCATTCCATTGTGCAATCACATACATTAAAAAGTCTTATTTTTGTTCTATACATGTATAAAGTTTGTATCAGATACCTATAGCGAGAGCGATATGTCCTAACATTTCAACAGTGGGTATGAAAGTACAGCAACATGCTCAGAATCTTAAAACCTGCTATATGCCAAATGATTTGCTGCAAAACCTCAATAAGACAAGGATTATATAGGACATATATTTATACTGGAATTTATTAAACAAAATTCCAACAAGATCATTAACATACTGTTTGCAGGAGTACATTGCCTGTGTATCAAAGTAAGAACACTTACGTTTTTCAACTATTTAAGGGCCGTAACTCTGGAGCGTCTGAAGCTGATTTTCGAACTTGGTCGATATATTGTGCCAATACATATTTTGGCCAAGTTTGGTAAGATCGGTTCATTTGTCATAGTTAGAATGCGGACACGGCTAATTATGCAATGCGTCATTAATCTGGAACGACTGTGACTTTCTTGTTGGTTATCGAACTTGGTCAAGACATTATGTCAATACAGTTGTGGCCATATTTGATAAATATCGGTTTAAGAATAGACTCTGTTATTTTTGCTATATTTCATTAATTCAAGGGCCGTTACTCTAGAGAGTCTCAGACTTTCTGGCTGGTTATTAACCTTGTTCAAGTTATCTTGCTAATGCACATTTATCACCAAGTATCAAGTTTGTTTGCGTTATAGAGCGGACAACATAAGTAGAAACCCCAGTCCGCGCGCCGATGGCGGGCATGGTAGTGTGAGGTTAAGCCTACTCCTATCAGTTTATTTATAAAAAATCAAGGTTATATGAAACTTCTACAATGTTCAGGACCAACACAACGTGCGCTAATAATTAAAAATTGTGACTAAAGAAATTAAGCTAAAAAGGTAATCAGACGTATATCTCAGCCAAATTTTTACGCCAATACACTTACATAAAACTTAGCCGCGAATTTTATCACTCTCAAATGAAAATAATTTTCCCGAAATTTTAATTCTTACAAAATATTTTAAATTATTCGATGAAGACAATAATCAGTCAACTAAGTCATGTACTTGAACATATCGCCACACAGAAACGGTGGAAATTACTTCTAATGTATTTATTGGTGGAATTCGAGCCCGATTAAACTTACCTGTAAGGTTTGTACATAGCTGGTGCCTTTACCAACTGATATCATTCTGTGGACAGGAAAGAGACCACTTTGAAAAAGACTGCGCTGCTATGTTCAAAGACGGAGCCCACCGGCGATTGGAAGTTGTCAAGAGGCAAAGGGTTGTGTCTTGACTTTAAGAGCATTCTAGTTGTGTTTCAAGAGTTTTTTTTTTATTTGTCAATGCTCTAACAAGACAAGTATCTGTGGAGGACGGGACTGCGAAATAAAATTACGTCTAGTCAACTTATCCCATTCCTTGAGTCCTGTCGATCGCCTGACGACTGCCGTTGATTTTGGGACATCATACGATTGCCTAAATTATGTGATTCAGTCCCTGGATGGCATTGTTTTCGAATGGAAAAGTGTCCCGGCGATACTCGATCGGCCATCTTGAAAATCAGCCGAGCGCCTAGTCCAAATCTGATCAAGACTACTCGTCAATGTACCATCCGATCGTCTAAAGGTCATCTGACAGACGCCGCCCAGTCCCATGCCTGGACGAAATGTCATCTTCCAAGTATAGATGCCGATGAAAAAACTATTTGTTAACATTTAAAAACAAGAGGGCATGAAGGCCCTGGAATCGCTCACCTGTGAACCAGTAATAGTAACAGCAAATATCTTATGATATTATGGAAAATGGGCTCTGCCCCCTGTCAGCCATATTTTAAGACGGATCCAAATGATTTTAACAGTATTGGTAGAGAGTGACCCAATGATCATGTGCTGAAACAACGTTGAAATCCAATATGTACGTTATAAGGAAAACGGGCTCCGCCCCCTAGCAGCCTTATTTTTTGACCAATCAAAATTGAAATCGGCCAGTCTTTAAGAAAAGAAGATTTTTCAAATTTGTTCTAAATACATATAAGGAAAACTGGGCTCCATTTAATTTTTACAATCTTGGCAGCAAGTCACCCAAGAATTTATCTGTGCCAAAATCCTTGAAATCAAATGAGTACTTTTGGACAAAAATAATTTTCAAATTTGTACTTTATAATACATATAAGGAAATCGGGCTCCGCCCTCTGGCGACATGTTTTTTGACCGTTCCAAATATTTTTTTCCAATCTTGGTAGCGAGTGACCAAAGGAACATCTGTGCAAAAATATTTTAAAATCCAGGTAGTAGATTTGGAGGGGAAAATATTTTTGAAGTTTTCAATTATTTCTCCTTTTCATAACCATTGCAACAAGATTTTGGCATGGAATTTAATTCTTTAAACAACTTTGAAGGAGGACCACCGTAGGAACATTCCTGTGTAGTTTTATGATAATTGGCCCAGAAGTGTAGGAGGAGATGTCGTTAAGTTAAATGTAGACGACGGACGCCGGACATTCATCGGTCTTGAGCACGTCTGCTCGGTGAGCTAAATAACGCCCGATCACCCCCTCTGACGCCAATTATATCGTAAGGGACACGGTCAATCTATTTTAAAAGCGTTTTCTTCGGAGCATTCTGTCCCGATCTGAACATCATTTTGTGGCACTCATTTTTTTATCAAAGTAGAATCATCACTGGACGTGATTGATACCCTTGCTACACCCCGCTGACGTATATTATAACGCGACGTGACGGGATGGGACAATGTGCGTGGCTTACTGGCTTTTGTACATCCCTCCTTAACTGTGAGATAGGATTAAGTAAAGAATGAGTTTTAATATAACAAGAAAGCATGTGTTTAGACACCTGGTTTTCAGATCTTATCATGGTATGCCATAAAACAATAATTCATTAAATCATAATATTGGAAATGTATTGAAAATGAAATAAGCAAACTTCATGACATGAACAGTAAATCAAATGAAACATGAATAACGTTTATCTTATCACAGACACGCAATAAAAATGTAAAAAACTGCAATAATATATAATGCTTCCTATGTGTGATAAGAAGCTTTAAATACCTATGCACCAGGAAGTCACTTGAATACCTCTTTTAAGTTTTAAACATTTCAAAAGGGCTTTAAATTTTGTCATTTTCTTCTTTCAATATAATTCATGACTAGATCATGATGTGATTTATTGTTTTTACTTTCTAGATGTTTGTGTGCAAACGTGTTTTTGAAAGTTCACAACATTTTCTTTCTCCCACCCCATCAACTCCAAAAATCTCAGTCATACAAATGAGAAAAAAATCAAGGCAGTGTTGCATTTGATGTGTCAGTTCAATAATTGCTAAATCAAATCTTACAACTGTGAATCAGTTTTTTAAACAAGATATTTACTAATTCCTTCATCCACATGTTCCAAAAAATGGGGAAAAAAATCACTATGATCATCTTTAAAGCATGAGCAGTATATATATGTATGCCCTTAACAACTTATGAAACAGTCATCTAACCGGAAATCTGAGAGTATCCTATTCAAAAGAATGACCAAACAGTGATAGGGCTGATGGAACACAGTCACGTGTCTGACCAAGATTAAACCTAAAATCCGCCCCCTGTGTCCCCCCTTGCTGATCATCTGAATTACTTCCAAACATGGAGAAAATACCAGGACTGCTCTGCTGGGAAGTACTGGCTGCACTACCAAAGCTGAAGGTAAATCTATTTGACTCCTCAGCATCAGCATCTTTATCCTCTGAATTTCCAAAAAGAGAGCACACGGAGCTGCTTGCCTGGTCCTGGCTCTCATTGGGGCCATCTCCACCAGCAAAGTTGAACAGTAAGTTTTTGGAGGGCTGTCCAATCTCTGGAAAGCAAAATATGCACACAATAATTAACTTATCCATTGATAAATTTAATGTAGACAAATTTAAATTTGGTTTAAGTGCAATTCAATATAAAACACTTTAAATACAAAGCTATAGATAACCTTTTTCATGGAATGGGTTAATTTTATAAATTTTTTGTTTTATTTTTTTTATGAGATGGGTATTAACCCTATGACTTTTATATGAATTGGGTATTTGTGCAAATTATTATTTTTTCATGAAATGGGTCTTAATCCTATGACTTTTACATGAATTGGGCATTTGTGCAAATTAAATGTGTTTTTTGACAAGTGTGAATTGGTTGTCCTGCAAATTTTGTGTGCAACTGTCAGCACTTTAAGTTTTCATAAAAAAAAAATTCTGTTTGTTACCCTAGGATCTGAAAACTGTTGATTTTTTGGCCAAAATTAATTGGGTAAATACTCAAAACCCCTGTTTATCTGTTACTCTATAAATATCTTTGTATTACTTTAAGATTCCAATATTTGTCTACAGGATTTTTTTTTTAATTAACTAAACAAATATTTACTTTAGTTGCTAATGCAGCATTTCAGAGACAGGTCCCTTATATATCAACCTGGTATCACCTCATGAAAATTCATGTTTTTTCAATAATCACTTTCTTTTTCTTCTTTATAATTACATCTTAACAAGAGAGCCAAGATGGCCCTGAATCACTCACCTGAGACATATTGCTTTCATGGCATTTTTTTAACATATTCAAACTGAATACAAAATCCATGCAGAGGTACAGCAAAATAATTGTAATTCCACAGATTGCTCAAGAAATGAAGATTTTAGAGTGTACACAAAGTGAAGTCTAACATTTTTTTAAACATTCAACAGCCATAACTCCTGACCTAAAGATATCAGCCATAATCGAACTTAGTCAAGACATTTTGGCTATAAACATGTCATAAAGTTTGAAGAAGTTTGCTTGAGAAATGAAGATGTAGAGTGTACACAAAATGAAATCTGGCATTTTTTTATCATTCAAGGGCCATAATTACTGACCTGATGAGAAGAAATCAGCCATTATAGATCTTAACCGAGACATTATGGCTATAAACATTATCACAAAGTTTGAAGACGATTGCTTCAGAACTGAAGGTGTTAGAGTGTACCCGAAGTGAAATCTGGCAAAAATTGGTATTTTTTTTTATCATACAAGGGCCATAACTCATGACCTAATGGTAAGAAATCAGTAATGATCAAGCTTAGCAGAGACATTATGGCTATTAACATTGTCATTAAGTATGAAGAAGATTGCTAAGAAATGAAGATGCTAGAGCGTACCCTAGAAAATGTTGACAGACAGGCAGATGTCCGGATGTCCTGACGTATGACGGACTTTGACTGACCACGATAGCTCACCTTGAGCACTTCGTGCTCAGGCGAGCTAAAAAAACAAACATAACAAAACACTTATACCATCCCTGGAATTTGTTTATAACATGGCAGTCCAAAAGACAGCTATATCCCCTGTCGCCACCTAAATAAAGACTTTTGACCTTTGTAGTATTACTGACACAGTGGGGTCTAAACTATATTTCATGCATTAGGTAAAGACAACACAAGACAAGATAATAGACCTTGACCTTGAGCTACATGGCTGCACCTGTGTTCTGCACATCGTCTCAATTTGTTTACATTGAGGCAAGTTCATAAAATCCTTCAAGTGGTATAGGAGATATGGAGCAGACACAAAATTGTAATGGAAATTAAAGGTTAAAACACTTGATCTTCTGATATGACCTTAACCTTCAGCTGACATGGCTGCCATCTGTGTTTTGCACACTGTTTCAATTTGGTTTACATTTGAGGCAGGTTTCATGAATTCTTCAAGGGGTATATAAGATGTGGAGCGAACACAAAATTGTAATGGAAATTAAAGGATAAAACACTTGAACTTCAAATGTGACCTTGACCTTGAGCAGACATGGCTGCCACCTGTGTTTTGCACATCGTCTCAATTTGGTTTACATTTGAGGCAAGTTTCATGAAAATCCTTCAAGGGGTATAGGAGATATGGAACGGACACAAAATTGCTATGGACAGACAGCTAGAAGGACAGACAAAGGCCATTCCTATAAACCAAGTCCCACTCAGCCATGGGATATTAAAAAGAGTCATCCAGATATGCATGTAAATATATTTCTGTTTGTGATTTTTAGCCTAATTACAGTTATCACTAGAACAAGTGCATTGTCAACAAAAAGACCATCAGTTGATTTTAAGATGGTAGCCATCATCTCAAATTAGGTTTTGTACTTATTACAGACCTTTCTGTTCACGAAAATAACACCTTTTTGAGTTTTTAAATTCTAGATTAGCAAATAAGAACTATTGCAGATCTTGGTTCAAAGATGCACTTCAATAGAATTACTCAACCCCCTTTTAATCAAATACTCAAAGTTCTGTAAATTGATTTGCAAATTAAATATCACATAAATGGATATGGAAACTTTGATTACCTGATGATGCAGAAAACGGGTTAAAGAAGTTAAGACCTTCTTCTGCCTCTCTTTTATTTTCTGATGGACTTTTACCATCTGAAAGGATTTAAATATACTTAAAGTACATGCATCAGGCTTCTGTGAAGATCTATTGTTTTCCTTCTTTTTACTAATCTAAAAGAAAACAAATAAGATGTTAAATGATGCAAAATGATGTTTTCACAAGCTCACCTATTTTTAGTAACAGTGACCTTGACCCTACTGACCTGAAAATCAATCTCAATATTCCTCTTTCCATAGGTATCTATCAACTAAATCTGATCATCATACCTCACTCCTAAAAGAAGTTATTTAACAGAAACGAAAAATCTATTTGTAGTAATAGTGACCTTGACCCTATCATCCTGAAAATCTATCCCAATTTTATCTTCCCATAAGGTACCTACCGTGTATGGAACCTTTATCTCTGTTTGAACAGGAGATATTCAACGGCAACAAAACGTATGATGTCCACTCACCAACCCACTTATCTGTTGCATGTTCTTATAAACAAAAGTTTTTGTTGAAAACCTGGTTAAAAAGATGGATTGGATGCGAATGTCAATAGTGTAGTTAAGTCATATAATTCATATAGTACAAACTGAGATCTGGGTATAAACATGTAAAAAAAATTAAAAAATAAGAGAATTTACCAGTACTGATTAGGCCACTGTTTGATTTATCTCCCCCTCCTCCAAATGACTTGGTCTGTGGGCTCTCATTTACAACCTGCCAACATCATATGATAATATTATCTTAAAAAGGTTAAGCTGTATTTAAATACATATATTTAGAATCATTTTAACTTAGCAATTTAACAATTCACAATGGCACTATCAAGACTTTGTTTGTCTGTTTTAACAAGCAACTGATACTATTTTATTCATTCAGGAAGTTTGTCTACACGAGACATATAGACTCATTGCAATATCAAATCGCAGAAAATTGGCATGATGCCACATCTTGTTGGATCATTCTGACACACAAGTCAACCAGTCCTGGAAATACCCTTATTCACTTCCGATATATCAGTACCATTTTTAAAGACATTGTATATCCCAGCCAGGCATCATACCAAGACATTCTGAGACATAACTATAATCACTTGGCTTATGGATCTAGCCAAAAAGTTATTTATACAACAAATTACTCATTACTGTGACTATAGCCGTCACTGACGGTGATACTCAACAATGAAAAGATGTGAAGAGATGCAACAGGATGGGAAAATAATCACAATTCCTAGATTGCCCTACTTCATGTTGTGAAGCAGATTATAAAATTTCACATTGAAATGTGCATAGATTACACATCGAGTAACATTTATATATTCAAGTCAGAAAAATACAATAAGTCTGCTCAAGTTTTAAGGTAATCCATCAATCATTAAATTATGATCATGGTACATCAAGTGATTGTGGAAATTTTTAAATAAATGCAAGCCTTTATAGACTTAGCAAAAAAGTCTACAGCTTTAAGTCAATGGATGCTTGCATCTGCACTGAAGTCTTTTTAAGCATCTGACGGACCATGATTATAATTTAATGATGGACTGATTATATTAATCATAGACAGAAAAGTAGAAAATGAGCCAGAGAAAACAATTAATTTATGCTAACAATGTTCTTCAGTTAATTAAATGGATTGATGGATGCTATTACTCACAGGTTTGAACATTCGTCTGTCAGCACTGAAGGATGGGCAGCCAGGAGACATGTTGAATTCCATCAACTTCATCTTGTGTTTCTCCAGGCTGAATGGACTTTTGCTGTCTTCACTATGAGCTTCGCTGCCATCTAAAGTCAGAGAAGTTATCAACAGAAACTGGAAATCCATTGAAGGAAGTATGAACTACATCCAACGGTCAATTTGTCTATAAAGTCTTAAACATCTGCAGTGAAATATATAACATTTCAAGATTATGATGTGTACCAAAAAAGAATTGTGCAGGCATTTCGCTCTACAAATTACATTGTAATACTACCTATATATTTGTATATCCGAGTACTTCTGTAACTAATTGCTGATGCCAAATAATATAAATGTCAAGCACATTATACACCTTATGGTAACAATATATAGCAAGTTTACTTGTCCCAAAATTTGTTCTACTACTATACTGCTTACTAAATTAGACCCCAGGCATTATGATTGATCTAGTGAAATGTATTCAGTTTAATTACCATCCCTCAATAACAATGCACATTTTTACTACAGCAACTTGTACAAAGATAACACAACTGAACTTTTACCTTGTGGGTATTACCTTTGATCAGATCATGGCAAATGTTTTTGGTAATGTATGTTTCTTTTAAAGCCCAGGGACAGAAGTGGGACAAACATGTTGATGAACACAGTGACATATAATAAACCCCATCATCAAATTTCTTTATGTCTTATAAGTTCTTTCATAACATATTACTTTAAACAAGAAAATGTAACAGAAATACAAACCAGATGTCACTGCAGGTGGAGAGAATTTGTCTGGTAAGACCTCCGACGTATCTGAATCATACTTCACTGGTAGATTGTCTGCAAAACATAGAGCTAATATTCAAAGTTATGTCAATTTCATATAAATTGCTGCCGATGTCAATTCCATCTTGAACAGTACTCCACTGGAACAAATATTTATACATTTATTTTATTAATGAGGTCAGTATGAAAGACAAATCAAATTGATATGTATTATTGATAAAAAAATCTAAGTTACACATTATACAAATTTAGCAAAAGGATAAACAATATTACAGAAAAAAATACAGAAAAACTATACTATGTATGAGACTGCATATGTCTTCAAATCATGTCAAATAAAGTAAGAGTGTTCTCTGGAGCACGTGTGTCACCTGCTGATGTGTGACGGAAAAGTGTAACGGACAGACGGACAGATGACAGAAATGCAACAGTACCTAAAATAGCCAGCAATGTATACAAATACTAAATGTGAGTGTAAAGCAGTAATTCTTTCATTAACATCAAGCAACATTTTATAAACAAAACCTACATGTTAATCCAAAGCCTAGCAAACCCCACTGTTCCTCCTCTTCAGCCTCCTTCTGTGGTGATGAAGAATCTGGCTCCTACAGATACAATCAATATCATTATACTGAAGCATAAACTATGTGTAGATAATTAATGTAACATTATTTCCTAGTGGAACACCTGGCATGATGCTGTTCTGATTATAGTTTCAAACTTGGAAAAACAAAATGCCCCCTCTAATCTTGAAGGGGGGACACAATAAAGCATCATCATGTGCTTCCTTATGCAAATTTTTTTAACTAGACAATTGGTTTTGTACTTGGAAAGACTGACCTAACTGTGTATAGCTGACCTTCACATCTTTAGGTCAAGTTGACACAATTCTAATATTTATCAAAAATAAAGAATGTTTTTTTAAATGCAAGATTTACTTTTGCATACATAGTTAAATGTACAGAGTCCAAAGACAGAAAAAGTCAGACATTTTTCCACTCCACTGAATTGATACAAAAAAGGGTAGAAAATCAAAAATGATAATAAACTGTCACACTAAACTGAACCGAAATTCAAATACTGACAATATGTAAGCTGAAATCAAAGGTATAGTCAACAGAATTTCATGTTGACAGCTTTCAGGTGGTGGTTGGTAAAATACAAAGGCATGTTGGTTACAGGAAAATTTCCAGCGGTTAGTTAATAGAAGGCAATATCCAAGACAGATCCAAGTTCATGGGTAGGCTGCATAGTCAGTGTTTTATGCTTCCTTTTCAATATGGAAAATACCATTGTTTAAAAAAAAAGGGTATAAATTTTTCAATACAAAGAACAAACTTATTACTGCTCCTTATTGTGTGATCTGTAGGACTTGACTAAGGTTGTAAAAGTTCTGTATAAGTTCAAAAGTAGTTGAAGAAAAACATTGAAGAGAATAAACAATTTGCTATACATACTTCTTAGTAAAAAGGGGCACAATAGTGTCAATATAAGGGAGAGTTACGAAATGTATTGTGTAAACAATAACACCAATAAAGTTTGTATAAAGTCTCAATCAAATGCATCTATAAGTTCCAGAAATATTCAAGGAAATAAAGATTTTTGGAAGATTTTCAATGTGAAAAAGGGAGATAACTTTGTGAAATTAAAGGTCAGAGTTACAGGACATGACATGTGAACTGGTCTTTTGAGTCCCATAACATGTAGTAAGTTTGAAATAAATATCTATAAGGCTTTAAAAGTATATCACCATTTTTGCAATAATCCATTTGTTGTCATAGCAACCGTATTTCTCACCATAGGGACAAATAAAATGATATGCATAATCTCCATATAGCCATCTATCCATTTTTCAAGTTTTATCAAAATATTCAGAGTACCATTCTAATTATCACAGGATTCAGTTTTTGCAGATGGACGGACTGATGGACAGATGGACAGAGGGCAAACCTATAGACCCCTCTGGTGAACCGGAAGGGGACTTATAAAAAGTAAAAATAAAAGACACACAGGCCTAGTTTCACATTCCACTTTGTCATCATGTAATTAGAGTGAAGGACAATCCGACATGACATGACCAGATGCATCTTTTCTTAATGGATCATCAAGAAATTTGCTTGATGATATATAATCAAAGTGCTGAAGACACTGGAGTTGTCTATATCTGTCTTAAATAAAAGAGGGTTTGATGAGATGCAGCTTAATAAAACCTTTCAAGATTCAACCACTTAAGTTCATGTACTCAGTCCCAAGGATCCTGTCATTTGCCGAGACTTTGTACCAAATATATACTGCATGACCATGCACTGCTACAAGAACTATGCTAATCAACAATGCTTGTTTTGCTGCAAAGCCATTCTCTGGAAGGTCAGTATTACAGGCAAAGGGGCTCATAAATGATTTTATTGTGTAAGTATTACTATAACCCATGGTGGTATATGAGACTGAGAGCCTGATATCATTATTAGTATGTTAACCCTTTCCCTCATAGAGGACACCATGAAAAGACCTATGCGAACAGCATAAAACCTGATCAGCCTGCGAGTTACTCGCAGGCTGATCAGGTTTTATGCTGTTCGCTGCTCCTCAGTGGTTTGGAAATGAGGATTTTGTAATTAAATTGGGTAAGGTTTAACTGTGGTTTTCTGTAGATCAGGCTTTATGTGGTACCTAAAATTTTGCAATAACAAGAGGTACTTTGGTTTTCAAAGTAGAGAAATGGATGCATTAAATGTGGGTAGTATATATTTCTGAGTGATACGAAACTAACAATGATCAAGAATTATCATGGAGGATGATGAATACCTCCAGACACAGTTACTGTTACCATGTCAAATAGTCTTGAGAATAGCAAAGGGCCATAACTCATTCAAAATCAAGCAATCATGATGTGCCAACAATATGCTCAACTAGGCTAAGAACTTATCAGTCTTGTAAAGTTTCATCAAATTCTGACCAAAGGTCGCTGAGATATAGGGTGGACAAATCTTGTCTACAGACGGACCGACCGACCAACTAGATCAACGGACTTGACTCCAGTATAGTCCCCACATACTTTGTGGACATAGCCATCACAATATCTGTATGGTAACCCGGATGATCTGAAGATTACCACAAAGTTCATCTCTGTGACTGGAATGACCGTGTAGGACAAACAAGAAAGGAAAAAATCACAATAGCTCACCTTAAGCACATTATTTTTATGTGATCAAACAAAAAGGAGTTCTTCTATTTTCTATCAGAGAGGGGCAATTTTTCAGTAAAATTCTGGAGGTATGTTATTTTTAATGAGATTTCAAATCAAACAGCTTCTTAAGTGAATTTATAATAAATTTAACCTACCACTGAAGGTGATTGTCTTTCAATGGATAAAACATCAGCTGGAGGGGCATTGTCTGGTTTTTGAGACAGTGGTGCCCTGGGTCTTGGACTTGGCTGGGGAATCAATTGGGAGACTACAGGCGGTCTCTTGGATGGCACACAATTAGCTGCAGGCTTCCTGACACTTAAAATCAAAATTATAATACAAGGCAGTCCAAAGGACAGCTATATCCCCCGCCGCTGGCCAAATATTAGAATTTGTTTGGTCATAGGATTATGTTCACCTTAACCTGGCATGGTTGTAGCAGACATAGAAGATCAGTTTAAGACAATTTAACTTTCCGGAGTTATGTATGAATCTCATAATTCGGAGGCACATATATTAAAAGTTTACTGACAAGTTTTACATGGGAAACAGTACAAAAAGTGAACATCAATGAAGTATAGGATGTGTTAGGTAACCACAAAATACATGTGTAACTCAATTAAAAACTTTATATATCATGACATAATTTGTATGATTGTGAACATGACAAGAGATATCGAGATGACATGAAAAAGTAGAGGCTTAAACATTTGACCTTCAGGGATGACCTTGAGCCAGCGTGACCGCCTCATGCCTTCTGCACATCAGCTCAATGAGGTTAACATTTTAGCCGAGTTTGAAGAAATTGTGTCCAAGCGTTCATGAGATATGGAGCGGACACGAAAATAACATTTGACCTTCAAGATGACCTTGACCTGAGCCAGCTGACCGCCTCATGCCTTCTGCACATCAGCTCAAGAGGTTAACATTTTAGCCGAGTTTGAAGAAAATGTGTCCTAGCGTTCATGAGATATGGAGCGGACACGAAAATAAAATTTGACCTTCAAGTATGACCTTGACCTTGAACCAGCGTGACCGCCTCATGCCTTCTGCACATCAGCTCAATGAGGTTAACATTTTAGCTGAGTTTGAAGAAAATGTGTCCAAGCGTTCATGAGATATGAAGCGGACACGAAAATAACATTTGACCTTCAAGTATGACCTTGACCTTGAGCCAGCATGACCGCCTCATGCCTTCTGCACATCAGCTCAATGAGGTTAACATTTTAGCCGAGTTTGAAGAAAATGTGTCCAAGCGTTCATGAGATATGGAGCGGACACGAAAATAACATTTGACCTTCAAGTATGACCTTGACCTTGAGCCAGCGTGACCGCCTCATGCCTTCTGCACATCAGCTCAATGAGGTTAACATTTTAGCCGAGTTTGAAGAAAATGTGTCCAAGCGTTCATGAGATATGGAGCGGACACGAAAATAACATTTGACCTTCAAGTATGACCTTGACCTTGAGCCAGCGTGACCGCCTCATGCCTTCTGCACATCAGCTCAATGAGGTTAACACTTTAGCCGAGTTTGAAGAAAATGTGTCCAAGCATTCATGAGATATGGAGCGGACACGAAAATGTTTCGGACACACTGATGGACGGACGGACTGACGGACGAAGGGCATTCCTATAACCCCCCCTTCCGCTTCGCGGCGGGGGATTAATAAGTCACTAAAAATTCTTATTTAGTTTATATACAGTGAAATGATAGGTGCACCTTTGCTAAACATACATATACATTGTGAAAGCATACTGTCATTGATAAACAGAAGTGGTCAAGTAAAGTGTACATTGACTACAGTTCAGAAGTTTGCAAGCTCAATCCTCACAAGGAGCAAATTACTAAAGACATTCTCCAGTGCTATGTACTGGCACAAGCAAGAAATCATTGAGAAGATAAATGTTGGTAATAAAACAAGAGGGCCATGATGGCCCTGAATCACTCACCTGAGTACCATTGCTTCAACTGATGTCAAGGTTTTTAAACAGACAAGGATTCTGATATAACTTAATCTAAAACATTTTACCCCTGACAATACTACACACCAAATATCTAAGCAATGGGCCATATGGTTTCAGAGAAGACTTGGGCGCAGGGTCATTTATCACCATAGGGCCAAGACTTTGAAAATCTTTGTAATGAACCATTAGATGCTAATACATACCAAAAATCTTAGCTCTAGGCCTTATTGATTCATAGAAGAAGATTTTTTAAGATTTTCCTATTTAACTCTATGTAAAACAAGTGACCCCTGGTGTGGGGGCATTTATCACCATTGGGCTATGATTTGTACAATCTTGGTAGTGGCCCATAAGATGATGCTACATACCAAATATCTAAGCTCTAGGCCTTATGGATTCATAATTGAAGATTTTTTAAGATTTTCCTATATAACTCTGTGTAAAACAAGTGACCCCTGGTGCGGGGGCATTTATCACCATAGGGCTATGATTTGTACAATCTTGGTAGTGGCCCATAAGATGATGCTACATACCAAATATCTAAGCTCTAGGCCTTATGCATTCATGGAAGAAGATTTTTTAAGATTTTCCTATATAACTCTATGTAAAACAAGTGACCCCTGGTGCGGGTCATTTATCACCATAGGGCTATGATTTGTACAATCTTGGTAGTGGCCCATAAGATGATGCTACATACCAAATATCTAAGCTCTAGGCCTTATGGATTCATAGAAGAAGATTTTTTAAGATTTTCCTATATAACTCTATGTAAAACAAGTGACCCCTGGTGCGGGGTCATTTATCACCATAGGGCTATGATTTATAAAATCTTGGTAGTGGCCTATAAGATGATGCTTTATACCAAATATCTAAGCTCTAGGCCTTATGCATTCATGGAAGAAGATTTTTTAAGATTTTCCTATATAACTCTATGTAAAACAAGTGACCCCTGGTGCGGGGTCATTTATCACCATAGGGCTATGATTTGTACAATCTTGGTAGTGGCCCATAAGATGATGCTACATACCAAATATCTAAGCTCTAGGCCTTATGGATTCATGGAAGAAGATTTTTTAAGATTTTCCTATATAACTCTATGTAAAACAAGTGACCCCTGGTGCGGGGTCATTTATCACCATAGGGCTATGATTTGTACAATCTTGGTAGTGGCCAATAAGATGATGCTACATACCAAAAATCAAAAGGCTAGGCCTTGTGGTTTCGGAGAAGAAGATTTTTTCAAGTTTTTCCTACATTAGCCTATGTGAAATCAAGTGACCCCTGGGGCGGGGCCAATTTTGACCCCAGGGTCATAATTTGGACAATCCTGGTAGAGAGTCATAAGATCATGCTACATACCAACAAGAGGGCCATGATGGCCCTGAATCGCTCACCTGAGTACCATTGCTTCAACTGATGTCAAGGTTTTTAAACAGACAAGGATTCTGATATAACTTAATCTAAAACATTTTACCCCTGACAATACTACACACCAAATATCTAAGCAATGGGCCATATGGTTTCAGAGAAGACTTGGGCACAGGGTCATTTATCACCATAGGGCCAAGACTTTGAAAATCTTGGTAGTGGCCCATAAGATGATGCTACATACCAAATATCTAAGCTCTAGGCCTTATGGATTCATAGAAGAAGATTTTTTAAGATTTTCCTATATAACTCTATGTAAAACAAGTGACCCCTGGTGCGGGGTCATTTATCACCATAGGGCTATGATTTGTACAATCTTGGTAGTGGCCCATAAGATGATGCTTCATACCAAATATCTAAGCTCTAGGCCTTATGCATGCATGGAAGAAGATTTTTTAAGATTTTTCTATATAACTCTATGTAAAACAAGTGACCCCTGGTGCGGGGTCATTTATCACCATAGGGCTATGATTTGTACAATCTTGGTAGTGGCCTATAAGATGATGCTACATACCAAATATCTAAGCTCTAGGCCTTATGGATTCATAGAAGAAGATTTTAATGGAGTTTCCTATATAACTCTATGTAAAACAAGTGACCTTTGGTGCGGGGTCCTTTATCCCCATAGGGCTATGATTTGTACAATCTTGGTAGTGGCCCATAAGATGATGCTTTATACCAAATATCTAAGCTCTAGGCCTTATGCATTCACGGAAGAAGATTTTTTAAGATTTTCCTATATAACTCTATGTAAAACAAGTGACCCCTGGTGCGGGGTCATTTATCACCATAGGGCTATGATTTGTACAATCTTGGTAGTGGCCCATAAGATGATGCTACATACCAAATATCTAAGCTCTAGGCCTTATGGATTCATAGAAGAAGACTTTTTAAGATTTTCCTATATAACTCTATGTAAAACAAGTGACCCCTGGTGCGGGGTCATTTATCACCATAGGGCTATGATTTGTACAATCTTGGTAGTGGCCCATAAGATGATGCTACATACCAAATATCTAAGCTCTAGGCCTTATGGATTCATAGAAGAAGACTTTTTAAGATTTTTCTATATAACTCTTTGTAAAACAAGTGACCCCTGGTGCGGGGTCATTTATCATCATAGGGCTATGATTTGTACAATCTTGGTAGTGGCCCATAAGATGATGCTACATACCAAATATCTAAGCTCTAGGCCTTGCAGTTTTGCAGAAGAAGATTTTCAAAGTTTGCATTTTTAAAATCTATTTTTAGCTCCTGTGACCTAATTATGCAATGGCCGGACGCACGGACGCACTTTAGGAGGAGATGTTGTTTGAAGCAATTGTTGACGCTGGACGCACGGACGCACTGACGCACGGACGACAGACGCCGGACAAAAGGCGATCAGAAAAGCTCACCTTGAGCACGTTGTGCTCATGTGAGCTAAAAATCAAAAGGCTAGGCCTTGTGGTTTCAGAGAAGAAGATTTTTTAAATTTTCATTTTTAAAATCTATTTTTAGCTCCTGTGACCTAATTATGCGATGGACCAGAACCATTTATACAACTTTAGTAGAGCTTCATCCAAGGAACATTCCTGCAAAATATTTTTCAAATTGGCCAAGCCGTTTAGGAGGAGATGTTGTTTGAAGCAATTGTTGACGCCGGACGCACGGACGACAGACAAAAGGCGATCAGAAAAGCTCACCTTGAGCACGTTGTGCTCATGTGAGCTAAAAAAAAGTATTTCCAAATTGACACACAAAAAAAACTAGAGCTATCAGTGAAAGTTATGAATATTTCCGTTTCAACACCTTGACTCAACAATATGAAAAGACTCTTTTTTTTTTCCTGAATGGGGTGAAAATTCAAATGTACTTTTTATGAATCAAATATAAAATCTGAAAACCTGTCTAAACCTTCCAATTAATTTTACGGTTTAACTCTGCAAGTTTTTTTTTTCCTTTACATTAACCTGAGTCCACTAGGGTAAAGATTTCCTACTCTCTGCTGAACTTACTTTGCTAGTAATGGAGACACAGTCCTGACAGGGGCCGGGGTTTGAAAGGAAGCTGGTAACTGTAGAGGGCTGGCTGTATATAAAGTTGATTGTCCCTTATGGTTGTCCCTTTGCTGTGCAGCAGGAGGGTAGACTGCAGCTGTACCTCCTACTGTGCTTAAAGGTTTTGCAATGCTGGGAATCTGGAGCTGTGGCCTTGAAGATGCAGAGGTTACAACCTGGGGAGGGGTCACTGAATCAGTACCATGATGCTGCTTGTTCGACCCCTGCAGTCTGGTCTCAGCTGTGAAGGAGGTCTTGTCTCTGAGGTTGTCTTGCTTCTGCCCACTTACAGTCTGCATAGATCTCACTGGAGTAATCAATCTGTTAAAGGAGATCTGGGGAGCGGTCAGTCTCGGTGGCTGTCTGGAAGCAGGTGATGGCTGAATGGTGGGGCGGGCAGTGGACAGGGACAAACCTACTGAAGGAACCACATAGTGTGGTCTGGGACCTGAAATTGCTGTTGAACAAATGAGTATACAAATCAAGAACTATCACTATAGATGAGGAATACCCAAAATATACAGCCTCATTAATACTATGATAGTTTTGACACAGTTCAAGAAAAAACAGGTAATGCTGTGACATAGCTTTATTACAAGTTTGATCTTAGCTTTGTCATAGGAAACACTTTAGAACCTCATGTAGCATTAATAATAAGACAAATAAAAGAAGGAACACTTTATTAAAATGATTTGCAATACTCTGTGTGGTTATCAGCTGTTGTGACAAAGAGAATGCATGAAATGTAGCAAAGGGACATAACTCAGTCCTGATGATATGCACAAGTTCTTCTGGAGTTATCATTCTGATATGGTCCGTTCTACAGTAGGACAAACAAGCCTACCTCAAATGTGCAAAATGCTAGTTTCATTTCCAAACTTTTAAATATTAATATCATTGTTCTAACTTAATTCCTGTCAAATTCCTATCTTTTTGAGACTTGGCTACACAGTTTATCAAAGTATAAATTAAATCTTTTCTTCATCAAATATCTTTTACATACAGTGCTTCTATGTAAAGAAATATATATATTTGTAAATTAAAATACATGTTTAAGTAATGCAAAGGATGTGTTGTTAATAACATTTTCATCATAACCTTTTTAACACTTAGTAACTGCAATTAAACTATATTTGTTAACAAAATCAATTAAGATACAGCCATATCTTTACTTGGTGTTAGTTTTTCTGGCTTTCTGCTTACTGCAAGGTTCTCAAATGAAGGATCTGAACTCGTGTGGATGTTCACACTCCCTGTAATGTAAATTTACGAATTATATCAAAATGTATAGATTTATGCAAAACTACATGTGTTAATACATTAATTGTACTTCACATGGACAACTAGAGCTATCACTGAAGGTGATTCAACAATATGAAAAAATATTTAATGTTTTCGCAAAACAGGATGGGTCACTTAATGACAGGACCAGACTAAGCATGCAATTCCTATTTGATATAGCCCAAAATTTCTTTTCCCAAATACTGATAGTTTTCAAACTCATAGAAATACTTTCATTGATAAAAATATAAACTGCACCTTCTTGGGCTCCAGTTTTCTTGTAAGTCACAAAAGGAGACTGCTGTGAAGCTGTTGATACCACTGTCTGTGTCTTTGACTGGTGTGGATGCTCTATCTGCTTCTCTTGGACAGCAATAGGTTGATCTTGTTCTTTCTTGTTTGACTTACATGGAAACAAAAGGGATCAATGTAATGACTGAAGAATGACAAATGCATAAAGTATTTGTTCTAAGTTTATCTCCTATATCAACAACTAAATGAACTTTAAAACTGAGTGACGGGGTTATTTCCACAAAGTACTTACTAAAACTGCAATGCATGATTCAGTAAAAACCTTGATTAGATTTCTGTCAATTTATTCAAGTGGGGTTTTATTAGATTCTAATGCTAGAAGCCAAACTAGGCCCATATATTTGTGCTATGTCTTTTTTGATTGTCCACTGATTTTGTTTTGACTTTCTGAATGTAAGAGAGATTAATAAGTGATTCTCATCCATGTGTCAAATCATGGGCGTCCTCCCACAAAAATGACCACATCAATCATTCCTGTTGAGATTAATTTTGTTACAGTAAAAATAAGATAAACTATATAATAATAATAATAATAACTAAAACTATATCACTTTTGGTACTCCCACCTTGTCTTCATGTTATGTGAATGCAAGACTTGACACATTAAGCAGGATTCCTACTGAACTCCCATTTCGTAAGGATGTGATTTATTATGCCATTGCAAGCTTGTCCTGCTTATAGAATACAGCAAACAATTGAAATTCCTGAGTGATTGGACTTCCTGGTGATATATCAATCATGGTCCTCATATTGTCACCAATTTGTTGGTAATTCTACATTTGCAAAAAGTAGAGAACAGAGACACAGCTTTGTTTCTTATTCTTAACTCTGGGATTTTCTGGATTAGTCACCAAATTTAGTAAATGTTATATGTCAATAAACATTGTGATCAAGTGGGTTACGATTGTTAAAGAAAGCAGACACAGGTTGTTTATTCATCATCCCAAGGTTTATTACTCTGGAGTAACTTGGACTTTCTAGCTAGTTTCTGCTTTTGGTCAAGATAGTGTGCCAACTATATTATAATAAGTTTGGTGATGATTGGTCAATATTTAGTTAGAAACTGGAAGCTTGATAGACAACTGTTTGTGGTGAATAATAACATCCCCTGCATTATATGACACTGATATAAAAAAGATGGTAATTCTTTTTTAATATCTTGATCTGATTTACCTCAATCAATGAATCTTTCAAAGTATAGTCTGAATGGCACCTAAAGCTAACCTACTGTTGGTAGTAATTAGGGACGTACCAGCTAGTTGATGGACTGGCCGTGGTGCTGACTGGTTCCCCACTCTGGTGTGTTGTATTTACAGGGACACAATCTATCTGCATCCCTTCCTCTTCCTCATCTCTCTCACTGAAGACACTGAAATTCAAGATTATGCAGGTACTTCAACAAGTTATAGTGCTGAACTGGAATTCTATAACAATATCTACCAATTTAGAAGATTTATGCTATAAATCATGATATTGCAATGTTGATCATTACAAGCATATAGAAATGAAAAAAAATATTGCAACATCTTTCAATATTAAATTAACAATAATATAGTAAATGTACAATAATTTGGTAAAAACGCATTTAAAGAAAACCTGTACATAACTTAAAAGTTACTTTAAAGTGACTTGGAGCAGTTGATGCAGACAATTTCTGGAGACTTCATGATTTAATAAATTGCACATTTACTGATTGGAATCAATCTGCTACTGTTTAATCATTATTTTCCCTTTATTCTAATTTATTTATCTTTCATCAAAAATTCAAAAGAAGATCTTTTTCTCATATATACCTGGGGATACGCTTAAGACCAATGCCACAGGGGCCGCCGTGGCTGAGCAGTTACAGTTGTGGACTACAAATCTCTCAGCCCCTCACCATTGTGGGTTCGAGTCCCGGTAGGGACTTCGGATTTTTCATGTGAGGAAGCCTTCTAGCTGGCTTGCGGTAGGTCGTTAGTTCTACCCAGGGACCTCTGTGTACTCGGGGTCTATCTCCACCTGTAATTAGCTGGACGTCGCTATATGATTGAAATACTATCGCTGCGGCGGTAAACCCCAATACAACAACAACCAATGCCACAGTCAATCTCTGGTATTGTCATATGATTCTAAGTCAAGTGAGAATTTATGGTGCTAATCTCCCAATGGTTGCAAAGATCAAGGTTTCTAATACTTTTTTTCAAAAGAAAGATATAACTCTTTGCAATTGAAAGTAGCAGAAAAATGTGAAGTCCCCACACCCGTTACAGAAATATCCATGTGCAAAAAAAATAACACAACATTTAAATAAGCCCATGTGATAAATGTACAGAAATATTTAAACCCATTAAGATTTTATAACACAAAATGAAGAATTTGCAACATATCATACTTTGCAACTATTAAAATACAAAATATCAGACTCAGTAAGTTAATTTAATTCCTTACATATAATAATATAAAAATAATATCAACTAATTTTCTGTCACACTAGCTTGTCATATGGAGTTCAGCCCTTATCTACGTAGGAGCTTGAACTTGTATTTCTGTATTCTTGACAACGCAGGGCCAGAGCATTGTCTTGTAAGCATGTCAATATAACATTGACCCATTTTTTCTCTAGACTATGGATCTTGAACTTGTGTAAAGAAAATGATAAGAAGTTAAATTCATCAGACTGAGAATTGTGCATCCAAGATAAGGCTGCAGTATCATTGCCATGTAAAATTTACCTGCGAAGCCATACCAGTGGTTTAAGTTCAGTTCTGGCTTTACATTTTTCTCATCAGGTTGTAATACATGTTTCATACATTTTGCCTTAACACAAGTATAAATAAAGAAGCACTTAAGGTAAAGTTCCTGTAATGGTTCTGTAATGGTACATTTCAGACTTCATGGCCTTTCACGGAGATAACCAAGGTTTCCTAAAGTTTTATTTAGGTACCTTTGTTATCTTGGTAGAGGTTAAGTGGTCCAAGACGTAGCAGAACATTACAGGGATTTTACCTTAAATTACTGTGGTAACTGTTATAAAGTCAAGTCATCCTAATACAGTAAAAACACACTTAGTGGGCACCTCATTAATATGTATACAGGGTTGCATCTAGAAATGTTAAAAAAGGGGGGATGTCCCCCCCCCTACTTTCAGAAAAAGGGGGGCACCTCCCCCCAAGGGGGGGGGGGGTATTTTCACCCGAGGTTGTTCTTTAGCTAAAACATACAGGTCTACATAACTACACGAATTTATAATTCTTGCTTCATGTATACATACAAACTACTCTGCATAACTCTTCACCAACAAGGCTTGCATCAGAATAATGCACAATGGACAACAGTTTTCAGTTACCATAACTGTGCTAAAAGTGTTACTCCCTACAGGTGTCAGTCCTTATGCTAACTGTCTGTTAGCAGATCAACTTAATAAAAGTACATTCTTAACTGTCTGTGAATCAAAAACTGCATATGCTGAACTTTTTCATGTCTAAAATTACCTGATTATGTGCCGGCAATTCAACATGCCGATCCAATGTAGAGGTTCTATAGTTCGTGTTTCCGGTTGTAAAAGAATTATTTTTGCCGGTGTCTATGCTGAATCTGCAAAGCATTTCTTTTTTATCATTTATAAAAAGCCACGGCCGATTCGCTTTCCATGCCTCAGAAAATATATGAGGTTTCTTTTTCTTCGTAACAGGGTTTTCCGAGTCATTTTCCGTGTCATCGGGTAAGACATTCGATGTTTGTTCTGAATGTTCATTTGTACGGCCAGGGGATTCATCTGTAGAATCTCTCGTTCGTTTACCGAAAAACTGGGATATTTTTGATTGAGCAGATGTAACTTTGTGCGACTCAGCCATGTTTATCTAGTTTTTTTTTTTTTCAAGCGTCCAGACGACTTCCGGTTTATTAGCCAATGAAATTCGTCGACTTGAACTCGTCCCTAATGCTATCAGGTGAAAAGTGTGAAAGATAGGGAACCAGTCAACTGGTGTATTTTTGTCGCTTGGCAACCGTCGTGCAGTGTGACGGTTCATAGCTATTTAATATGCCGAATAAAATATATTCGATGCAGTATGTCTAAGTAAAAATAAAATAAATGTACGCACACCCATGCATTATTTGCGGGAAATTTTTTATTTCTTCGGGATTTTGTACGCAGACGATTATTATTTTTGCGGGATTTTAAAGGTTTGTGCGGGAATCCCACAATCCCGCATTCTAGATGCAACCCTGTGTATATAACTTTGTATTGCAGCCAAATCTGCGGTCCGAATCATTTTTTTATATATCTATATGTTCGCTGGCCTCAATAAAGTTGGAACCTGGCTACTGCAAAATACGGACACCAATTTTGGTCCTGATCGCAAAGTGAAACTACTAGCTAAAGCGGGCACTTGTCCAAAGGAGATAACACCTCTCAACTATTATCAGACTGGTTGCGCAATACCAATGTAAATTACGCAAACCAGTCTCTTTAATTCTGCAAACCAGTCTGTGTGTTACACGCAACTGACATTTTGACACTTTTCGTTTTGTTTTGATAGCAGTACAAAAGATGCAAACTGAGAGGTGTCAGTTAATTAATATATAGGGGATGTGAAAAATCAGTGCTTATGATATTTATGCCCTTTTGTCAATTAAAATGAGCGATACTCTAATAGCAAATCAGAGAGCAACTTATTAAAGGAAAAAAGATCACATGGGTGTTGTAAAAGTTAACCTGAGCTTCAGAAAATACAAATTCTGCAAAGTTATCATAGCAAATATCCCAACAAGCTGAGCAGTCAACAAAAGGCAATAACTCAATAAAAAAGAAAGTCAGTGTTCTCATTCATTAGCATTGCACTTCACATCAATGTGATTTATCTACCTAAAAAGTTTCAAGTCAGTACCTCAAATACTTTTCAAAATATGCCCCGGAAAAAATTAAGTCTGAAAATTTACAAAGGGCAATAACTCAGAAAATATTAAAGTCAGAGTTATCATTCTTGTGCACTGCACTCCACCTCAATGTGATCTATCCATGTTTTAAGTTTCAAGGTGATACCTCAAATACTTTTTGAGTTATGGTCCGGACAAAAATAAAATCTCAGAATCAACAAAGGGTAATAACTCAGAAAATACGAAAGTCAGAGTTATCATTCTTGTGCACTGCACTCCACCTCAATGTGATCTATCCATGTTTTAAGTTTCAAGGTGATACCTCAAATACTTTTCGAGTTATGCTCCGGACAAGAAAGTGTGACGCCGACGACGATGCCGACGACGGACAAAGTGATCCCTATGTGTCTGCCATGCTATGCAGGCGACACAAAAAGTGCAAGGCTGTGAAATTGAAAGGTCTGGCTATAGCTGGAAAACTGTAGATACCTTATCATTGGTGAGGCAACCAGATCTGGGACAACCCTTTGTTCAGGACTGTCACTCTCCATGGCTTCTTCCTTATCACTCAACTGCATATCAGTCAACTGAGAACAAGTCTGGGTTTAAAATTAGACACAGCAAAAATCAAATTTGCTACCTAGTAGCAACTTGCTACATACCCAAAGAGTAGACATAAGCAAAAACTTATTAACTGAAGAAATAGCCCCATTTCATATTCACAGGATATTTCTGTTCATATAGGTGCTTTTCTGCATTATCACAACTCAGGTGTGCTAGAGATTTTTTTTTTTTGTATATACAAGAGGTGTTTGAAAAAGTATAAGGAAATTTTCATGATATGATTATTAGAAGAAATCTCGTAAATTGATTCTTTAATATATTTTGATCTTAATCTGAAAGCAAAAATGATACAAATTGCACTGATGCAAATTTCCACAGTCACTCTGGCAACATCGGGTAATGTTGAGCGGGGCAACTTACTCATGAAATGAGTATGACATTGTAAAGACACACATCTAAAATTATATCTTTTTGAAATATTTTCCTTTGCACGATACATCCATCTTCCACCTACGATCCACTTGAAGAGCTCCTATAGAATTTTACAGATTATTTCCAGACAGCCCCATAATTGTGTCTTCTTTTCCTGATGTAGTGCACCGACATCCAGATCTTGGGCGGTCGATAACATTGTGCGCAGAGTTGTCTTGAAAGCGATGAACCACCCATTTATGTTGGTTTTCTTCGTTTAATCTTTGCCATTAGTCCCTTGATCATGGGAGAGCATCTTTTATTTCATTTTACACATTAATACACAAAACTTTATGGGATAGCGCTTTTCTAGTGCCATATTTACGGTTTTTACAAAACAAATGTTCTCGTCTTCCGATATTAACGGAAATGACGTCAGATTTTAGTCCAGGACAGAACGTAGGCCTTGAGAAAAGGTCTTGAAAGCGGTCTGTATATTTTGGGCAGTTTTTGACATTGGGAATATGTCTATATGTGATCCTTAAAGACAAGTGACTGTGGAATATGCACGAGTGCAATTTGTTTTCTTTTCTCTTTCGGATTAAGTTTGAGATATATCAAAGTATCAGTATTTAAGTTATGGTGCGTTTACGGATACTTTTTGAACACCCCTAGTACTAGTAACCTTCTTCAGGCAGTTAGTTTCTCCTTGCCAAAAAGTTACATAATACTAATAAATAAATAATAACTACCTATTCTCTCAATAAATAGTATTTTTTCTCAAAAGAAATAATTCATGGAATTTTTATAAAATATTGTTATAATCTAAATGTTTATTTGAAACTTTTTTGACATATACCACTTATAATGAGATAATTTTATTGTTGATTTTTTTTTTGTTGTTGTCTTTTAATTCCCATTTTTTTTTATTCAAAACACTAACTTTCCCAATAAGAAAGTCACAGGTAGAAAAGAACCTAAAAAAATGAATGCAGATAGTAGACCTTTTAATATTGAAAATGATGAATGATGAAAATATAAGTTAAACTTAACTATTACCAATGATGATTTATCTCTCTGTATCCAATCTTGCCTTCATACTATTTGAGTGTATGACAGAATGAAAAGTGACAAGTATAATTCCTATACAGACCCCTCTTCTTTGGAGCATGGGTATAATTAATGCATAATACAACAATTTAATCAGACTCCCAACATATTCTTACCTTCATTATTTCCCGTCATATTCATGATTTCATGTCAAAGCAAATTCAAACTTTTAAAACACTTATCAAAACACATATTCTCAACTAAAACATACATATCTATAATGTACATGTAGCCATTCTGAAAAAAAAAAATTACAAATTTAATGAAGGATTATTAAAATACAGTAGAACCTGTTAAATCAAGTCCTTGGGACCAAGCTGAAAACTTCGAAATAACGATTATTCGGATTAAAAATCCGATGGAAATTTCTGTTTGTGAGCTTGCATGTCTGCGTTTTCATTACCGGTGCATATTGTGGAAATCGTTATGCCATGAAAACCACCTATTAGGTGTACGTATATACTGTTTGCAAGTTATGAAAAGTAATGAAAATATATCATGATCTACTTAGATGCTTCTGATGAACATAATCATTCTACCATGTCAAACAATGATACATATTTTTACCGTCATCTGCTGCTTCAGGTAGCGTCGCATGCGGTGACAAATGCTATGATATCGAATGTACTAAAGATCTGACACCTGGGTTTATCTTCTGGGACGTGCATATTATGCAACCTGTCAGACATCGATTAGCAATAATCAACATTTCCGGTGGGACACACGTTGCCCAACCCAATCTTGAAAAAAGGTGTGAAAAACTTGCCTGAGCCATCACTCCAATTGCCTCCGCAAAATAAACTGGGTTACTGACCCGGATACGAATGATAATAAGAACGATAATTAGTTCACGAAAATTTATGAAATTTGACTTCGAAATAAAAATTGAAAAATGTACATTAATTGCGACCTTGGGACCGGAATTTTACTTCGAAATGGCGAAAAAATCGAAATAGCGAAATTCGGATTAAACATTTTATTTTTAGTTAAAATAAGAAGGGAAGAAATCAGGACCGAAAATAAACTTCGAAATGGTGAGGAATTCGGTTTAACGATGTTCGGTTTGGCGAGGTTCTACTGTATGTACATGTATATGGGTGAATTATTGGAATTAGTGGATGATTGAATGGACCAAACATAATTATGTCATTATGACATTGAGGATTCAACATAAGTAACACATTTTGGTTTTACAAATCAAAGTGTTAATAATAGTAACACATATCACAGTAACAGATAGGCAGAGCATTTGAGTATTTACCAATAAGTTTTTGCAAAAAGCAATATTTCCAGTATCATAGGGTACCAAAAAGCAAACATTTTTTGAACACTGAATTAAAAATATTGGCAGTTGTATATAAAATATACAGAATATCCCAATTCACATTTGTCGAAAAACAAATAAATAAATAAACTGCATAATACCTAAATCATGTAAATACTCATTTCATGAAAAAGTTATCTATAGCTCTGAAAATATCATAATTAAGATTTGCCTCTGTGAGAGAGAGAGAGGTTATTAAAAGTTACCTTTTCAACATTTTTAGACAAGTCATTTTCTGTTTTGTCTTCATTCACAGGCTGTACAGAGGCGAATTCATCCAGCTGATGCCTTGCCTCATCTATCTGTGCTTGTACAGCCAAAATTTGCCTTCTCATCTCAGCTCTGGTGGGCAGTGTTAAGACTTTATAAAAAATGACTGTATTTCTTTACATAGATTGAAGCCTTTACCTTGCAACTAGATGTGGGTGTTCCTCGGAACACTTGTGTCGCCTGCATTTAAGCATGTTTGATGAAAGAATTGACTAGAAAATCAATCTTTTGACAAATTATTGATAAAGCATAATCTATTTGGGAGGTACAAAATAACACCAAATCACACACACACACACACACATATATATATATATTTTTTTTTTTTTGGGGGGGGGGGGGGGGAATAAAATATTCAAACAGTGCAATATGTAATAATTTTCCTGAGCACTTTCGACTATACAGTCTTCATCAGAGGAGTGTCAGAATGACTATGAATTCAAAACATTAACTGTAAGAAAAATTATGACGTCATTAAGCACTTATGGCATTAATTATATATATGTTGCAAGTTTGTAGTCATCATTATCATTATTGAGTTATCATTCTTGTGTACTGCACTCAGACCAATGAGATCTATCTACTATAAATGTTTAAGGCAACACTTCAAATACTTTACAAGTTATGCACCACACAAGAATTAAATCCAAAAAAATAAACAAAGGGAAATAACTCCAAAAATACAACAGTTATCATTCTTGCACAATGCACTCAATGTGATCTATCCATGTTTTAAGTTTCAAGGTGATACCTCAAATACTTTTTGAGTTATGGTCCGGACAAAAATAAAATCTCAGAATCAACAAAGGGTAATAACTCAGAAAATACGAAAGTCAGAGTTATCATTCTTGTGCACTGCACTCCACCTCAATGTGATCTATCCATGTTTTAAGTTTCAAGGTGATACCTCAAATACTTTTCGAGTTATGCTCCGGACAAGAAAGTGTGACGCCGACGACACCGACGACGACGACGGACAAAGTGATCCCTATGTGTCTGCCATGCTATGCAGGCGACACAAAAATGTTGATTCTGTGAAAGCAAACTGTTAAAAAGTCCAAACTTTGCCCAAATTTCATAGTGAAATAGCAGAACTTTGATTTTAGTAGATAATTTTATGGTATTAAAACTGTACTAGTGTAGCAGACCTAGGAATGGAATTGCAGAAAAAATTTGTACTTGAAGCAATGCATGTGACATCATGAACATTGATATGAATAAAAGTTTGTTTTATTTGTTATGCACCATTTTTATGAATATCTCAGATATAAAAAAAGTAAAAAGCACACCAAGTGGGATAAGATAATGCTCAAAGGTTAAGCTATTATTTTACTACAAAAGTATTGTGAGAAAAAAGTTTTATTATCCCTTCAAAACTATGGAAGGATTTGCAAGTTCAAGATTTTACTATCAAGCAGACTTAATATAGACAGACAACCAGCATTATAACATAATACAACACTTTAGGCATATAAAAATAAACATAATCCCTGAATCATTTTAGAATTCAAGGATACAGATTGATGATGAATTCCTTCCCGCTCAATTTTGTCAGCTCACTATCACCTATGGTAAAAATGAATAAAAGATCCATCAAGTAAACAAGATTACTCCAACCGAATACCAATGTTCTTCATTCATTACTTTGATAATGAAAGAGAAGACAATGATTTGTTTACATACAAAGATTTTGGTGTGAATATAAACACAATCAATTAATAAAAAAAAAAATGAGCAACATTCACAGAGTATAAGCTCACTATCAGGGATATAGGTGCAAATAAACTCAAAAAAGATGTGGGCCGACAAAAAAAACAAGAGGCCCATGATGGCCCTAAATCGCTCACCTGAGATAAATAGGTTGACCCAAGGAACATCTGTACCAATTTATTTTAAAATCTGGCCAGTAGTTTTGAAGAAGATGATTTTTAAAGTTTTCATTTTTTCTTTCTTTTTGTAGCCATGGCAACCAGAGTTTTACATGGATCAAGTTTATTTTAGCAACTTTTGTGAAGGTTGACCCAAGGATCATCCCTGCCAAGTTTAATCAAATTCTGTCCAGTGGTTTCAGAGGAGATGTTGTTTAAAGGTTTCTCTATATACATATAAGGCAAATAAGCCCCGCCCCTGGCGGCCATGTTTTTTTTACGGATCGGAATAATTTTGGCAACTTTGTTAGAGGTTAACCCAAGGAACATCTGTACCAAATTATTTTGAAATCTGGCCAGTAGTTTTGAAGGAGATGATTTTTAAAGTTTTCAAATTATTTTTCTTTTTGTGGCCATGGCAACCAGAGTTCTTCATGGATCAATTTTAATTTTAGCAACATTTGTAGAGCCTCACCCAAGGAACATTCCTGCCAAGTTTCATTAAATTCTGTCCAGCGGTTTCAGAGGAGATGTCGTTTAAAGCAAATTGTTGATGACGGACCACGCACGACGCCGGACGAAGGGCGATCACAAAAGCTCACCTTGCTAAAAGTGCACACAAGATGGCAGCTGACTGTGGCAATTCAGACATGGACATCCCAAAAGCTATACTATAGCAATAGCATTCAATAGCTTTATTTTCTCTTCTGAAAGGAGGGGGTTTCGGGGGAAGGCATTAGCTAAAATTATGTTGAACTTGAAATGATCTTTTGATATCATTCAAAGTAAGGATAAGAATATGGAAGATAACTTACTCCTTGATTGTTGAATAAGCCGATGTTTCTTGGAAATCCTGTCCTTTTTCTGCTGAATGTTTCTTTCAATATCATGTTCGATGTATCTACAACTCTTTTAAGTTTAAACATCATGTTAATGAGAAAAATGAACATGGTTTATATTGACTAAAATCATGATTAAACACTGACCAATGGCTTAAGTTTGATTTGCATGAAAATTCATATACTAAATACCAAATTGAATGTAAAGCCACATTGTTTTGTATTTTGATTCAATTAATGATAATATTAAATAAAATAGCGTGTTATCCTGCATTTATAAAGGAAATTCAGCTAAAACATTTACAAGTTTCAGAATATTTATTGTGTCAGTATTAAATGTATCATTAGTAGTACAGTATGTAAATGAAATCAACCAAATATGGATTTTTTGTTTTGTTTGATGTATTTAAAAAAAATAACATTAATCTTGCTGAAAATATTTTCAGTAGATTAAATAAACAAACTTGTAGCTCCTTTGCTATTTGTGAAGACTCATAAATTTGCTTGTATCTCTCCCAGATTTCTGCATAATACTTGAGTTGCTGATCCTGTTCAGTCCTGTGTGTAATAATTATGTCATCTAAAATAGCTCACAATTTTTGTCTCATTAGTAAATTGAAGAGGAATTTGAACCACTGAAGGTGGTTTTAATACAAGCTTATATGGTTTAATACTGATTGCATAGGTCATCCCTAGCTGGTTCTCATGCTGCAAAGGATTGAAAGTAGGGGCTGGTTCAGACAGAAAAAAAATTTAACACAAAATTTGAACAATTTTTTTCTTACTGAATCTGGTATGAAACACTAGATGCCTAAGGTCATCATGTCGAGTCCACCAAAGGAGACCATATTACAATTATACAAGATTATATACAGTTATAAGAAAATGATGTGACCATGGAAGGATTGAGCAACAAGAAAATAGAATACATATGTAATTCAATAATTACAGTTCAAGAATATTGCTATACACATTGAGTGCTATTAATTTAAAGAAAACTTGCCAGGTAATTCAACTAATGCACACACATACATAAACCGAACCGCCATTGTGATGACTAAGTCGTGCTCACTGCAAGCATGCTTGACAAAAACTATATTACACCATTTGAAATTGCAATTATTCGTTTCAGTCTGAAAAAAATTACAAACAAAATATCATGTTAAATAGTGATCAAAACTTTTAGTCATGTATTCACTTTAATGAAAACTCACTTTTCCTGTTGTCTTTTGGCTTTCATTACATCCAGTTTTGATGCCATGGCAGCTGCATGTTGCATGAGAACAACATTGGTCTTCCGCTGACTGAAGCAAGCAACATTCAAAAAAGTGTCATTACTGCTGATAACTATCTATAGGTATTTTTTTCTTATTTACTAGGGTTTTAAATAGGTGACTTCCCTTCTATCAATATCTCTAAAATGCATGCAGAACTCCCAATTTTGCTTTTTACTCTAAGATTTTAAATCCCCAAACATCAAGATAATGGCACATTTTTCCAAAACTAAGGTATTAAGGCCCTCCCTAAGGTCAGAAATAAGGACATGATCACTGTATTACTAATGTCATTTTCTTACTTTTAATTTCATGAAAGCAATGGAGGTATCGATAAGAAAAAGTAAGAAAGCTGATATAATATTAATGACAGTGATTTAACAGCATGCTCTTGAATTATTATCTGCCTTTGCAGGTGAGAAAATTGTATTAAGCTACAGGGTTGCTCAGTTGGCAGTCTAGAGCATTTGTCTTGTACATGTAATCGAAAGTTGCCTCCAGTCCTGCATGTTTTTCTCATCCATTCAAAGTTTTCAGACCATAAAAAACAGATCACTTGGTACCAACATTACAGTACTTAAGAATGAGGGCCAACAGTATAATTACTGTACCAATTCTTTGCAATATCTTCCATTTCTAGTCTTATGCTCTCTTTCACGCAAAGGTTACCTTTCAATGTTATCACGATTAAGACTAAACTGCTTGTGGGACTGTTTGGTATCAGTGTCAAGCTGGGATATTGCCTCTTGTATTCTCTTGGTCTCTTCTTCTTTGTCAGATGTTTCTTTTTCCAGTGCTGTGGATATAATCATGAAATTTACCATCAGTAACAA
>CM037787.1:1710762-1760762 GCA_021229015.1 Solen grandis
TTAACTTAATTAAGTATGAATTTTATTTTACATCTACTGCAACAAAGACTAATAACACTTGCCTGATAATTTTATCCTTTATCAGTCAGTTATTTTTTTAACAATGGGTCCATTTCTTTATATAGATCTGTGTATCGGTGTATCGAGTTTACAGTGTATAAATGTTATTTAGTTTCACTGTGTAGGTTAATGAAGGTGTTCATTTTTGCTGGTGAAAGGTATATCAAAACATTGTATTCGTACACGATTGAGAATTAAAAAGTAAATATAATGAACTATTTTGTGTTAACACCGTTTTTTTGTTCTGCCCATTATTGTATACATACGCTGTCGTAATTGCATAATGTGCACATATTTTAGACGGTTTCTTTTTACGTAAGACAAATAGAATAATTTGCTACAGTGATTTCTTTTTATGAAAAATAAATATAATTATATGCTACTGTGTTTCAATATAAAGTTTCGGCAGAGCCTCTTCAGTAATAACTCTCCCATCCCATCTTATAAACTCTAATTAAAAACACAGTTGCATATTATTCTCTATATCATGGATACTAAAGAATGTGATACTAATAATATAATAATATAATCATGTATAAGGTCATCACAAAGGGATGGTACATTAAAGTAATATAATGTAATTATATATGAAAAATGATCACAATATTTTACCTGTCATTATACTGAGTGCATTTACAGTCGCACTGTGCACTTTACACATCTAGGTAGAGTTTTATTACATTTTTTGTATTATGTTGGTGTTATACTATTTGGATTTATGAATTACACTACTACGAGGTTATACTTTTATAATGTAGGTGTTATATTATTTAGGGTTAATACATTTATATTAATATGGTTTTATGGTTATACTATCATAATATCATATTATATTAGGCTCATACTAACACAGTTTTATGATTCGTATCAAGATGAAGTATCATATAAACATACCAATTACTAAGCTGGATACACATATAATTAAAATATCAATAGTTTACCTAGGTCAACATAGGGGCGACCTTAAAAAGCAAAGTGATACATGTAATCCTTGCTAATTAAAAAATATTTACAATTTTGCTATGGAATAAACATGATATTGTTTATTAAACATAATAGCATTTTATAATCATTGGAAAACAATACTATTAGCTATGCTTATACACACACAAAATATGCTAAGTCTGTTAAATTTCAGTTCTGATTCAAGTTGAGATTCAATTAAACATTTCAGTATCGCTTTGGTTAATGCTTATGCATAGTAATGATAAAATATACATATCATATACATTATATACAAACGCAACCGAGAATCAGGATTTTGGACATTATTGTCATAATTGTCATATTTAACATATACGTAGTTCATATCATATCTTCATATCTCTAGTAAAAGATTTCAAATTTTAGTATTACCGGTACTCACCGTTTGCACCAATATTTCGAAGCAGATGGTAAAGATGAATGCTTGTTTTACTGCCACAAACATATTCCTTTTTTTAAATATGCATTAGCAAGCTCGGAATATTTTAAAAAGAATATATCCAATATATTTTCTTTCGTAATATTGTTTCTAACAGAATGAATTTAACGTACGTTTTTACTAATTTGGATTGAATATTACAAACATGCTGAGGTTAAATTAGACTGAAATAAATAGTAACATGTCAGCATGTATATGTTACGAATGCCTTTACCTTATGCAAGTCACGTGTAAGTCTAATCATTGAACAAACATGATAAGTCCAAAGCTCATGTTTAAATTACTGTATCGTTAAACTAAGCATATCACAGGTCACAGGTCAAAGATAACATTCAGCTTCGGGTTACTCGTGTTTTACCGGATAACATTTTGTTCAACTTTATTTATTTAAATACACAAACAAAAATATTGACTCTAACGTACACAATTCATACTTAATTTAAAGGTTTAAAATAAACATAGGAAACAGATTCGGATTTAAAACTCATCAAATGTACATGTACATGTATATAGAGATAATACGCCACACCTGTACTCTGGTGTTTAGATTTGCTGAGACCCGGTTATTTTGTTAATGGAGTTTATTGGAATCAGCAAATTTAAAAGATATGTCCAACTGGGTGTTTTTCAATTGGAATATACCCCCGATGTATATTGATGAGTCTCGGGAGGCGTCGGGAACAGGTTCCCCGGTGTTGGGGAAGCTTTGGAGGCCTCGCGATGTATTCCCGGCGTTTTATTGGGGGAAAAAAGGCCGGGGAGGCATACTAAAAGCGTTCGAAAATTTAATAAAAACAACGATTCATAAAACTATTAATACTTTATCAATTTACGTTTTTGTAGTTTGCTTTTATAGGAAGAAACAGTATTAATTATGTTTCATGAACTAGAGTTTTATTGTACATTAAAAAAGAATTTGCAAAGATTCCTATTTGTAAAACGGACCTATAAATAGGAATATATACGTGATGTATAAACACATATTATTTATATGCTATATGTCTTACATTATGGATTGTTTACATCATTCCGATGGCTATAAATGATTATTGTGGTTCTAAATGATGCCAATTAAAGATAATGTTTATATGTAACATTCTAGCAAAATGCCGTGGGGTTGTGTTCACTTTTCTTATCCCTTATAGACCTATTATATAATACGTGTTTCGCACCCTCACTTACCTAAATTTTCTATACCGCGCAGAAAAGAATGGTTGAAAAATAAAAGAGAAATATAATATAGTGCAGACCAAACAGTTGAGTTAATGATCCCACAGCTAATCTAAATCATTTACAATGATTATCAAATTTTTAGTACGTTATATAAGAATTTAATAATTAAAATTTTTAAAACAAACATTTGAACAGAACAGGTCAGAACATATATTTTATACAGACTTGTACAATGTACATTGTCTCAATATACATGTATAATGAAACACTTTAATTGTCACGTGCATTACACATAATACAACAACAAGCAAGAAGATGGAATGTATAAATAACTGTTTGCTTAATAATGCTTTGATAGATTGTTGGATAGCATTAACACTTCTTTACCCTTCAGTATCAGTTTAACAAATATGTGCTTCTCTTGCGGGATTTACACCTACAAATGAACAGATGGACGGTAAAGTTCAATTTCTTGAGTATTTTCCAGTCTGTATTCTTCGAGGATGAACTTATAATCTGTGTCTACAAAAATAAATCGTAAATGTCTAGGTAGAATATATAAGTTGAGTTTATATTAAAAACGTTTACATCAATGTTATTAACACAATGAAATACATACGAAAATACAAAGTCATTGAAATAATGATTGCCACTTGTTAATATATATTAATCGTGTATTCTTTACTCAATCAAATATTTAAGAATTCCTATATATATATATATACACAATGGGCATCTATCCAATTCACATATACAATCGGACCTCGACCTCTCTGTTTGTCAACTGGGTCCATCGTTTTATTTATTGTTCCGAAAATGAAGTCTGTATCATACATATATGAATGATATTTAAAGATAATGTAGAACATCACTTCGAATATTAAAAAACAAACGGACCCGGTTGCCACCTTTGCTAAAGCGTCTGCCTTGTAACCGAGATGACATGGTTTCGACCTACGACGTTATCTGCCGGAGTCGTTCAATTAGAACTGGATTACGAACCCACCCCATTTCCCCCTTGTGTCTAGCGTACTTTCTCATGTAGGCAGAAGTCCCCCTAAAAAACTGACAAAAATGACTAAATGTTATTTTGAAAAAAAGGTGATAGTGTTGAATTTTATGAATGTAATTCAAAGCTACATTTCATCTTCCATTTAAATGCCAGTTCATTATAAGAACAAATCAGTAAATAAGGATAATTTTTGCTTCTGTCAATTGTTCTCATACAAATGTCATATATAAATAAAAGTACACTACCGGGTATCAGTCATTTCATAAGAAGATGGCATAATTTATACAGAAACTATCGTGAATACTCCATTCGATTTATGGAACATGTGTCCAAAAAGTTCCGTCTAGACATGAAGTACTCGTTCAAGGAACGTATGAAAATCCTTGAAACTACAAGAATGTCGGAAACAATCAGCAGCGGTTAGAAAATACATCAATGATCACTAATCAAGATCACCATTAGCGCCAAAGGGACTTTATTCCTTGGTTTTTAATAATGTTCGAGAAAGCTTAAGAGGGTTTCTTGCACATGTGTGTACTTCTTTTGTTTGATTATATTGACTCGTATTCAAATTTCAAAGATGTTGATTATAATGTCTTTGGTTATAAGAGTAAATTGTAGACATTTTTGGTTGGCCTTACCCTTTGAAGAAACGTGTGTATTGACAAAAAATGAATCTGCACCATATTTTACGATGGGCATTATATGTAATGCATTATTGCATGCATTGGAAAAAAACAACAAATGAAGCTAAACAGAACCATCACTTAGGGTGATAAATACTACCACTACATATTGTTTCGACACAGGAAAGAAAACATGACAATATATGTGTAAAATATTATTGTCATTTATACTTTTCACGTGAAATCTCAGGTAAAATTTAATTATAAATTAAAGTGTGATTATAAAAAAATCGGTAGGATTGTGATTCTTAGTCAATACACTTTGACAACTCGCCACTTATCTTATATTTACAGTTTCATGTATATCCTTTTGGTAGTTTTTCAGTTATACTAAAGAAAATATAATAATCAATATCAATAAAGAATTAATTTGTCACAAATCTGATATTTCGTTCAATTCAAGCAAAATTAATTATTAATGAAACATGTGTTAGTATACTAGTGTAGACTGTATACATAAAATACACACACTAGATCCAATGACGTAGATATCATCAATCATTATTCATTATCTATATATACACGCATACTATATGGACAGTAATTGCTTTCATTATAGAAATATATAAATTGAATTTTACATATATACAGTGGCCAAATGAAAATTGATCGTCGACTCAAATATAAATGACTGATGAACCTTGCAAACTTTCTAAGGGGCGAGTTAATGTTGTGCACAAACTTTGATCCAATGAGTAGGCTTTTTACTTTATTTGCTAGACAAACTCTATTTTCTAGACAAACTAATTTAATTTGTCCAAAATAATTTGTACGCTATTATCTATATTAGTTTTCTTTCCTGTTTTAGGGCCATGGTTGGATATCAATTAATATAATATACTGCATTCATTAAGTGATAGCTTTCATGGGTTATCACATATCTTTTATTAGGCTTTACTATTACTTATTTTACGATGAGTATATATTGTTGTAATCTTAATATCATTTTGAGAATCTTAAAAATATATCGGAGCATGTCAGAAATGCATATATTATTCTAGTAATTGCATCATTTGGGTTGTTTAAGAATATTTGGTAGACAAACTTCATTTGCTAGACAAACAAACTTAATTCGTCCTGAATAATTTTACGCTAAAATTTATATTAGTTTTCCTTCCTGTTTAGAACCATAGTTAAATATCAATAAATATCATGTATAATATAATATATCGCATTCAATTAAGTGAAAAATTTAGAGTTTTCATGGGTTTATGGCATATCTTTTTGGGGGTTTTCCTATTACTTATCATACGATGAGTATTTGAGTAATTTTCCTGCTTTCTTAATATCATTTTGAGAATCCTAATTAATTAACTGGAGCACGTCAGAAATGCATAACTTATTCTAGTGATTGTATCATTTGAGTTGTTTAAGAACATTTGACCTTGGGTATTTTAAAGCATATTATTCTTCCAAAAGAAGTGCATTATTTCTTCGGACAGAAAAGCAATATATGTGCTAAATACACTTTGACTACAACATTATGCACTGCATAAATAAGCAAGAATCTTTTACTAAAGTTCATCCAGATGTTTACAAAAATAACTGATTTGCTAATAATACCGTTTATCCTTTGTCAATTTTCTAACGGTTTCGATAGACTGCCGTATGTCTACGGTAACGAATCACGGGTATATCGATTGATGATGAAACATACTGTGATGCGGCGGCGGTTTGGGGTTTAATGGAAGTATTTTAACATCAATCCAAGATTCTAAATTGCGTAATTAATCAACATTTCTGATGCGATCAACTGTTAATTTACAGTAGATATGTTCACATTATGTACCATTTGTGTAACTCTACAATATTTCAATGTTATTTTATATTTTCTTTTTCATTAACTTTGTATCATTATGAAATATGTGGACCTTAAACAGACGGATGGGGTAGAAACTAGTAGTTGTGACTGATGGTTGTTGGTTAACTTGTGTTGGCTTTAACTAGAACCTTTATTTTCCAGAGCACTACTGTTTCTCTATATCGATATTCTTTGGATACATTAATAGCGATGCTTTCAATTAAATGACAAAATATGAATTAATTATGAACGACTTATTCATTTAGAAAAAAACAAACTCATTTTAAGCATATCTGATTGAATAAGCCGTCATTGCGTCCATTAGTACCTTTTTAATAAAGCAAACATAGATCGAGGTTTTAGTGACGAATTTGAGCGAATTTATTGTTACTCTAGTGATATGAATACATGTACATATGTTCAAATCTGAAATTTCAAAGTTTCGCTTGTTCATGTATTTGTAGTTTCAATTGAGCATCATTACTATTCACAAACTTAGTATCCCTTCTTCGGCACTTAGCATATAAGGGTAGTTCCAGGACTGGTTTACCCGGTGGCAGGATAATCCGACATGGTGTGGTATCATCCATATATCTACGGTGTGGAACCGCAGTGTGCCAGCACTATATCTGTCTCAAGTAGACATAGTCTCCAAAAGACTGAAATACTGTCAATGGGACGTTTAGCCCAACAAATTTAGAATAGAAAATTTTGAATTGTGATTGACTTATGTGTAGTGCTTCTGCTTTTACTTCACGATGCGACATTCTAATAACAATTACAATAGCTTTGATATAACATGACCATGTACTCAGTTTATATTTTGTTCTTCATTTATACATTAAAAAATGGTTATCATTTGAAATGTGTTTGTTCTAAAAGTAAAGGTGGAGTGTATTCTGTATTGGTAGATGTCGTATTGAACGTATAATGTTCACTGCTCACTTCTTGCAATACCCCGTTCTCTATGACATGCATAATGTTATGTACATTTGGAAATCAGAAAAGTTAATATGGTATGAGTTTCTTTACATGTAGGATTATGAATTTATCTTTCATCTACTGAAACAAAGACATATAAATAGTAAAATTAAAGAACTATTTTGTAGTCACACCGGTTTTTGTTCTGCCCATTGTTGTATACATACGCTGTCGTAATTTGCATAATATGCACATATTTTAGACTCTTTCTTTTTACGTAAGACAAATAGAATAATTTGCTAAGGTGATTTTTTATGAAAGATAAATAGAATTATATGCTGCTGTGTTTTGATATAAAGTTTCGGCAGAACCTCGTCATTAACAAATTTACCGACCCTATCTGATAAACAAATCGTTTCGACAGCGGCCGTTACAGATAAGAAGGAAAACATTTTAACACGTTTTCAAGCTGCTATTCGGTAAAAATATCTTTCTTCATCTTGTTATTGAAATTTCCAAACATTTTTCCAATTAAAATGTCTGTTTTGATGAACATCTAATCGTACTATTTGGAAATCAGATTAGAACTACGTCCAAATAAGTCAATTTTCAGAATATTACCTCTGTATAAAACTGTAGTATAATGTTCTTAGTACTTAGTATATATCGAACCCGTCGTCTTAAAAGGCATATGTCATTCATAGGTTACATGTCTTTAGTTTTATGTTACATTTCCTGAATTGATACGTTTTATTTTACAGAGAATATGAAAACCACTTGTGATGCATATATACATGTATGTAGGAGAAGCAGTTTTATTTTGATATACCACTTTGTTACTCGTTTATCACGTTTTCGTCAAAGCTGTGACCGTAATCAATCTTTCAGCACCCTGTGCAAGATTGTATATCATGGATTCCGCATACCTTTCCGGTCAGCAAACGTTGATTCAGAATCACCATTTTCTAATTTGGTGTCTAATTCTTTCGATGGAATTTGTTCTTTTTCAGATATTTGTCCTATTGTATTACGTTTCCTACCAGCAAACTAGATGCCAACTATTGCTAGAATAGCAACAGTAATACCAGCCGTGATGAATGCTATTGTTAAAAACTTTTATTTCAACATATGGTGTCCATCAAGATGCAAAAAGACATGTAAAACATATTGTTATCACTCAAACAATTTACCATTAAAACGTATAAACATTTTATTAGATGAAATTGTTTTTCTTTTCTTTTTATCATTATTATTCGTACACTGGGAAATCATTGTTAAATCATCGATGCACAAGATATAAATGCAATTGTCTTTAAAAAGCTAAAAACAACGCTCCCAAATCTATATCATCTGGTTACCGACTTTTACTGGCGTTTATACTTCCTGGTCCATGTGTAATTTTAGGGCCCCTTTTAAATACTTTGCTCTACAACTCTACAACAGTTCTATTGAAGAAACTAATAGAACTGACGTAAGTATATAGTGCGAAGTCCAGATGTTTTACGAGTGAACAACATTCTAATATCTTAAACCCGTGTCGCACAATGATAAATGTGTTTTTGTTTTATTAGGTCTGCAGTAATCTGTACTGTGACTATATACGTCGAACTATCCACTGTATTATGGTAAAAATATGAATTACGTGATTCGTCAATATCATCATCGTAGATCCTTTCTGCTAGTGTCTTTGGTAAGGTTTACGTATTCACTTCTACATCAAGAAAGTCATGCTGTTGCCACTGACCTGTAGTATTTGGGAGAGTGGTTAGAGTGAATATATAAAAGTCCGATTTGTTTAAAGAATCCATTTTTACACTTAAGCGGGATAAGGCAGAGGGAACACAGATCTTAGACGTTTCAATATCTGTCTCAACTAGACATATTCTTCCATTGACTGAAATACGTTAAACTCAAAGTTATATATATATACTTTGCATAAAATAAAAATGAGCATAACCAGAAGACGTCCATTCCGTGGTTATGGAATAATACATACTTTTCTCTACATGATATCTTTGTTGACAATCCGAAGATGATTTTTCGTCTCTAGTTTCACAAACGGTATCATCTGTAGTGTTGCATTCTCGCAATAACCTTTGACCAGCTCCGCAAAACATACACTTACTGCAGTAATTTTGATTTCCATCGTTAAATGTTCCTGTTGGACATGCAATACATATGCGGTCAAAATCGTGTCGACACTTGATAATATTTCCATAACCTCGCAAGCAGTCAGAACAATGCAGGCAGTCTTGTGTTTTATCTTCCAGATGTACTAAATACATATCTGATAGACATTGACGTCCGCCATAAGAAACCTGAAGTGTAAAAGAAACACAAGGGCATTAATGTGTTGTAGTCTTTTACATAGACAAAACACTATGTCGTAAAACCAACTCATTAGCACAAAAAGAGGTAATCAATAAGTATGTTTCACATGCATATATCCTTATTAAAAAAGCTAAACTATCAACAACGTATTATATTGGGAAGTATCGACTTTTGGTTATATTCTAAATGAAGCTTACTATTCATCTGTCCCAGTAGCCGAGCTTTAGAGGGGGTTCGCATACCAAATTCATTAAAATCGGCAGTCTTGCTTAGCTCTTGGCTTATTTAAGGTTAAATCCATGCCTGGTTTACCGATGTTCATGAAGTTAGAGGCATTTCAGCGTAAATATAGCAGCGTGGAAGCCTCACGGTTTGACCTTAGCAGTCTAGCGGCCTGGTGGCTTTAATTTGATTAATTCCTACGTTAATATGGTATGAGTTTCTTTACATGTAGGATTATGAATTTATCTTTCATCTACTGAAACAAAGACGTATAAATAGTAAAATTAAAGAACTATTTTGTAGTCACACCGGTTTTTGTTCTGCCCATTGTTGTATACATACGCTGTCGTAATTTGCATAATATGCACATATTTTAGACTCTTTCTTTTTAGGTAAGACAAATAGAATAATTTGCTAAAGTGATTTTTTATGAAAGATAAATAGAATTATATGCTGCTGTGTTTTGATATAAAGTTTCGGCAGAACCTCGTCATTAACAAATTTACCGACCCTATCTGATAAACCACAGGGACTTGCTCCCATACACACACACACCACACACACCACACACACACACACACTGTACATACACTATCAACAAGGGTGGACATCTTTTCAGGGGTCGACTCGCTTCAACTCCGTTTTTTTCAAATCATTCAAATAAATCTATGAAGTTAACATACGGAATCACTCAAATATATATTTCTCTATCGCATATACAAAATTGTCGTGAAAATAATCCTCCTTTGTATGTTTATTTGTTTGAAATATATGCGAATCCGAGAAAAGGACAACAACCTGGACCAGCAGCGCAGTACATTTCGGGATGATTCGGATTTTTACGCTGCGAAATTGGTCAGCGATATTGCGATTATTTTCCCGCAATCTGTCAAACCGTTAAATTTAAATTATTAAAGGGCTGACTATTCGGGCGTTGAAAGAAAAAAAACCCCAGGCAGTATGGAGAAATCAGCTGTTCACTCGATCAGCCCCTCACCGCTGTGGGTTCGAATCCTGGCAGAGTCATTCGGATTTTCATGTGAGGAAGTTTTCAAACTGACTTGCAGAAGGTCGGTGATTTAACCGGGTGTCTCTGTGCATTCGGGGTTTCCTCCACCTGTAATTAGCTGGACATTGCTATATGACTGAAATACTGTCACAACGACGGTAAACCCAAAACATACACACAGTTTCAATGCAACATTCAAATTGTGACAAGCTGGTTTGCCTAGTAATTAGAAAAGATCATTAAGACTGATTGATTTTTAAATAAATATCCTTTAAAAACATGGCTTTTTCTGCTGCAATTGGGAAGAGGCCAAGACCTTTGATTTTGGGAAAAACTCGCAGCTAAAACTGCCAAATTGGGAAACATTTGACCCAATTGGGAAGTGAAGAAGCTTGTGTAAGTTTGATTATTTGGGAAAACTGCATGGTTTTGGATTGGGAAGTAGCCTTTTATAGGCCTCTGTCACACAGTGTGAAAAATCCTTGAAAAAATCTCCATTTCAGAATATGTTAGGAATTTACAACCCAACAAGCTAGCACAGGATAAAGAAAGTTTCCATTCCCCCCCCCCCCCCACACACACACACAAAAAATCATTTTCACTTTTTTCACATGATATAAAACTTATATATCTAGCTTTAAAATTAAGATGCCATTTTGTCCCCTGGTACCTATCCCAGTGAAGCTGGGGGTTGTCAGTTCAAACCTCAACCTCAACATGTAAATTTTGAAAAATTTGAAAAAAAGGAGGAACATATAGTTTTATATTGTTTTTGTTTTATTTTTTAATATTTTTGGTTCTTATTATTTTGTGTGTGTGTTTGTCTGTGGATGGTTGGGAGAGATTGCTAAACAAAATAAATAGATAAAAGTAATTGAAATAAAAAAAAAATATATATTTTTCACATAACTTATATATTTATTACATGAATTTGAAGTTCAATTTAAAAAAAATTAAAATAGTACTCCATACATACAAAACATATTTTTTCTTATTTATACGGAATACTAAATTCTACTGAACTTCAAATCCCTGTGATATTTATTTCAATTTAAAAACACACACTCACAGACAAGTGAATTTTTATTTACCAAGAAACAGCTGATTTCTCCATACTGCCTGGGTTTTTTTTTCTTTCAACGCCCGAATAGTCAGCCCTTTAATAATTTAAATTTAACGGTTTGACAGATTGCGGGAAAATAATCGCAATATCGCTGACCAATTTCGCAGCGTAAAAATCCGAATCATCCCGAAATGTACTGCGCTGCTGGTCCAGGTTGTTGTCCTTTTGCTATTGCGAGGTTATACTTTTATAATGTAGGTGTTATGTTATTTAGGATTATACATTTATATTGATATGGTTTTATGGTTATACCATCATAATATCATATTATATTAGGCTCATACTATCATAGTTTTATGATTTGTATCAAGCTGATATAACATATAAACATACCAATTACTAAGCTGGATGTACATTTAAAAATACCAATATTTTACCTAGGTCAATATAGGGGCGACTTAAAAAGCAAAGTGATACATGTAATCCTTGCTAATCAAAATATTTACAATTATGCTTTGGGAAACATGAAATTGTTTATTAAACATAATAGCATTTATAATTATCGAAAACAAAATATTGCCTATCCTTATACAGACAAAAGTTATGCAAATTCCTTTAAAGTTCAGTTCTGTTGCAAGTTGAGATTCACTTAAACATTTCAGTATGTCTTTGGTCAACGTTAATGAATAGTTATGATAAAATATACATATCATGTACATTATATACAAACTCAACCAAGAATCAGGATTTTGGACATTATAGTCAAAGTTAACATATACATGTAGTTCATATCACATTTTATATCTGTAGTGTAAGATTCCCAGTTTTGGTATTACAGGTACTCACCGTTTGCACCAATATTTCGAAGCAGATGGTAATAATGAATGCTTGCTTTACTGACACAAACATATTCCTTTAATAAAATATGCATAAGCAAGCTGGTGATATTTTTTAGAAGAATATGTCCAATATGCTGTCTCTCGTAACATTGTTTCTAATAGAATGAAAAAAAAAAACACGCGTTTTTTCTTAGGTCGAATTGAATATTACTAACATGCTGAGGTTAAATTAGACTGAATTAAATAGTAACATGTCATCATATGTCAGCATGTAATTGTAACGTTAACACAGTTATTAAATGCATTATTTTTATCAACAAAACCATATTAATATATGGTACAACGTGATAGTACGAGAGGTGTTCGAAAAGTACCCGGAAAAGTGCCATAATTGATTTATTAATATTGTTATTAGAATAAAACTTTGAAAAGTGATACTTTAATATATTTTGAACTTAAAGAAAGAGAAAAGGAAACAAATTTCATTCATGCAAGTTCAACAGTAGCTATTGCAACGCCAGGTAAACGTTCGGCGGGGTATATTTTGCAAATCTTAACATGTTTATTTGTCATTAAAGATCACATATAAACATATTCCCCAAAACTGACCAAAATATACGGACCGCTCCCATGACCTTTCCTCAAGGCCTACGTAATGTTATGGACAGAAATCCTACGTCATTTCCGTTGATATCGGAGGATGAGAACATTTGTTTAGCGAAAACCGTAATTATAGCACCAGAAAAGCGCTATCCCCTAAAGTTGCGTATATAAATGTGTAAAACGAAGTCTGAAACGCTCCCCATGCTCATGGGCTCTAACGACAAAGGTTTAACGAAGAAAACCAACATATATTGGTGCTTCATCGCTTTAAAGACAACCCTGCACGCAATGTTCCCGAGCGCCCAAGATCTGGACGTCCGTGCACGGCGTCAGGAAAAGGAAACACATTAAGGAGTTGTTTTGGAAACACTCTGTAAAATTGCACAGGAGCGTTTCAGGTCATAGTATTATAAGTAGATCAATAGGTGGAAGGTGGGTGTATCGTGCAAAGGAAAACTTTTCGAAAAGATATAATTTTAGATGTATCAAATAGGCTTTACAGATGCCATATTCTTTATGAGTGTGAGTGTAGAATTTGCATCAGTGCAATTTGTATTATTTTTGCTTTCGATTTAAGTTCAAAATACATGTATATAAAAGTATCACTTTACGAGATTTCTTTCCAATAATCAAATCAATAAAAAAGTTTTCCAGATACTTGTTGATCACCCCTCGTAATAGTATTTTTATTTACGTCTAATCATTGCACAACCATGATAACAAGTTCAATGCCGATGCTCAAATAACTGTGTAGTTAAACTAAGCGTATCACAGGTCCAATCTAGCCACGAGATGTGCTTCGGATTTCTCGTATTTGATCAGATAATGATTTGTTCAATTCATTTAAATACATTTATTACTTTACAAACATTAACAAAAAAACTGGCTCTAACGTACACAATTCATACTTCTTTTAAAGATTTATAATAAACATAGAAAACAGACGGATTTATATACAAAAATCATCGCATGTATATAGGGATAATACGCCACACCTGTACTCTAGCGTTACTTTTTTGCTGAGACCCGATTATTTTGTAAATGGAATTAAAAGAAATCAGCAAGAGTAAAAGCTAAGTGCAACTGGGCATTTTTCCACTGGGAATATACTCCCAAAGGAAATTTGATGAGCCTCAGGAGGTGTCTGGAATAGATTCCTTGGTGTCCCGATGAAGCTTCGGGAGCCTCGCGATGTATTCCCGACGTTTTATAGTATGGCTGCCAACTAGAAAAAAAGTTGTTGGGCCATGGCATCGGAGAGTAGAGCTTGGCATTCATGCTACATGTTTTCTTTACTGCATTGTTGATGCGAAAATGCCGGATGCCATTGCTGATTTTGCTCCATTGTATTAGAATAAGGTCAAAGGTCAACTTAGTGAACATTTTTATATATACTTTTATATACCCCTATATTTTTGTATAAATAATGCTTATAAAAAATAATATTGGTTTCAAATTGAAGATTAAACATAGCTTATAAAACACCTAAAAAATGTTTATTTAAATTGGTTTTGTCTTTGTTAAATTTAGGGAAAATGTTGAGCAAAATATACATTTTTCCAGTAGCATAAATAAAAGAAAATCAAAAAAGTATATCATAATTTGTTATATTTAGCTAGTAATGGCTTTAACTTGTTATAAAAACAGGATGGAGCTACTGAACTCTATTGTTGATATGATGTTTCTGTCACAAATTTAGTTCATACTGAGTGTTCAAAGGTTGTAGGGTAATTTGACACCCCAAAATTTTAAAAAATGAGCAATCCAGTATTATTGTCACTATAAAATCCTTTTATTAAATATTTTCAACATTTTACATGATTAATTTAATTCATGAAATACACATCACATATTAAATGAAATCAAATATCATTTAGTGCAAAAATAGCATCACTCTTAAATAATGTAGCACAGGCACTATGAGAATAAGAGACATTAATTGAAAAAAAACACGTTTTGCAATTGCATAGCAAAGAACAGTTCTACATAAAAATATTATAGAGAGTTTTACATTAACCCTCATTTGGGTTTCCCAAGTCAATGCTTTACAAGCACATGCCGAGGTACATTTCAACGGAATGCAATGCACTGGAACAAGCCTCCTAAATAGCCTCCATACAAAATTTTTTGGAGTGTAAGTCCAAGTCCACTGGTTTTGTGATTATTAGTAAATAGTGTAGTAAATCTAAGATTGCCTGATGTTTGGTACATGTTCAATGACTTGGAAGATGTCACAAGTGTCAGCGAATCGCCCCTTTCTTCCGATTTATTGCCCATTGTTAAATCATTTTCCACAGCATAACTTTCGTCATATACAAGACGGGCATTTATCTTTTTTGTCTATATGATACTAGTCCTGCAGGAGTAGTGCCTGGCCAATGTTATTCGCTCTCAGAAATTGGAAATCAACTATTGGCCGATTTCGTATTAGATACTATATACATTTATTAAGATAGATATAATTAAAAAAGGCAATGAAATGTTTTCTATATCCTATATATAGATGACATGAACTATTATTTCATATCATATTTTACTGAATTAGTTAATGAAAATGTTATTAAGCGAGCCCCTGGAACGGACAGTGAACGGATAACTATTTGTAATCTTAACACTAAGAAAATAGTTTCAAATAATAGCTGAAAATATTGATTTCACACGTGTGTATTTCTCGTACACTTTCAAAAACACATGAATAATACGTTTTCTTCTATCAAAATTAGTTACATCAAACGCATTTAATCCATCTACTGGAGTTAAACACAATATACATATAAAGAATACACGCGCATGACGCGTAGTGATGTAATTCGACGTGTTAAATTATTATAAGAACATGTGATGGTTATACAAAACCGGAAACGTTTGTTTTTCATAATTATGATAAAATGTCTAACACTAATTTCTCTCTATATGTCTTCAAATTGGTAAAAGCATTGTCTTCTCTTGTAATATATTTAGCTGTTGCTTTTTTTTTTTTTTTTTTTAAAATTTCTTTTTTCTTATTAATCAATTTTTGCCCTAAACTTTTGCTTAAAATTTCAAATGTAAAGTGATGATCTTGAACCGGCTATATTTGGAAATTGATTGCACATACAGCACATAAATGAACTTTTGATCTTTTAAAGCCCAAGAAAAATCTTCAAGCAACAAGTTTTTATTTCATTTTATTTTACAAATTTTTATGTTTCCTTCGCTTTTCTAGCTGCCTTTCATAACTTTCTGACTGAAGTTATTCACTTTCGTCCCCAGATATATTTGTATATGAATGTTGTACCCCATTTTACAAAATCAATTACACATCCATGTAGTCCATTAAAATGTATATCAAATTGCAACATAGACCGACAATATGAGTTGCTCACACAAATAGTTTCAATGAGTTTAAATATACTTTTTACAAGATTTGTATGCAACGGAAGTTTCAAGGTAGAGGGTGTCTTGCGCAGGAACATGGTAAACAAATATAGTCGATAAGGTTTTGGATTTTCATATTGGAAAAGATACTACTTAATTGCTCATCATCCCGTTAATTCATACAGACTCATTTTGATGCATTGTCAAACAGAGCAGATCCAGATGATTAAGGTCCCCTGTGTTTGCTCATTAATGCCCATAGTCTTGTAGCTTAGTTTCTTAACTCATCTGTGGTAAAGAAAAATCAACTATTTCCTAAACTATTTAAATTTAAAGATCAGTCGAGTAATACTCTTCAAGTCATACATGAATGTTCATAAGGTAAAGGGTTAGATGTGAAAATACAAAATGTTTTGTGTATTCTTTTTGGATTATAAAATTAGTATTTTTGTGCCGGCTTGGTGTCGTGGAGCAGATTAGTCCGCAGAAAGTCCTTCATCCATGGCATTTGAAATGAATCATTTTTAAATGCCTAGAAAAATATTTTATGACTCAATCTCTTGTCAAGCATCAGACCTACTGACAAATATCCATCAACTTTGGCTTCCATATTACCAGTGGCCATGTAACTATGACTAAACCAGCATGTTACCATTTCTTTCATATTTGCTGTATAATTACTTTCATTGGTTTTTTAATGAAGCGCCCAATGGCTGCAGAATGCATGTTACGCTATCTGTAATGACAGCCTTGTACTCGTGTTCTGGAGCTGAGCTTTAACAGCTTAATGCATTACGCACAATCAATGCATTTTGCTATCGTAACATGTTTGGTTGCAACAATCCAATCTAAGAAAGGCGATTCATCCGTCCAACTCAAATCTTTGCATCAAACACTAGCTGGCCATCTTGGAATAATGTACAGCGGCATTTAATCCCATTTCTGGTCGTGTTGATATTGTCCATCCATGCTCCATTGAAGTACACCATAGTTGTCTAGAGAAAGTAATTTCATGGCGCCTGGTATGCATTGCCTTTCTGCAACAGCTCGTAAACCTTTCTTTCGCAGCTTGATTATGAACCTTGAAAAGGGGGAAAACTCCCATTTTTTTGTTTTTGTTTTGGTCTGCACCATAGCTAAAAGCAAGACTCGTCCACAATAAATTCCAGCCAGTAGCCACTACCATTGGCTTCTGCGTAGTGAATAAGTCAGTTTTTCTCTTGCTGTATTTTTTTCTGTATTTTTCTCCATGATGTTAGCTTGAAAAGGAATGGAGAGGTTTAATTCCTCAAAAGGACAGTTCTTGAAAAGTTCTTAAATTGAGTGTTTGCAACTGTTTTAGCATAAACCCTTAAAGGGACTACTTGAAACAATTTCTAGTATTGATATAGATCTAGGTTTGTTGAAATACTTGTGATAGAAGTATTCTATGTATTTCTCCGATAGAAGCGAAGGGGAGAATGTTTGAATTGAAATTGTGATTTCTATATATACGCTGTAACCTCAATAAACGTGGTTTTGTGATCCACAATAGCATCTGCTTTCTTTAACTGAACGCAACTGGTGTAAGCAACTTGTTCTAAGTTTACCCAATACATTTTGTAATACTAAGATACCTCATTAAATTGTCATCTTTCCTCAAGAAGACCCGCCCCAAGATATTAAGGAAGCTCATCTGGCATGGGTTTTGTTTCAGCTGCCCTCTTGTATGTAATGGTTCTTTGCACAAACACATACAAAACTTGTCAAAATATATCATTTTCTATCAAGAGCAATGTTTTGATAAATAAAGATTAAGTATTTATCATTTAATATGACTTTGAGAAGAATTTGAATTTTACATCAACAAGTCGTTGTATACTACCTTCTTTAAAGGGACCATGTTAAAACACATTATTATTACTCAACTTCCAGCATATTTTTTAAAAGTTTAATGTCTCAGATTTTTTTGTGTGTGCAAATGCAGTATTCAATTTACAAAATTGACAAAAAAAATTTTTTTTCGAGAAAAAAAAAAATTTTTTAAACCAATTAAGAAAAAACGTAGTAAAAACATTAAAGTACCTTTTTGTATTAGTCAGATCATTTAGTTTTATATTGATACCAATTTCATTTCGAAATCTGTAATACTGACCGAAATACAACGACATTAAAAATTGTTGTAAAAGAAAGTGCACTTGATTGACCTTTGACCTAATTTGTGGAGTTCATGGGGATCTTTGCAACTGGCATCCGGCAAAACTATATGCGGGATGCAATGAGCAACACCTGTAATGCATTATTCAGCTCTACTCTCCGATGCCATGTACCATGATAAAGAGAAGACTTTTTTAAACTGACTCTATACTATTATTGGGAAACCAGGCCGGGAAGGCATACTTAAAAGAGTTTGAAATTTTAATAAAAACAAAAAAATCATAAAACTATTAATATTTTTTGAATTAAGTATTTGTTGCATGAACTAGAATTTTATTGTACATTACAAAAGAATTCCTCTTTGTAAACGGACCTATAAATAGGAATATAGACATAATGTATAAATGCATATTACATCTGTATTTATATGCTATATGTATGTGTGTGTCATTTATAACATAGTAGTACATTGTCTTACATGTTAGGTAATGATGTCATTAAATTATACTATTTTTTTTAATATTATGGTCTATCGATACATAAAAGATTGAAACAAATACACTTTTAAACTAATATATCAGGTCTTATCCAAACATACAATATTTTAAGAAATTATATAACAAATTAACACATCATTAAATTTCTGAAAATATAACTGTTGGACTGGCACACACACACATATGTAACATACTAGCAACATGTCGTAGGAGTTGTTTTCATACACACACAAAACATATATACATACATGTACATACATAAATATATAAACACACACACATATATAACATACTAGCAACATGTCGTAGGAGTTGTTCTCACTTTTCCTACCTCTTATAAACCTATTATATAATACGTGTTTTGCACCCTCACTACCTAAATTACCGCATAAAAGTAGGGATGACAAATAAATGAGAAATGTTGTATGGTGCAGAGCAACATTTGAGATAATAATACGACAGCTGATCAAAATATAAATCATTATAATGATTATCAACTTCAGTTGATTATTATAATTCTTATTATAGTTCTTATTATAATTGTGACATTATTTTTGTTACATGTAATTAAGTAAAAAATAAATGTATATATATTATGCTTTCTTAACGATGTACATTGAAAAACAAACATTTGAACAGAACAGGGCAGAACATATATTTTATACAGACTTGTACATTGTCTTAATATTTAATGAAAACTAATATTGTCAAGTACATTACACAAAATGCAACAACATGCAAGAAGAAGGAATGTATTAATAACCATTTGCTTAATAATACTTTGATATAAGGTTGGACAGCTATAATAAGTGAACAGTTTCTGTCAGCAAGAATTTCTTTTGTATTCAGTATCAGTTTAACAAATGTGTGCCTCTCTTGCGGGATTTACACCAACAAATGAACAATGGGTATATTTCTTGGGTATTTTCCAGTCTGTATTCTACGAGGATGAACCTATAATCTGTGTCTACAAAAATAAATCGTAAATGTCTAGGTAGAATATGTAAGTTGAGTTCTATTAAAAATGCGTTTTATTTATTTTGATAATACACTGATATTTGAGAAGGATCTTTGCCATTCTTGTTTCCGAAATAAACATGTTTACATCAATATTATTAACACAATGAAATACATACGAAAAACAAAATTATTGAAATATGATTGTCATTTGTTAGTTAGTATATCCTTTGTTACAATCAGATATACACTCCAATAAAATATTATCCGTGTATTATTACTCAATCCAATATTTAAGAATTTCTAGACAGATAGATATATATATATATATATATATCCAATTCACATAGACAGTCGAACCCACGACCTCTCTGTTTGTCAACTGGGTCCATCGTTTTATTTATTGTTCAGAAAATGAAGTCTGTATCATAAATATAAGAATGATATTCAAAGATAATGTAGAACAACAAAAAAAACCCAACAAACGGACCCGGTTGCCACGATTGCTAGAACGTCTGCCTTGTAACCGAGATGACATGGTTTCGACCTACGACGTTATCTGCCAGAGTCGTTCAATAAGTACTGGATTAAGCCCCACCCCCTTCCCTTGTGTCTAGCGCACTTTCTCCTGTAAGCAGAAGTCCCCCAAAAATTCAGACAAAAATGCCTAAATTTTATTTTGATAAAACAGATAAAAATGCTGAATTTTATTAATGTAATTCAAAGCAACTTTTTACTTTTCTCTTAAATCTCCATAAGAAAAAATCAGTTAATAAGGATATTTTTATTGCTTCTGTCAATTGTTTTCATACAAATGTCATATATAATTAAAAGTACATTACCGGGTATCAACCATTTTATAAGCAGATGGCATACCTTATACAGACACTATCGTGAATATTCCAATTGATTTATGGAACAAGTGTCCAAAAGTTTTCCGTCTAGACAGGAAGTACTCGTTCATGGAACGTATGAAAATCCTGGGAAACTACAAGAATGTCAGAGACAATTAGCAGCGGTAAGAACATACATCAATAATCAGTATTCAAGACCGCCATTAGCGCCAAAAGGACCTTTTTCTAGGGGTCTTTATAATGTTCAAGAAAGCTTAAGTGGATTTCTTGCACATGTGTGTACTTTTTTGCGATTGATTTTGACTCGTATTTAAATTTCAAAGGTTTCTTTATTTATAAGAGTAAAGTGTTTACATTTTTGGTTAGCCTTCACCTTAGAGGAAACGTATTTATTGACAAAATTGAATTGGTTTCATTTTTATGCATGGGCATCATATGTGTTGAATTATTGCATACATTGAAAAATCACAAATGAAGCTAGAACCATCATTTAGAGTGATAATTCTGCCACATATTGTTTCGGCACAGGAAAGAAAACATGACAATATATGTATAAAATGTTATTGCCATTAACCATTTTCATATGAAACCTCGGGTAAAAGTTAATTGTAAAATAAAGAGTGATTATGAAAAAAAATCAGGTAGGGTTATGATTCTTAGATAATACAATTTAACAACTCGCCACTCATCTTATATTTACAGTTTTATGTATATCCCTTTGGTAGTTTTTAAGCTATACTCCAAAAGAATAATCAATATCATTAAAGAAGAAAGAATCAATCTGTCACAATTCTGATATTTCGTCCAATTCTAGCAAATGTGCCGACAATACGTGCTTCTAGCTTTAAGATTTAAATGATTCTGCTTCACAAAGTTGCAACACAGTTTTTTTAATTCACAAAGTTGCAACACAGTTTATTAAACATTACAGTAAACTGTCGTGTGACACTAATTGCAAAACATTTTGTTACACATTCATTTTTTATGTTATCATAACCTGCTTACACTATGGAATACATATTTTTGAACATATGCACCATCAGAGATCCTTAGTTTAAAGAAGCTCGTTCACAGATGAGCTGTACTCTCCTTCGGTAATGTTGGTGAAGCTTTTGTTTCCAGGAAAAATAAACTCGGCAAGTGTAGGTCACATTGCACGGAAAAAAGGCTTCGTTTTTGCGTAGACGCCAACTTCGAGGAAATTGATAAAATATAGATTACGGAATCCCGAAGCAGGTACTTGCGAAACTACCTGGCAAGTCCCGCAACTTGGCGTCTGTACCAATTTCGGGAAAGCGAATTTTATTTTGGCCTGCGGAGTGAGCGCATGCACGAAATGTGAATGTGATCAGTCATATGAATACACACACAAAATAAAATCAAGATATGGGTTTTATAATTTTAAATTTATGTTCAATACATTTCGGAACGCTTTTGCCTGTGATAGAGAAACTCCCCAATTTTACAATCACAGAATGTTGCATTCCAGGGTGACCGTGCGTATCTAGATGCTTTCTGTTCAATACACTTTAATTAATGTTGTTACCAGTCACACTGTAGTGCAAAATTGTGTTTGAAACGATGAGTGAATGACCTTCAACCATCTGTTGCATTCTTGTTGGGTTACCTTTGTTAGTTTTTTTTTTTTTTTTTCTTTTTTTTTTTTTACGGGGGCGGGGTCAATGTTTAAGAAGTTGCACGTTTTAATTGTTAATCTTTAAATGACAATGTTAGACATGTTTTTTAATATCTAAATATAAGAACGGAATATTCCCGCGTTTAACTTGCCAACATCGTGTAAAATCGTATAGCGTGTTAATCATCTTGCTTATCCACTTTAAATGAGATTTAAGAATTTTCTCATAGGAACGGCTCAAAACATGCACATCATTTTGTTTTGTCACCAGATTTGCTATTTGAATAGTCATTTGATAAATAAATTGTTATATATATGTTCCCAATACAATACGTACAGCTAGATATAGCGCTGATGGTGGTGAATGTCCCCGCTAAACCACCTTGACTAATGATATGAAACGTTATGTTGTAAAATTCGATACACGACAGTGTGAGATTCCTATATAGCGTACTTCACTCTGTGTATAATATTCACTGCGATACAATTTATTTAATTTGATCGCAAATTTAATGCACGCAATTGCAGTTACGCAGGGATATAAACATTTCGTAGGGGATTAAGAAAAACAAAAATTCAAAAACAGATGGAAATTCTCGTAGCGAATTATCAACATATATTAATTAAATTATACAAAAGTTTCTAGAACAGCATTCAAGTTTATTCTTTTTTTTAACTGTTTCAAAAGGTGACCATTCAGCAATAATTGAAAATATTAATTTGGTGTATAAAAGTTTAAATGCAAAGACTACCATGAACTTGTCCAAATATTAACAGTCAAGAGTTATTGTTGAACTTGAATTTTCCACAATTGTGATCAATACATGTACAAATAAAAACGATTCTGACAAATTACCAAAGGACATCGCCAACACTTATGTTGTATAATAATAAATGAATCTGATAATGCTTGATAAAATATCTAGAATGTCATTTTTTTAATTTACGTAATTGCACTAATTACTAAAACTACAATTACTTATTTAATTATTGAATTTCTTGATGAAATATATTCCAATCGGTCGGAGGCTACTTTTAAAATATGTTAAACCGCTTTGCTGTATAGATTGATAGATAGATATCTACCATTTGTATTTCAACATATATTAGTATCTTTTGATGTATAGAATAAGCTATGATCACACCGCAGTAACAACAGGTCTGCGACATGTGTACTACTAAAAATCCTGACAGAGTCCTGCGTTGTCTTACTAAGTCTTGCGTTCAGGCAGGACAAAATTCTGTCGTTGCTGGTTTTTTAGCATGTCAAAACAAAAAACAAAAAAACTGAGATCTTACCTCCACTTGCCTGATCGCACGTTTCTCCTGCGTCGTCCTAATAATGGACCTGCGTTGTTCTAGGTTGGACCATTCCTGCCTAGACGTACGTCGCACTGCAACTACCTGCGTTGTTCTAGGTTGGACCATTCCTGCCTAGACGTACGTCGCACTGCAACTACCTGCGTTGTTCTACGTTGGACCATTCCTGCCTAGACGTACGTCGCACTGCAACTACCTGCGTTGTTCTACGTTGGACCATTCCTGCCTAGACGTACGTCGCACTGCAACTACCTGCGTTGTTCTACGTTGGACCATTCCTGCCTAGACGTACGTCGCACTGCAACTACCTGCGTTGTTCTAGGTTGAACCATTCCTGCCTAGACGTACGTCGCACTGCAACTACCCGCGTTGTTCTAGGTTGGACCATTCCTGCCTAGACGTACGTCGCACTGCAACTACCTGCGTTGTTCTAGGTTGAACCATTCCTGCCTAGACGTACGTCGCACTGCAACTACCTGCGTTGTTCTAGATTGAACCATTCCTGCCTAGACGTACGTCGCACTGCAACTACCCGCGTTGTCTTATTGGCATAGTCCTACGTTGACGTACCCCTGATTTTACTCGTATTGCGTCAGTGGGTGTCCTCATGCAATGAACTAGGATTGCCATGGCGCATTGTAAAAATAAACATATTAAAACGAGATTCATTCACTATAAGTATTAAACATCAAAATGTTGTCAGTTTTGAAAAGGTTTTGGCTTTACAGTGTTGCAATTTAACATCAGGTGCACAGAGAGTTTCTGTTGGTCAAGATATACAAGTACACAGCTGTGCTACTAACAATTGAGGGTAAATAAGTGACACTACATTGTCAAATATATGGATCTATGATACTTTGAAATATAATTAAACTAAATCAAATTTCAGTACATATTCTACACACAAGTGCAATGCGTGATCTACATTTTACTGGGAACTTATATATACATACTTGCATGTTCTTGCCTCGCATATATATAAATTAATAGAGAAGTCGCACGTCGTTTCATGAGACAATGAACGTACGTCGTAGCACAAGCTGCGTATACGTGACGCAAACAGTATTGCGTCGACGTAAGAGGTTGCATAAAATGTGGTTTCGACAACGACTCTAATGCGAAGGGTTGTCTTGTGTTGTCGTAAAATACATTCTTCGTCAACGTAAGACAGACATACGTCAACATGAATCAATACATCTGTCGTAGGACGTGTTGTCAAAGACTGCCATTTTCTACGCAGTCACGGGAGTCGGATGTCGCGAGTTGACATCAATCGAATCCAATTTATTCCAAATGTATGGAAATATTGATTGGTCCAACATTATCTGACGGGCACATTCCGACATCTGACTCAAACAACATTTTATATGTGTCAAAGTATCCCGTATGTCTGAAGCATCTAAAGTGTATTACAATTAATAAGAGGTTTTTTTTCCAGGACAGGATACGCGTATACTTCCTATATAAAATGAAATGAATTGGTGTTTTGTACAGTTTTGACAGAAACAAAATCTTTATATTTGGATGAATCTATATTATGAAGGATACTTTTAATCCTACAAAAATGTCCATTCATGATGTAGATAATACACCTATACGACACTAACCGTTCACAAGAATGCTACCCATCAACTTCAGTGACTTTATCTTCCAGATAAGAAGCAGATGCTACGCCCCAGTCAAAAACACCAAAACGTTAATGAAGTTCAAACTGATTTACTTGTTCATTGACATAATTTGACCATCCAATGGTTCATCTGTTTCAATCAAATTTACTCTTTCAATCACTCCAATATTCAGTTGTAGTCCAATATTTATTTACTTCGGATTGATTGTGCAAACCCCAAGAATATGTACCCTGTCGACTTTCAATGCTACATTCTACGAGAACGCAACATCAATACCTTTTTTCCATTCCTGTCTTTCACCTGTAATTCCGAAAAGACGTGCATTAAGCCTATGTCGCCGACTGAAAATATTGGACGTTATGGACAGTTTGAAAAAACATTGATATCATGAGGAAATTGTGCATCAAATACGTTATGGGAATTTACTTCCGATACATATTTTCGACTTAAAATTAAGCTGTTTTGTAAGATAGTACTGTCATATCATAAAAGGTTGTAAATGTTCTATTGCACTTTGTAACATATATAAATGATTTGTGTCTTCATTTTCCTAATATCGCAAATCCGTATACATGTTTAATATCTATATTTCTTGGTAAGCTATTTGGCAAGTAAAGGGTCCGACACAACCACAGTTGGCCGGCTAATATATATATAACTACATTGCATTGAGTGTCTCTTTGCGGTGTATTGTCTACGTTAAATACGGCCCGAGGAGGCATTATTTACTTTGTATAATTCATGTCTAGACATTTTTAATGCCAAAAGTCACCCCCCTCCCCCCTGTACAGTGTGTGTTTTAGAAGATGTCCTTCGGGCGCCGACACAATTCCACAGTTACTGAAGGGGTTGCCGGCAACGTTTACACTTAAATTAATTTATTCTGAAGACCAGACGATTTTGAACATATTGAACCTGCCGCAAACATGTCATAGACGCACATTACATCGATCCAAAATGACTTGACGTTGACCGAACCATTACTCGGAAGAAGATGGGTGCGCTTGTAGGAATCTTGTGGGATCTTAGTACATGATCAAAATGAAGTCGAGGTATTTCAGAGTACTGTCTCGGGTTCATAATTCGACCACCCGAAAGTATCAGCATTTAGAGGCACAGCACATACGAGAACATACCTTTTATCTAATGTGAATGTAGCAAACTTTTAACCATAATCCAGCGGGCACATTTGGGCTGTTCTATTACCCACAACAGTATTTTTACTGAGGCTTGTGTGATCAACATGTAGTATATAAATGAGGTTTTATTTTAATATTTGTAAGCTACAACAAAAATGGTATTTGAGAAAATTTCCACTTTGAGACACATCATTGTACTTGTATTGATTAATCCAAGTGACATTTTTTCTCCACAAGGTAAGCCAACCTGAAGAAACGGGATATGTTTTTTTTAAGTGAATTGTATATTTCTTAAAAAAAGACAGTTATGGAAATACAGAATAATAGAATTCTTTTATTTGAAATACTTCGTGCTATGTAGGCCTGCTGTACAATTTATTAAAGACAATGTAGTCAAATGACATTAATGACAATATAGTGAAATGACATTAACCTGGTGATTGATGTTTCTATAAAGTTGTTGTTTTCAATATCAGAACTCTCTTACAAATAAAGCCATAATCCACATAAAATGTAATGGTATTATAAATCTCCTATGAGTGTCCCATGTAAACTATCCCTACAACGATAAGTTATAAGTACGATAAGTAAGATCTGCTTAAATAAGACATCAAACTAACATACATACATAATACGTACATATCGGTAGGATTATCGTAGGCAGCTTTACGGTGTTACTGATAATAGAAACACGAAAATATAATATGCATATCTTAAATCAATCTAAAAACCTTAGTCATAGAAGCTCTTTAAATTCCAAATTTTATCAAGATTTCCAACCGAGGTAGTAAAACAGAATCTATATGCTAGCAAACATTTTGTTGTTTCAGTTTTCCTTTGATGTGTCCTCGATAAATCAAATATTGTTTAAGCCCATCTGTCTTATTTCCACTTAGGCTATAGAATATTCCTCTGTCTTATGTTTTGAATCTTATCATGTTACATTATTCGTATATGATTTAGCGTAGGCTGTATTTAATTCTGGAAGAAAATACTCAAGTGAAGCTGATAACCTAGGAAAATATGGCTGCAAAATGATATACATATAATTGCATTAATCTCACAATCTAGAACTTTTAAGAAGGGTGAACCGTCAATCTTGAATGATTATCAGATTTATTTAGATTTATCATAAAAAGGAGTCTCTTCTTTTTACACGTAACTTGGTATAGAATTAACTAAATGTTATATAAGTATGTGTAAGTAAACAGAGCGTAGATTTATTAATGTTTGGGGGGATTATAGGGAAATATCAGTGAATTAAATATGGAAAAATTCACTGTTTCAAATCCATTGCTGTCGTATTACATTTTTCAACTCAACTCTATCTAAACAATATACAATCTACACACATATCATAACCGAAACGCTTAACGCTTAAGTTTATACAGAGCATAACGGTAAGAAACAACAATCATAGATATATAGTATAATATTTTCAACATTCACTTTGATATAATTGAGTTATCTATTCCGGGATGGTGTTATACGAAGATTGGGAACATAATTTCGCCATCCATTTTTATTCCTTGAACATAAATCTGGAATAAAATGCGTAAACATTATTAAAATGACGAATGAATCTATTGCCCACTTTGAAGTTTCTATGTAATATAATAAAAAGGATTTATTATTATTTTTTTATAATTTCCAGTTTACAACATGTGTTTGAAACGTACCGCTGTTCATGTTTTGTCTGAGTGTTAATGCTATAATGATTCAATAATGTTTATATAAGTCGTGAATTATGTAAGTCAGATGTAACGGGAAATAAATATCTGATACAATTTGCGGCGTAAATGGCTCGTGTGGGGATAGAGGCCGCTTCTTTCCTCGTCGTTATTCGATTTGCAGTGTAATATCCATGTAATATTGCGGTCAATATTTGATACAAAATGATTCATACATGATGATTACGACAATCAGATTACTTGTATTGTGGTGTTATATTGCACAATTTCCCAAGGAATTGCTATCATACAATGACCCCTATGTAGGATTGTATCTAATAGCGACTGTTTTGTGTCCATGAAAATCATAAATCTTGTTTTAATGGGTTTCCATAGGAATCAGATTGCTGACATATACATTAACATCCTCAAGGAAAGTTGATTTTCCACCAGCGAATCGATATCGTGTCATTCAAATAGTCTTTCTTGTCCATTTGAAAGCTCCAAATGTATTATTATGGCTTTGAATTGTGATGATGAATGGTGTTATTTAGTGATGTTTTTTTAACCTAAGTCATGTTACGCGCAACTTGATATTTATCTAGCAAGATTATTAGCCGAGTTGAGTCATTGCCAACTGACAGGTTGAAGGTTCAGAATTAAAACATCAATTGTACAAACTATTAATACCTTCATGTTAAACTGAAAAAGGCCAGAGCCTGAAACTCAAAGGGATAAATGAAAAGGAAGAATTTATCATGATGAATCCAATGTTTCTTGACAATGTGTGTTGAGGTTATTTTGGTCTGATTTTCGCGATAGAGAACAATCCCCTCAAAATGGAGGAGCCATCCAGCTTGCAGACGACCCCCCCCCCCCTTAAGCCGTGTTTTGGAGCCGTCTGTGGCAAGATGATAAATTATTTGTGCTTGTCTGAATGTAATAAATAAGACATATAATCATGTCTATTGTACGTCCTATCCCTGTAATAATTGTGTCCGGCTTTTTGCAACTTGTTCTAGAAAATACTCCATAGTGTTCAGAGATGGCGATGGCCCAACTACGCACCACAACCATATGACAGGAAATAAGGACTGGCCAAATGCATATAATGATAACAATATTCGATATTTCATAAGAATGCGAAGTAACTCACTATTATCCCGAAAAAAACATTTTACAAAAAGAGATGAAATATTTAAAATCATATAACAAAATGATTTTGCACACTATGTTACTTGGCCTTAAGTTGTGCAGCATCAGTGTTTTATTTTTGTGTTCATTTGTTTTATATAGAAAAAAAAGTCATATATAACAAAACAAAAAAAGCAAAATGTTTCAGGCATAATCATCAAGGGTTTTCTTAACTACACCGGCAAATAATCGGATATACATGAAATAACTTAACGTTTACCAACAAGATGGATCGGAAATCATTATTCGTTCATTATCTAAACGGGAACGTTCACTGAAGTTGTTACATACCCCGCAGTGCCACTTTGTACAATCGTAACTCTCTCTCTCACTCATATAGATATCATTGCTAGGCAAGTGACCAAGGACTGTACAATACTAAACTACCTCTTGCGATGGATCGGTGGTTCTAATAGCGTGCATTTGTGCAATGGTTTCAGTTCTGGAGTAAATAGAAATATATTGTCATATTCATTAATCGTATCATTTAAGCCATTAAATATACGACGTGCATTCATAATATTTCTCAAGATGACATTTACAAAACTAAAATAATTATATCATTTCCCCCTACAAATCTGTTTTTTTTTTTTTTTTTTTTTTTTTTTTTTTTGTATGTTACAATATGAAATTTGGAAAACAAAAACACATTAAATTAACGTGTTACATTTTTTTTGTTGAGTTTAAAAATCAACTTATAATTTACTGTAAATATGGCTTAAGTTGTATCACCTATAAATAACAGTGGAATATATCCTGATAATTTCTCTGTTTTGAACAGTGAAATTATCAGGAAAACAGCGAAATTATCAAGAACTTGAACCCGACACTTGTGCTGGGTTTTTTACACTAGAAATGACGTAATAAATAACGTCACGCATGAGAGGTAGTCCCGCCAATTTTTACTTCTTTTGTGAATAACACAGAAAGTTTCTGGCATTTAAGCATGAAATATAAAGAAATAGTGTTTGTTTTGTTGAAAGATCGATGTATAATTTCATTCGTGAACATAAAGATACATTTTCACTCGTGGCTTCACTCGTGAAAATATCACATTTTATGTTCACTTAGTGAAAATATTAATCGATCTTACACAAAAACAAACAAGTATCCTCTATATCTACCTGAGAAAAATCTGCAAACTTAAACAGCGAAGTGGTGTTAAAGTTCAACTGATGGTGTCGGGGGTAATGTTAAGCTCCTCCAGGCTCTAATTTTTAAAGTAGATATATGTTAAATACCCCTATTTACCAACTTCAGATATCAAACTAAATTTTCAATAATCATAAAGATATAAGAAAAATAAAATCATATGAAATACATAGCAAACATATGCACGTCCTTAAAATTCGCTCCAATTTGTATCGACATTCGAGTTCCTTGTCTTCATACTCTAGACTTGCATTAAGGTTGTCTGACGCAAAATGATATATTATTATGACAGTCTGATTGTAGTGAAGAGAAACCTAACATCAGTATAGTTTTCATTATGCACTACTTCTTATTTTGTCTGGTTTAAATCTTACGGCTTAGTAATCCATTAAAATGACGTCTTCTAAATAGTATCCTCATTTCAGGCTTTCTATTGAAATCTAATTTTGATTTTTTTTATCAAGCATTCTGAAACTTTAGATATAAAATTGTATATGTGATGTAACATTGAAGCTGTCTAGTCTGTGAGCTAAGTTAGATTAAATGATGGTTCCGTCTTGACAGCGATGTGCCATGCTCGGCGCTCGATAGACGTACAATGAGGCACAATCACTTAACACCAGTGACAGAACTTTGTGGTCAGAGTATACATTTGAAAGGCAGAGACTATAACATAAAACGCATACATCAAAAGTGGATTAAAATAACATACTTATATTCTAAGCATACGAAGTTGTTCTGATGTTTTTTTTACGTCTATAGTTTACTTTTCTACTTTTGGTAGTTATGATTGGTGTCATGGTGTTCAACAATTGGTGCGTCAACGTATTATAATGAGATGAATTTAAAATGTTTGGATACACATCTATATTGCTGATTTTAAATTTTAATTTTGAAATTTTCTGCACGTTAAATATTCAGATTGATGTGAATTAAAGATTGTTCTTAGTCACGTAGACTTAAGCATGCTCCACATACCCTTTGTTGTGGATGATAAAGGTATTAAATTCAAAGATAAGTTAAGGGTGCGTAGCAATATGACCGGTGCAACTATTTGAATACGTGTTTGATTAAGTAAAAGACGACGAACCTATTCTAATAGTATAGATTAGAACTGTGGTAGCTTTGAACCTGTTAGGGGTAAGCAACTAAACAAGAACCGTCGATAATGATTACATGTAGTAGGAGTTGCAAGAATTCGTTTCCCAGTAGACATAAAAAAAAGTCTTAAACAGATACAACTTGATCTTGTTTCTATATTTTTTCCAACATATCTAAAGGGGTTTTCTTTAAAAAACATACTAGAAATACTTAATATTAAAAATTCAACCTTGTGCAAAACTTAATGACAGAAAACCCGTTTAAGTTGCTTTCTACAGTTTACTCACGAGTCTATAAATGTATGTAAAAAAAAAAAAATGTTGCTTAATCACTTTCGGTCTCAGTTTCTGTTTGGTTAAATGCGTCAGCATTATTATATATCACATTTTAATGTACAATTTCAATATCTTAAAACTGTCCGTAGCACGTGATACCAAATACGCACGTAGTCATGGAGATAATAATTAGCTTGTTTGTTGTAGTGCTGCTTATTATTAATGTTTGTATCACATCCACGGCAAGTCTCTGTTTCATGCCCTCTATTCTGGTCTGCAGATTGTTTTGTTTTTTGGGTTTTTTTTTTCAGTATGACACAGTTCATCAGTTACGTTTCCTTGCTATAATGAAACACGTTTTTTTTTTACCCTCACCAATGTGTTAAAGGTTACAATCTCTTGCTTTAAATAGAACGACAATGGCACCTGCATCACTTTCAAAGAAAATACAAATGAAAAACAAATCGTATTAGCAGAAGTTTCAAAATATGATTTATTTGAAATTCCGATCATGACAACTCTTGTCTAGTGTGATTTTTTTTATTTTCCCAAAAGAAACCGAATTCAGAAATTTAACATGGCTACATCGATAACACCGGGATACAAAAAGCATATGATTATTCAAATACGTAACAGTATCTTGAAACAGTATTATAAAATATCACGTCTCCGGTTCTGCCGTATTCATGAAACCGTAGGAAAATATTCATACGTCATCATTATAATCTCACCGACTGCTTATTTACAAGTCTCGGCAATTCCAGTATCTAATATTTGTTTGATGATATTGATTACAGAGAAACCGAGTAAAGTAATAACAAAATGTTTATACTGTATAATCATTAGTTTTCGTGGAGGACGAATTTTCCTCAATTTCGTGCATGATTTTACTCTAGTATATTTGTATAACATATCCACATAAACACTCCATTTAGTAGACCTCACGTTTCTAGAAATCAATCAACGGATATATTAACCTATGAAATGAACTTTATTACAGATTCCACGAAATTTAAAGCCCATGATAAAAATTGATTTTGCAGTACATATATCATTAGAGCATCGACTAGTCAATCTAAGACGATCTAAATGTATTTCTATAAATGTGATAGAAAGTATAATTTCGAAAATACTTTATCATAGAATCAAAACATTAGCAAGATAGATTTTGTTCACGTATCATGCCAAAATATGAGAATCAATATCTTAGATAATATACTCAAACTAAGCATTGACATATTTATAATGCTCGTCATTGATTTAACAAATGTTGCATTTTTCTAAGATACTAGCCTATGACATTTTCGTTACACTAACATGAAGGGAAGAGAAGCAGTACTTGGCAGGGTATATCAATCAGTTTGTTTTAAAATTATGGTATCAACAAAACCATGACGCAAGGTTCAAACTCCATCAGGGTCTTACTTAATCAAACATTGTGTCTATGTTTACAAAATCAATTGTACTATTCCTTCGTACAAGACATATACAAGATTAAATCAAAATTACTTACCACTTGTTAATTGAGATCACGTGTTAAACTGTAATGAAAAAAGAAAGTACGCAAACGAAATAATCGTACCTCATTCGGGGATATTTTGAACCATGGCTGGCTGGAATTTCCAGCGACAAGCAACACTATATGGATAAATATTCAAATGCATCAGTTGGCCCATTATTGCAGTGGGTAAAATAGTCAGTCGGTTTGCCATTCAATCGGCGTTGAAAAGAGGTGTGTGTTCGAGTCCAAGCCGGAGAACAATTTTAACAAACTTTGCTTCCACATATTCATATCATCTTAAAAACTATAGGCAAGAGAAATGGGGAGAGTAAGAGTGGCGATATGTTAATTGTTAGCAATCCATTGAGACACATGTTTTCATCTCTTTCTAACGACCGTGATCAAGCAAGGTTAACGCGGGTTTATAACATTGGGTTTATTTGCATCTCTTGAAAATTTGATCCTCATTTCGTTATACGGTCACTTCACATAGATCACGTGATCAATAAATGCATTGTCAATTATTATTATTATTATTATTTACCATATTTCTATAGCACTCTTTTCATACATAAAACATGTTCAAAAGTGCTTTACAATGTAATATAAAACAATAGACAAACTAAAATGCTTATAAAATATAAAGTTCAATTAAAACAAAGTTAATATAATATTTCAGAGTTAGTGAAATCCAATAAAATTTAAAGATAAAGTAAAAAAAGATAGATCTATGCACATATGGAAATAAAATAATAAAATACTTATCGCCCATAATACTGTATAAAATAGTGAGTTTTCAGAGCCTTCTTAAAACTTTGCAAGGTGTTACAGTCTCTGATGTCAGATGGGAGCGCATTCCAGAACTTTGCTGATGCTGACTGGAAACTTCTGTCACCATAACGTGCCGTCCGACATTTAGGCACAACTAACGTCAATGACTTAATTTTTCGACCTCAGATTTCTGGATGCTCTGTATATTTCTAACATGTCCACAATATACGCAGGCGATTGGTCATGGAGCGATTTAAATGTGTGTGTTAGAATTTTGTACTCTACTCTGCATTGCACAGGGAGCCAATGGAGTTCCCGTAACACGGGGGTTATATGGTCGTACCTGGCTGTCCTCGTAACAATTCTAGCTGCCGTATTTTGAACAGTTTGTGGTTTGTTTAATATCTGCTTTGGAACACCGTACAGGAGAGCATTGCAGTAGTCTATGCGAGATGTAACAAGAGAGTTTACCAGAGATTTGGTTGCATTCAGTGTTAGATAAGGTCTTATATGGCCAATGTGTCGCAATTGTGCGTAGGAATTCCTACAAACACTATTGACGTGTTGATCCAGCTTCATGTTTGAGTCAAAATAAGCGCCCAGATTCCTAACACTTGGTGATTGTTTGATTACAGAGCCATCAACTGTGACAGAAACATTTGAAACTGTTTTTGAGTTGTGCTCCGATGAGAATATGATTAATTCTGTTTTGTCCGTATTTAGCTTTAGCATGTTGTTGTTCATCCATTTCACTATGTCATTCAGACAGTGTTCAATGCGATTGACAGATTCTTCAATTGAAATCGTGTTTAATGGTTTGAACGATAAGTATAATTGCGAATCGTCCGCATAGAAATGGTTGTTTAATTTCATGTTTTCTACAAATAGCTCCAACAGGTTTTGTGTACATTGTATAGTTTTTGGGGCCAAGAACAGACCCTTGGGGTACGCTGTACTTCATCAGCACTGGGTCCGAGAGTTCGCCGTTAATGGCTACTGTCTGATAGCGATCACTGAGGTAGGACCTCATCCATGTAAGTGGTGTCCCTGTGATACCAAAGTGATGTTCTAAGCGAGTAAGAAGCGTCTCGTGGTCAATTGTGTCGAAAGCAGCCGACAGATCTAGCATTACTAGAATAGTTACATTATTTCTGTCCAGTGATTGAAGAATATCATTTTGAACTTTCAAAAGTGCGGTTTCGGTTGAGTGGAATTTCCGATATGCTGACTGGTTGACTTCATGAAGTTCATTGTTTTTTAGATGATTCGGACATCTACCACTTTCTCCAAGATTTTTGATATAAAAGGCAAATTAGACACAGGCCTGTAATTCTTAAGAACATTTGCATCTAGACTTGGCTTTTTTTAGAAGTGGTCTTATTCGTGAGTGTTTGAATGATCGTGGCACATATCCAGATTGTAGGGATGCATTTATGACTTTAGTCATCACAGGTGTAAGATCATCAAGACATTCTTTAAGTAACCATGTTGGGATAGGATCCAATTCACATGATTTACTGGCTAACTTACGGATTATCAATTTCACTTCAACTCCTATATAATCAATGAGAGTAGGGATCAAAATTGAATGGGACAAAACGGTTTTGGGGTTAACATCTGGATTTCCAATCATAAAGACATCAATACTGATCAATGTCTACATTGGTAAAGGTTAAATCTCTGAGCTACCGTCAGGTCATTTTAAAGTATTAAGCTGTTCTCGTCAGAAACTTACATGTGCATTACAAATTACATAAACGTGTACAATGCTTTTGAGAAAGTCCCCAATTTTGGAAAATACACTTACTTGTCTATCAACAATTTGGCAACCAGGCTGTCGCTGTCGGCTCCGATTGTGTTCTTTATGTCGCTCCATCGCGTGACTTGATCGCCGATATTTACAAGTTTTTATCTTTAGCGTTTCTGTCTCGCAGCAGGGGTACGCTTTTTTGCGCTTGCTGTTTTATTCGGTCCCATTACAGTGCTGGAAATAGCTTGTCTGATTAGATGCGTATGTGCGAACGGGCACTTGGGCTGTCACGTGAATTTTCAGAAATCTAATTTTAAATTTTATAGCATTTGTAACGCAGTAAAATTTGCGTTAGAAAAAAACTGCGAAAACGGCAATATCTCGGGATTTCTAGGGTAATGTAAATTATTAGTGATCAGATTTCAATGCCTCACATACAATTTTTACATTGATTTTCTTGAAATTAGAAATTATTTTTTTTGGACATTTTAGCATCAATGGGGCAGTCCATTTAAGTATTAAACATTTACTAAAATGCATTTGCTGAAACGAAAGAGACTGTCGGGTAAACCAGAATCCAAAGGACTGTATGTGTAATGACAATCTAAGGGCTGAGAGTCCTAATGTTGTGTTAAGCATAAACTGAACATGTAATAGAGAATGTCAAGTTGCTTATAGTTTTAAACTTTTTTTTCACATGAAATGGATCTTGTGGCTTACATGTCACTTACTGGAAGGGCGGAACGTATGTCATTGCACGACATAATATTATTAAATTTAAAAAAGGACCAAGGACGTAGTACATGTCCGAGGTGCGTAAACTGTTGCATATCATGAATAGCGCACACTGGCTTACGTCACACAATTTCGTTCATAGTATTTTCCAAACTACGTAACGTTGCAGAGCTATCGTTCGTTGTGTGCCGTTTCAGCCTCTATAACAAAATTAAATCATATATAGAAGATTGTTTTGCATTATATATTTATTCATGTAAAATATGTAAACAAGTGTCAAACACCCAAACAGGAGCTCGTCATGTAAGTATATTTATCTACTGTAAAACGATGGTACGAGAAAATAGGTGTACATAATTATAGCTTGACCGCTAGAGGGCATTGAATTTGAATATCCGGTATTAGATATAAAAAAGACGGCACAGCATAAAATGTAACCAATATACTTTTACACTTTAATATAGCTGAACTGTCACCATTTTTCCAGTTAAAATATCCTATTTGATGCCTATGTCTCTTCTGTAATGATTTTCAGCAATGTAGATAGTGGCTATTGATCCAATTTCATTACTAAACAAAATACATAATAATTCTTCATATATTATTTTAACGCTGAACATGTAATCTGGTTGTTTATATACACAATATTAATTGTCTTGCAGAAGATTAATCACACGAAGATCTTAGCAAACATCTATAATGTTTATATAACACATGCGTAACTTGCGTTTGAATTTTACGATAGTGAACATATTTGCCTTGGGTTGTCAAACAAAACCATTTGCTTCCCAAGTTACATCTAACTGATTGATACATTTACATAGAGTTCCTGGATTAACTTATAAATTATGCAAGCCGTATTAAAATACAGAACCATAACATTTACGTTGTGATCGATATTAATCAGAATAGCTATTACCATGTTTCCTTTCACCAATGTATTGTTTATATTCTGTTTATGTGTTGAGTGACGTACATGCTCCAGTCTAAAATTAGACTTATGTTCTGTTCTGATGTGATGGAAGGCAGATTTAAGTGGTATGTATGCACTTAGATGTCTTCTTTGTTTGTATCTGGTTTCACTTGTCTACGCTGCTTATCTAGCACCAATTGAAACCACCGATTCCAAACTGTCTGTCGCCCTTAACATATAACCGCTGTGAATAAGCATTAATTTGCCGCCGTGGTTTGTATTTATTGAGGATATAGTATATCACCTTGACGTTTGCCTTGGTTTATAGCATGATAGAAACTCATGAACAAATGAATAATGCTTGCATAGAGACGACTACAAACATCTATCACGGCGCTTTGTTTGGCCTTTCGTCTCAACCACAGTAATTCATTCATCCATTCATCTTAAGATTGTCGAGATGAACATTGATATTATGATGTTACATTGATAGTATAATGTTTAATTGATATTATGATGTTACATTGATAGTTCGAGTGAAATAGTATATCGTTACGTTGATTATCAAGCAAATACTACACGGTTCGAATCTTTCGGAATTTAATTCTCATTTGAATCCGAGGATCAAATCACTCTGCTCCACTGCGTATTATGTAACATTTATGGGTTTATTATTAACTTTACAAGGTATTCCAACAGAACAATATGGTGAACAATTAGATAAAGACCGGCCGTTGGGCATCTACTTTCTTTGTACGACAACTGTTAACGTTACATTACGGTGGAAAGTCAATTTGGGAACAATATAATTTTGTCTATGCTGTTAGCTTTTCGTCCAATATTTGTTCCATATGGGAGTCCCTTTTTCCCTTGGATTTCTTTATCTTTAAACCTTGTTGTATCAATCGTATCAGAACATAATGTCAATCAATGGGAATGTAGTGTTTTCAAATGATTTAATGTTGTACATATACCGATCAATGTAACCATTCTATCTGTTATTTTAAGATGACGTTTAAAAACTTGGTTAAAAAAAACAAACTTGGAGGAAGTATAGAATTATGTATAGACTCGTGCGTTATGTTAAAAAAAACTAGTTTTAACTACGATATTCGGGGTGATTGTCTGAACCTCTGGCGAATTCGTTTAGTAACTTATGTGTAAATACTAAAAATGTTGTTGTTTACCGTCGCTGCGATAGTATTTCAATCATATAGCGACGTCCAGCTAATTACAGGTGGAGGAAGACCCCGACTACACAGAGGTTCCCGGGTAGAACCACCGACCTACCGCAAGCTAGCTGGAAGGCTGAAAAATCCGAAGTCCCTACCGGGATTCGAACCCACAGCGGTGAGGGGCTTGGAGATTTGTAGTCCACGACTGTAACCGCTCGGCCCCTAAATACTAAAAGAAAATAATTTTTATCTTAAGACATTTTTACATACTGAGCATAGCCCGTTTGAGCATTTCAGTCAAAGACGCAAATAATGATATATATATATATATATATATATATATATATATATATATATACACACACACATTGTCTAGACAGTGAATAGTCAGACTTATTTAAAATACTTATTCTATTTCAAATGATTCACGTGTTATTTTCATTATTTGAGAAAAATTGTGTCTGATGTAATAAGTGTGCTTTAACCCTTTGATGTTTGGCTTTTTTCGTCAAACTTATCTTTGCTGTATTCAAAACGTCGTTTTCTTGATGAAAGTAAAACAGCGGGCTTGGAGCTCGTGTTACGTAATCATCATTCCCTCGGGTGCTTAACATAACCATTTGAGCGCCGTAAGGTTACATACAGTTGAACATGCATACAACTAAAGCAGAGACACAGAATACATATTCAGAATTGCTTATCATACAGGCTGGGTGTTTCTCGTTAAAGTTTCAATAAAATGAAACTCTTAAACGGTATTTGAAGAACAATTAAGGTTGCTGTTACTTGTATCATGCTAATTGAATGTCGGTAAAGCAATATTTTATCCATTTACAAAATTTCCGTTATTGTATAGTACTTTTAAATTCATGTTCCTCCAAAATCTGTCCATCAGTACTGTAATCTAAGTACATGTACGAATATTTTAGATTATGGACAAATGAACAATCTTAGCGAACTTACTGTGCAAAATTTTATTACTAGTTTTTAACACTACGAAATCACAGAATTTTTAAATACTCCGAATATCATTTACATGATATATATAATGTGTAATTTACGACATTTCCTCATACCAAACCGAGGCTTGTGACGTTTGTGACGTCATATATTGGAATTTCATTTTTTACAAAATGGCAAAAAAAAAAAAAAAAAAAAAAAAAAAAACGCTTTTTTTGGGATCGGTTCGTACAACAAAATAAAAAAAATTAACTCTCAAGAAAAAAGGAGATCTACCATACTTGTACAACACAAGGTGACGTAAAAGTGAAAGAGCGGCGAAATGTTTGGAAAAGCAGGGTAGAAGAATCGTGGATTAGAGGGGACTTTTGACTTAGTGTTCGTTTCTCGAGTTTGGTCCCGTGCCATTTATACTACTACTTCACTGGTGAGTTAAAAATAAAGAACACTCTCAGGAATGTTTTACGAACAGTGCCAAAAGGAAAGAAGGGGAACGTGTAAGCTGTCATGTGGTTCATATTGTATAATATGAATAAATAATGAAATAACTGACTAATGAAATGTTGACATGTAAGGAATATGTGCTGTTTTTACTCTCCTCGTTAAGTTTTTCAAAGTTGTTCCCTAATTTTTATTTAAAATGTTGCATGTTTATATTAACCTTTAAAACAGCTGACAGTTCGAGACAGATGAAATTTTCTACGCCGTGGTACGCCTAATATGATAAACTCCCACATTTCTTATCATTGTATTCACTTGATCTTAAAAGTTGACCGGGAATGAATCTGCGACTTCTATCCTGTTTGAAAACTAAGCGAATATGGATTTTGTTCTTTTTTGTTTATTTTGCTTTTATATGTTATGAAAATGAGCATGATAGTGTGTGCACATCAGTAATATAATTAAAAGAAATATTACGTTGTAATGATTTTTATATTACTATGGAACTTAGTATGTTTGACACAATATTGGTGGAGCAACGATGATGAACAATTTCCTCATTACTTTTAACCCCCGACCTAATGGTTACATGCTACATGACAAGAGATGGAGTAAGTGTCTGTTTTACTTTAAAACGAACATTTCCAACATCTTCACAAATCATAGGATCAAGCAAATACGAGCAAATAAGTTGTTATACCCCAACTCCCAGATACAATTTAAGTTAGTATATGGGGGCCATATTGGAGAAACGCCCGCCCGTAGGTTTTTTTTCTGTTCGTCTGTCCGTTATGTCCGCGTATGGTTCTCCTTTGTTTTATGAATGAGTATATTTTGTCCGCACTTTTTTTCGGCTTCCAATGGTGGAAATTTGATTTATTTCACAGCATTTATAAGTACAAAGCTTTTTTGCGCATATTTTTGGCACGTCTTGACTCATGCCCAGCTCTCGTATTGTTGCAGGTGTGGTTTGTCTTTGTACAGACACTTATACACTGTTCATACAAGATTGCACTGTTTTTAAATTGTTTAATACCTGATTTGTTTTTCAACTGGTATAAATTAATAAAAAAAAATACAGTTTTGAATACATTCATCTATATTTTTTTAATGTCATTATAAATAATAACTATTTTGCATTTCCATTTGTAGAGAAATTGTATCAATGGACACTGAGGGGGACAAAACGAAGGTGGATGACTAGGTGATTGTATACTCTCATATGACAATGTTTATAGCCATAATCTCTGGTTTTCAGCAGTTTTATGAAAAATAATTCTGAACATGATAATTCTTTCTTGTACTGAAAACTGCATAATTATGTTAAACCACGGGTGGAAACGTTTCCTGTTATACTTAATAGTTCAGAAACATAAACTATTCACTGATTATGGCATTTGACAAGATTAAGTTTCACTATTATCGTATTGAAATATTGTAAATCAGATTGTAAAGCTAGTTTTATCAGCATCTTAGATTACTTTAAACATTGCTGCAAAAATACATTATTATGTTTTACAGAGAACTTATCAATAGGTTTTACTCTAATTTTAATGAAATATCTTTAAACCAAATTATTTACTGTTTTATAAAATGCTTGATATAGTTTGTAAATATAATTACCAAATCATTATCACTTTTATTTCATTTCGCGGCAGAGACATCCTTCAAATTAATTCGATCGAAACAGCCAGCCAATAAACGTTCACTAAGCGTGTACTTCCATATGTCGATATACGGGATACAGTGAACAGTTTTTGTGAATGACTTAGCCAGTTTCCTTATGTGATGTTAGTGGCCTATAATAACAGAAGATTCCACTTTTCTGAATACTGATTACTGCTTATGAGAAAGTTTAACTTCTTCGGCAATTGCTTATATGCTGTGTTTAGTAAAACCTTCCCAAACTTTTCATCTCGATGTCAGGAGGAACTTGTCAGCGATGTTCTCCAGTAAACCTATTGTACACATGATGGTGCAGGGGATGTGAAAACCTAAGAATCCACCACATAAACACCATTTAACTTTTATCCTCAAGCAGTTCATTTCAGCTGTCAGTTTGTTTTCCATATCAAAGACTTCCAATATGCCCTCACTCTATACACTTTTTGCTAATAGCGTCTGCAAAATTGCTGAAAACATTGCTGGCTCTGGATCGAAGCACATACATTTGAAAATTATCTTTTTGCGTGATAGTGAAAATGGATTTTGCTAATTGTGTATTGGACACTGTTATTCAAAATATAGCAGAGTTCTTCTTAATTGGCACCAAATACTCAAGTCACATGTTGTTTTGACTTCAGGTGTTACAGGCAATTTGGTGCCTTGAAAAGCTAGTTATATTTTTTTATAAATTTGTTGTTGTTATTTATCATTCACACATAAATCGCAAAACTTGCAGTTCTGGTTTTTATGTCATAAATAAAATTGCGAACAATGTGCAAAAATATATAATTCTAAAAGAATACCCAGTAAAACCGAACATGTTCCTAGCCCAATATCGCATTCAGCAGCCCTGTTGATTTGACCTGAAAAAAGTCCAGAATTGGAACTGATTCTCAAATGTCCATATTATAATATATGCTAACTAGTTAGGTTGAATTAAAATCAAAAGCGGGTTGAAGCTAATGAAATTTATTCAAAAATACTTAGACAAAAAATATAAGTTTAAAACAAATATTTGCAATGTATTTTGAAATATCAAAACATGAAAATTTGATATTTTGATACTGCTATATTCAGCCGAATGCTGTTTTTACATATATAAATCTTTGAATCACTTTTTTTATAGAGTTTTTTTTTTCTTAAACTAGGATTTTTATCTTTTAAGGGCAATTACTCCAGAGCTAATGGGCGGATATCAGCCATATCGAACATGGTCGAGAGATTATGGCTATAAACATTGTCATAAAGTTTGAAGAAGTGAAGATTCTAGAGTGTACACAATTAAAATGTTGACGGACGTCCTGACGGATGACAGACATTGACTGATCAAAATAGCTCACCCTTCGTGCACAGGTGATCTAAAAATCATGCAGTTTACTTTATTCTTTGGTAGAATGGGAATGAAAAAGTACAACCATTATGTGGTTAATTTTCTTTTCATGTGGTTATCTATTTTTTTTTAATGTGCATACAACCTTTTCATGTGATCAGTAAAATTAATTGTACAATATAGAATGAGTATGTGAGTGGGAAATCTTTTAAACGTCTTTTTGAAACTAACAAGAAACTAATCAACTGTTTCACATCCTTATAGTATTGCTATGAAACTTGTATTTCCTTATGAAGATATTTCTCTTGCGAAGTGACACATAAATTACAAAATCTGGATACAGGAAAATTAAGGAAACGGTTTCGTGCCAGTGTTCAATACATTTCAAAAGAACCCGCTGTTCAAAATAATTATACCGAATAAGATTCATTATGTGCTCTAATATCAGAGAGAAAACAATATGAAAAACAGGCGGGTAACCATAGGAAGGCCCGCATTCTAACGGTGAGTCACAGCTCGAAATGTAGTTTAATGTCGACTTATTTATACACTAATTATGCATATCGATTCCCAACGCAATTAAATAACGAATAAGTTATTAGAAATTAAAATTGGTAAAATAGAGAAGCAAAACGCTTTTATCATATGATATATGCTTAAATAGTGTTTTCGATATTTTCTCATGATTAACATTACATATTATTACAGACATCTATATAACTAAAAAACAGCTGACTTTTGCATCGACTTTGGTGCCGTTACGAAATATCATAATGTATACAGAGTATCGCTGTTATTCAATAACCATTCAGTAACGGCTTTTTTGTGCTTAAAAAATTGCAGTTTTCGAGAATTTATGTCGAATCCATCGAAATTGGCTAAATCATAAAATAGTAACATTTCTGGGAAACACCATATGGAAACGCTTCTTCGTATTGTTTAAAAATAGGGGAACCTCGACTAGCCTCGCATCCACGTTACAAGAGTGTTACAAAGCATTGAACTCATTTTAAACTACAAAGGTCCCTTTATTCACATTTACTATATAATAAAATGTATTGTATTGCATTGTATGTATATTTGAGAGTAACCCAATTCATCTTTAAATTTCGAAGTTTATGTTGTGTCGCGTTTATACGAACGCTTGGAAGGAAGACGCTGTAGTCTGGAGAGCGTATAAACCACGATGTTCACGCATTCATACAGCATAAGATACACGTGAAAAGCATGGTATATGGTCCTAGGCTAAGACAATTTCATAGCTGTGTGCCTCTTGACTTTCTTCGTACCCGATTCAATCTAAATAATGCCACACCAATTACGGGCAACGGATTATATATTAATATGTGCATTTTGTTAGAACCATATCATTAATCTTAGATTTGTGATCTGTTATACCCCCACCTTTTTTTTTTTTTTTTTTTTTTTTTTGAGAATTTGTCAGTTCCTTATTCCACAACCTATCCCCATGTTTTTGACAACACCAGGTAATGATAATAAGTAAGAGATTTTAAAAGTTTGCCACAGTTGTACCAAAGTTTTGAACCTTTAACACGACTGTAACACGACTGTATCAGTTTGTTTGCAAGTAAAGTCTATTTTGTAATATTTAGTTTCAACAAATAGTCTATATTTGGCGCACGTCTAGACAAATGTAACTGCGTTCCATGAATTTATGACCCATTGCTGTAACAGATGATGCACGAGTTAAAATTCTTCATTCTGGCCAAATATTTATTTAGACCTGAACTCTCGACTGTGATGAATATTACAAGCTTGTTTACATTCTAAATTTAATATCTATATTTTCTGAGTTATGATATGTGATACAAAAACAAACACTTCACAGTCACACTTTGAAATTACCCATGATAAACAAATGTAAGGCAAACAAGACAATAACAACAGAAACATAAGAAGTAAATATACATCAGTCCATTTGGTAGATGAATACACAATTGTCAATTAATTTACTTATCTCGGCATCTCATACGTATGGGTTTCATATTCCGATCAAATCTAATTTGAGGTGAAGAGTAATGCGTTTGTTATGTAATGATTTTCAGCAGTTTAGATGGTAACTATTGATCGATTGCAAGCAAAGGAGAATTGGGTTTCGTTTACTCGCAGAGTGTATTGCTATGATCCCGATGACTTGACTATTTGAGTTTACCTTCGCTTCGACAGTATTTCAGTCATAGAGCGACGTCCAACTAATTACAGGTGGAGGAAGACCCCGAATGCACGGAGTCATCCGAGTAGAACCATCGACCTACCGCAAGCCAGCTGGAGAGCTTCCTCACATGAAAATCCGAATGACCCTACCGGCATTCGAACCCACGAATCGTGATGAAAAATGTAGAACACATAACAGTTCATCATACATTATTTGAACATTTACCCCGAGCGAATGAATATTTAACCTTATACACAAAGTTTTTAGCATTGAAGAAAATAAAGCATACAAATAACTTAAATTGCATCTGCCAATACAACCTTCGTGTGACTTGCGCCTGGTAATTAAAACTGACTAAACATTCTGGCCTCGAGCTGTCAAACAAAATCATTTGTTCTTCAGTTAAACCTAACTGATTGATTCAGAGACATAGAGTTCCTGGATTAAGGCATAAATAATGCAGGCCTTATTAAAATACAGAACAATATAATTTACGCTGTGATCGATATTGATCAGAAACTCTATATTGTGCCGCTTTATTGCATGAATCCCTACACTGATATGATGATTTAGAAGGATGAGGTGATATGTATGTATGTACTAAAGTATCTGCTTTGTTTGCATCTCGTTTCACGCGTCTACGTCGCTTATTTATCACTATTTTGAACTATTGATCCCATCATGTCTATCACACTTGAAATATTGCCACTGTAAAATGAGAATTAATTTGAATTCAACGAGGACGTAATCTTGACTGGAAGTCATGGATGAATGAAAAACGTTAAAATAGGAGAGAGCGCGACCACTTATCACGACGCATTTGTTTTGATATTTCGTCTCACCGACAGTCTTTAATGCACTTAAAATTTACCAGTAGAACCAGATATTATACTGTCATTATGATATTACATGTAAAAAAAATGGCTACGTGATACCACACTCACCAACAGAGATGGGTAGAGCATTACGTTGAGCTAGTCCATTTATAATAAAGTCTATTTGTATGCCATGCTTGGGCATCGAACTTACTACATCTGTTTCCAAGTCATAGGCTCATATAACTATGCCACCGGGCAGGATTTCGTAAAATTAATCGCTCTTTTACATGCAATTTTTGCATTTATCTGAGAACAATCTCGAAAACTAGTAGGCCTATTCAAAATGATTGTGGAATATTTACAAATCACCATAACTGTTCAGTGCCTTATTAATAATTTACATTGATGTATAATGCGGTTTATCAGGTGAAAAGAAGTAAGTTTTGCTTATTATGATACACAAAATGAATAGTTCAGTATCTGGAGACGATATTAAGTCTTCTAAATTGTATTATCGAAGATTTTAAAATGTATAAAAATCTAAGATATTCACGTCATTTTCTTTTTGACTCCTCCTTTGAAATTCTATGTTCTTGAGTAATAAGATAAAAGAAGCATGTATAACATGTCCCAATATATTGCTGAAATAGGCCCCATTACTTTACTAAATAATTTGAAATTGTTAGAGAAACGCAAGACGTAATATTCGACATTTACCCGATGTGAAAGTCTTTAAGCATATATTCTGAAACAAACAAGAAAAAACACTGATATTAATAATGAGGATATCCGTTGTTATGAGTAGGTCATTCATAGTCCCATAGGACAACGTCTAGACAATGGGTTTGGCTTTATTTAAAATAGTTGTTCTCTTATGATGTATGCGTATTACTTATTCCTAAAAATGGCTCCTGTGTATTAAGTATGCCACGACATTTTTACTGAAGGACTGTCGCCTGCACTTATTTGTGTTACGAATAGAACGTCATATTAATGACGTTAGTATCACTAAGAGGTTGTGTCATACATTAGATCCTCTTGTGTGCTTAATGTTATGTGATGTTGTCTATATTGCGAATATGGCGTATCATAAAAATGTGCACATAACAAAATCAGTGACATAAAGAACATAACTTTTATTAAATTTCCAAATGCTAATCATTTATATAGACTTACTGTATCTTGTTATGGTATGAATAAAGTGAAACTAATTCTAATCTGATATGAGAAGAACTATCATGATTGATCATACTTAACATCAAACAAACAATTTTGATTAATATAGTCTTAAGTTTATAAGTTTACTTTCCATTGTTATATGTGTGTGTGTGTGTGTGTGTGTGTGTGTGTGATTTCCATTGGAAAAGAGGTGCGAGATCACCTATATTGCAGGTAAACGTGAAAATCTGCATATGCATCAACACGCAAACAAAGAGACACTCGATTAAAACTCTGTCTTCGTGCACGTTTACGATTCAACGCGAAGCAAATATTTGTACAACTATGATATACTGATATTGTATCTTTTAAAAAAAGCTTGTATTTTCTTCCGATTCACCCAGTTCGACTATAAAAACACCAGCCTCTTAACATAGCTCCGTTTTCACAAAATAAAACGACAGTGTTTCATTTCTCAATTATGAAACCAAATAATTGGTCGAAAATGAAACTGCTATAATGCATAAATTCAAATAGTTTAACTGTTTCTACATGTACGCATGTAACATATAACTGTTCCTCCATGTACGCATGTAACATATCTCTGCTATTTTCTTAAACAAACAAGGCTACTGTTTTGTTACAGATACTTACCTCCGCATTTAAGATTGACGCAAATGTTTCAGCAAGGGAAACAGAAATGCATATTTCATGAACGTTTCTCTTAATTCAGTTACAAACCCAACTTAAACACAGAATAGTAACCCATGTAATGCAGCTGCTGCTAGACTTCACAACACATGTCAGAAAAGTGTGTTCGCCTAAGATATGTACTGTAGCACTGATTCACTACAGAGGATTTTAAGTCCTCCGCCCATCAGTCTGTATTTCATCTGTCTGTATTTCATCTGTCCATCAAGAAAATTTGGATTCAATATTTTTGCACATATTTTTCAATGAACTCATACATATTAATCACATACTATTATTAATTTATTTAATTTCCTTTATTAATGTAGAGCATACCATAATTACAGTTAATAAATATGCATAAATAATGAACTACCAATAGAGAGAGAGAGAGAGAGAGAGACGACAGATATTGGCATCTCATTATCATCATCATCACCATCTATTATATAAATATCACCTGTTTCGTTGTTTCGTTAACACACATATAGCCTATAAGTTTAATGTAGACATCAGCACAATCAGCAGAATTAGTATTAAGATATTTATTATATGGACACTGTCGGCATCGTCAAAACCTGCTACATTAATAAAAAAAAAATATCATTACCATCTTCGTCATCATTATCATCTTCCGACTATATTGATAAAAATACTCATCGACTTTATAATTACATTTAACTTAAGTTGATAAAGGCATTGTAATAATCATCATTGTCATCGTATGTTACTTTAGTAAGAAAAGGTGCTATCATTTACCTCATGTTATAAATACATTCTACAGGCAAAGGCACCGTCAACATCATCATTGATCATTTACCTCATGTTATAAATACATTCTACAGGCAAAGGCACCGTCAACATCATCATTGTCATCGTATGTTACTTTAGTAAGAAAAGGTGCTATCATTTACCTCATGTTATAAATACATTCTACAGGCAAAGGCACCGTCAACATCATCATTGTCACTATTAAACATTACTTACAAAGATTCGCAACCATATACCCCATTTTTGTCGACAAAATTGTAATGCAGGAATAATATAGTCCATGCATATATTGCTCTACAAATTTTCACATTCAAAATTAAGCTTAAAAATATGAGTGTCATAATCGAAACGAAAAGTAATAAATGCGGACTTCATGAAAAGAAGTATCTTGGTACAAATGCTTAAACCAGAGAAGCAGTTTAATGTAGCCACCATGAATGGAAAGGTAATAAGGAGTTCATCAAAACTCTCTACACTCAGTGATAATATAAACATTGATCTGTACAATTCATCAACATAAACGATTTAAGTGTACTAAAACCACACTGATTACAAATTGTAAAACCACACTGATAATAAATGTTGTCCCACAGCGAGTTTCGATATTGAGCTTTCTTATAACAAATCTGCAGAGGTAGTTCAATAATATTATCTGTCTAGCATATATGTATATGCACATACTGACGTGAGAAACACAGTCCAAAATACTTAATAACTGTCTCAGAAAGTGCAGATTTGGTACATTTGTCATTATATTCCACATCGGTGAACAGTAAGTGTCTTATTATATTATTTACAAAAGCAATCCTTACTCCAGTAACAGGGTAGCGTGTGACAATTTAGATGTTGAAAAAAAAATATTTTGGCAAATAATTTTCTTTCATTGAATCTCCCAGTATTTTGTCAGATATTTACAAGATTTATTTTTGCAGGCGTCTTTATAGTATTATGAATGTCTGGTACAAAACCAATGCTCTGTCGATTCTAGCTTATAAATCACATAAGCGTGCTTTAAATATTTTTCTGTTATATATCTGCACGGTAAACCGAACACATGTCCTAATAAATTAATACAGACAAACCAGTT
>CM037787.1:1760862-1796198 GCA_021229015.1 Solen grandis
CTGCCCAGGCCTAAACCCGGAGCAAACGAACACTTTTTTAAAACTTTTTTAAAACATAGTCTCCTTTCGGTAATAAAAAACCCGACGACCCATAACTGCCACCGGAAAAAACATTGCCTCATGGTGGTGAAAAATTTTTTTTCCACTGGTTGAAATTTAAAGAAATACAGACGCCATGAACGTTGACGTTTTTTTCAATTTGATTTGCTTGAGTTAGAACTTTGCAATTCTTTCGAAAATTTTCATTGCGTACACGTTTAAAAATTCGGTAAATAGTAGCTGAGACGTTGTGCCCTTTCTCTGGGTTGGGGGAAATTTACCCCTTTTAAAAAAAATGGCGGGCTTTACAAAAACGTCATCAGTTGATTAGTAGGTCGCCTACGAAACCCCCTGGTTTCGGTTTTAGTATTAGGATTTCGAGATTTGCTGATGGAATGTTTTACTCTATGTATTGTGGACAAAGATACATCACGCCCCTGCCCCTTTAGCTCCTTCTTTATGCTTCTATAGGAATTTCCTTTCTTCAACAGGTATTCTATAACACCCTCTAAACTTGAGTCAATTTTACGTCTACCCATGTTGAAATCACAACTATGTGTAACATATATGTGTAGTTTGCTATTAAAAGGATAAGATACAGTTAAAGTCATGAAACTTGTGCTGCAGGTGTTCGCGAGAAACAAAGCTTCAGGGTGTTTCAAAATTCGTGAATCACCCCCCCCCCCTTAACCGAAAATCCAAGCAAGAAAAGGGCCATAATTTGCATAAAATTCAGTCCAAAAGTTATCCTCCTTGGTTTTCTGATGCCCCTGAAGACACTCCTTAACTTTCTAGTCAATTCCACAAGCAATTTCTGAGAGATAAGCTGGATAGTAGCTTAAATGCAAAAAATTAACCAAAATTTTAGGTTAAAAGGGGGTCATAACTTTTAATATATTCCATCAAGTGTTATCTTCCTAAACCCAAATTTAACCAAAATTTAAGTTAAAAAAGGGACCATAACTTGTAGCATATTCCATCAAGAGTTATCTACCATGAAAGTATGATACCCCTAAACATATTAAGATGTTTCAAATCAATTTCATGCCTTGATACTGAGATATTAGCATGAAAGTAACTTGCATGCAAAACTTTAACCAAAATTTCTAAGTTAAAAAGGAGCCATAATTCATATTAAATTCAGTCAAGAGTTATCTACCTTGGTTGTCTGATGCCCCTGAACATATTTGTAAACTTTCAAGTCAATACCATAAATGGTTAATGAGATATAAGGTTGATAGTAACTTGCACGCAAAACTTTAACCAAAAGCTGCAAGGCCAACCCCAGGGCGACTACAATAGCTCTCATATTCTTCGAATAGTCAAGTTAAAAAGGGGCAATAATATGTAACATATTCTTTCATGAGTTATCTACCATGAAAGTATGATATCCTCAAACATATTAAAGATGTTTCAAATCAATTGCATGCCTGGATACTGAGATATAAGCATGAGAGTATCTTGCATGCAAAACTTGAACCAAAATTTCCAAGTTAAAAAGGGGCAATAATTTGTAACATTTTCTATCAAGAGTTATGTACCTTGGTTGTCTGATGCCCCTTAACATATTCATAAACTTTCAAGTCAATACCATGAATGGTTATTGAGATATAAGGCTGATAGTAGCTTGCATGCAAAACATACTGAGATGCATGAGAGTATCTTGCATGCAAAACTTTAACCAAAATTTCTAAGTTAAAAAGGGGCCATAATTCATATTCAATTCAGTCAAGAGTTATGTACCTTGGTTGTCTGATGCCCCTAAACATATTCATAAACTTTCAAGTCAATACCATAAATGGTTATTGAGATATAAGGTTGATAGTAACTTGCATGCAAAACTTTAACCAAAAGCTGCAACACCAACGCTGATGCCGATGCCAGGGTGACTACAATAGCTATCTTATTCTTCGATTAGTTAAGCTAACAAGAGGCATGATACCACATCCAGCCCTCCTGATATACTGCCATCTCCCTGCAATACTAAGTAGTAAAACAAGAGGCCCATGATGGCCCTAAATCGCTCACCTGAGATAAATAGGTTGACCCAAGGAACATTTGTACCAATTTATTTTAAAATCTGGCCAGTAGTTTTGAAGAAGATGATTTTTAAAGTTTTCATATTTTTTTTCTTTTTGTTGCCATGGCAACCAGAGTTCTACATGGATCAAGTTTATTTTAGCAACTTTTGTGAAGGTTGACCCAAAGATCATTCCTGCCAAATTTAATCAAATTCTGTCCAGTGGTTTCAGAGAAAATGTTGATTAAAGTTTTCCCTATATACATATATGGCAAATAAGCCCCGCCCCTGGCGGCCATGTTTTTTACGGATCGGAAAAAATTTAGCATATTTGGTAGAGGTTGACCCAAGGAACATCTGTACCAATTTATTTTAAAATCTGGCCAGTAGTTTTGAAGAAGATGATTTGTAAAGTTTTCATTTTTTTTTCTTTTTGTTGCCATGGCAACCAGAGTTCTACATGGATCAAGTTTATTTTAGCAACTTTTGTGAAGGTTGACCCAAGGATCATCCCTGCCAAGTTTAATCTAAATCTGTCCAGTGGTTTCAGAGGAGATGTTGTTTAAAGTTTTCCCTATATACATTTAAGGCAAATAAGCCCCACCCCTGGCGGCCATGTTTTTTTACGGATCGGAATAATTTTAGCAACTTTAGTAGAGGTTGACCCAAGGAACATCTGTACCAATTTATTTTAAAATCTGGCCTGTAGTTTTAAAGAAGATGATTTTTAAAGTTTTCATATATTTTTTCTTTTTGTTGCCATGGCAACCAGAGTTCTACATGGATCAAGTTTATTTTAGCAACTTTTGTGAAGGTTGACCCAAGGATCATTCCTGCCAAATTTAATCAAATTCTGTCCAGTGGTTTCAAAGGAGATGTTGATTAAAGTTTTCCCTATATACATATAAGGCAAATATGCCCCGCCCCTGGCGGCCATGTTTTTTACGGATCGGAAAAATTTTAGCAACTTTGGTAGAGGTTGACCCAAGGAACATCTGTACCAATTTATTTTAAAATCTGGCCAGTAGTTTTGAAGAAGATGATTTGTAAAGTTTTCATATTTTTTTTCTTTTTGTAGCCATGGCAACCAGAGTTCTAAATGGATCAAGTTTATTTTAGCAACTTTTGTGAAGGTTGACCCAAGGATCATCCCTGCCAAGTTTAATCAAATTCTGTCCAGTGGTTTCAGAGGAGATGTTGTTTAAAGTTTTCCCTATATACATATAAGGCAAATAAGCCCCGCCCCTGGCGGCCATGTTTTTTTACGGATCGGAATAATTTTAGCACTTTGGTAGAGGTTGGCCCGAGGAACATCTGTACCAATTTATTTTAAAATCTGGCCAGTAGTTTTAAAGAAGATGATTTTTAAAGTTTTCATATTTTTTTTCTTTTTGTTGCCATGGCAACCAGAGTTCTACATGGATCAAGTTTATTTTAGCAACTTTTGTGAAGGTTGACCCAAGGATCATCCCTGCCAAGTTTAATCAAATTCTGTCCAGTGGTTTCAGAGGAGATGTTGTTTAAAGTTTTCCCTATATACATATAAGGCAAATAAGCCCCGCCCCTGGCGGCCATGTTTTTTTACGGATTGGAATAATTTTTAGCAAATTTGGTAGAGGTTGACCCAAGGAACATCTGTACCAATTTATTTTAAAATCTGGCCAGTAGTTTTGAAGAAGATGATTTGTAAAGTTTTCATATTTTTTTCTTTTTGTTGCCATGGCAACCAGAGTTCTACATGGATCAAGTTTATTTTAGCAACTTTTGTGAAGGTTGACCCAAGGATCATCCCTGCAAAGTTTAATCTAAATCTGTGCAGTGCTTTCAGGAGATGTTGTTTAAATGTTTCTCTATATACATATAAGACAAATAAGCCCCGCCCCTGGCGGCCATGTTTTTTTACGGATCGGAATAATTTTAGCAACTTTGGTAGAGGTTGACCCAAGGAACATCTGTACCAAATTATTTTGAAATCTGGCCAGTAGTTTTGAAGGAGATGATTTTTAAAGTTTTCAAATTATTTTTCTTTTTGTAGCCATGGCAACCAGAGTTCTTCATGGATCAACTTTATTTTAGCAACTTTTGTAGAGCCTCACCCAAGGAACATTCCTGCCAAGTTTCATTAAATTCTGTCCAGCGGTTTCAGAGGAGATGTCGTTTAAAGCAAATTGTTGACGACGGACGACGACGGACGCCGGACGATCACAAAAGCTCACCTTGAGCACTTTGTGCTCAGGTGAGCTAACAAGAAGCATGATACCACAGCCAGTCATCCTGACTCTAAGTCCAACAAACCTGAAGTAGTGGCGAACATGTTTTTGAATGCACTGTATGAGGTCATCACTGAATTCTTCCCAACCCGGAACACAGTCAGGACTTTATGACCATTTACAAGGGCCCCAACTGACTTCTCACACTCTGCCAGTGATTTTCGGAAGCCACCATTTTGATCTGAAAAAGTCGTAAAACTAAGGTATCAGTCACTCAGCACTTGATCTGACAAAATTCAGAATAAAAAAAGGCAGAATATTAAATTTTGTGCTAAATTACTTAGTTACACTGCAATATCCTTTAATTATTTGTATATAACTATTTCTTGGTCTAAAGAACATGGATGTTCCCATTGTAGTATTAAAACCTGTACAATCATCTACACACAGAATCCAACGTGTTTTAAAGGTCAACCACAAAGATTTCATTTTCATTACTAGAAGTCATTTGTTTAAGATACAAACGAAGCGGCTTTCCGTTTGCTTATTTGTTGTTGTATTGGGGTTTACCGTCGCTGCGATAGTATTTCAAACATATAGCGACGTCCAGCTAATTACAGGTGGAGGAAGACCCCGAGCACACAGAGATACCCAGGTAGAACCACCGACCTACCGCAAGCCAGCTGGTAGGCTTCCTCACATGAAAAATCTGAAGTCCCTACCGGGATTCGAACCCACAGCGATGAGGGGCGGAGAGATTTGTAGTCCACGACTGTAACCGCTCGGCCACGGCGGCCACTCCGTTTGCTTATTTCAAAGGTATTGAATATATAAGGTAATACAAAGAAATGGATTAATGATGCATAATAATGTAAAATTTAATATGTAAATCATCATTATCATAAATATATACAGTCTATTCACGATGGAACGAAATGCGATGGAGCGAAATGACGGTGTAATGCGAAGTAATTGCCAGGTCCCGGCAATATTTGTTCTTTATTCAATGTAAAAAAGATGCGATGGAACGAATAGGATGGAACGAAAGATGCACTGGAGCGAAGTATGTATGTGGTCCGATTTGCTAATTAACAACTGATTAATAGTAGCATTTTCTATTGCCGAATAAGCGTTTAGCACCCATCCACGATGTGTCGGTCAGTTTTCACACCTACCTGAGTGACACCTGTCGGTTACACGCGTCCGCCATTATATTGTCTGTAATCAGCCTGTTAGCACGCCATCCGTGACGTTGATTGTTGCGAACTGACTCGAAGCTTACAAGCGAATTTGTTTGTTTTGTTACAAAGATTAATGAGTGATTTTATGTCAAAACTTAATAAGCAGCAGTATAAATATTGGTCTCCAGGTCTGACTTGTCATTCCATTCTACTTCATGTTAATACGAACATATAAATCTAAGACTACTACAAATACAATTTCATTGAATATCTAATAGCAATATTCTGAGTATTTCTGTGAAGGACCCAGTTTACCTGGGGGGATAACTGGATCAGAATTTTATTAGGTATTTTCCTAGTAACCTTGTGAAGGGCCCGGGTCATCTGAGAATCAAATAATGAAACAACATCACACTATACATATTACGACACTAAATCTTTACGACAGTACATGGTTTTCGGCAATACATACTAAAACACGACATAAACACACGAGTGAGCACATACATAAAGGGATTCTCAATCGTCAATATGAAAGATGCGATGGAACGAAATACGCGATGGAATGAAATAAATGCGTTTCCCGGGGCTACTTCGTACCATCGCGAATGGACTTTACTTATGTTTAAAAATAAGCTTTAAATCTTTTTTTTTCCCTTTTTTTAATTTTTAACTTCTAAAGAAGATATTAAGAAAGCATAAATACTGATCTTATTAAATTACACAACCGTTTACTATCATGCAGTAAAAACAACAGGAAAATTTTAAGATAATACTATCCTCAAGAATTTTTTTCTTACGTAATTCAATCGATTTTAAATGGGTTTTTTCATTCTTTATTTAAAATCTATTTCTTCGTAAGCATATGACTTAACAAATAATCATTGCAATTTGATCCACATTATTGAAATTGTAAAAAAGAAAAATATGCTTTGAAATCCATGACTTTCAACTTTTCAATTGATTGAGTTTTACATTTGAAAAAATAGATGGAAACAAAGGCAGAGGTGTAAGCAAAATCATGAAAATAATTTTTTATTTCAATGTAATTAACGTTATAAACGTCAAGAAACTTTCAACAATTCATTTGCTTTATGTATTTGCTTATTTTTACAAATTTAGAAAAAGAAACCGTTAAACCTTTAAAAAACATAAAAAATCGATAGGTAGAATTACATGTATTTGTCATTTTCTTCAGGTTTGCAGAAAGCCTTGATAACAAATGAAATAGAAATCCGTATAGGTTTTCTGGCTCTTGTATAATTATACTAATTCATCGTAAATGCGACTTATTTACTCAATAACGTAACACAATTCTCTGTTCAACGCAGGCACTCTTTCTCAATAACGTAACACAATTCACTGTTCAACGCAGGCACTCTTTCCTGCAAAAGAACAATCCGGTCTTGCTCAACCAACCCAATGACCGCTTTCATTTCTTTCTTCAAATACCGTATACACCGGCAGATTTGGCACACCTTTTTTCCAGATAATTCAAGTTTATAGAGGGGGTGCGCCTTATATGATGATATACAGCTTTTCAGGTTTCTTTTTTCAATCACCGAGAAGTGAAAATTACCGGTATACGATCTCAGAAAATGGATATACTGAAAGCCAATGAATACGATAATATGACACAAAGTCTATACGAAACCATGATAAACAATACCAGATTATTGCTTTTGTTCTTATTAGTTAGCCTACAGGTATATTTCATGATAAAATGATCGTGAGAAACTGAAACAACTTGATGGAAGCCATTTTCAATATAAACAAATAAGTTTATTTTACGGGACCTCATGATGTATAGGAGAAACTTGACAGGTGGCAATTGTTACGTAATGTTTGTTAGTTGGGAGAATTTTGACAGGTGACAATGGTCCCCAGTGTTAGAATGCGGGGACACGGTTGAGTAATGTCATGTTATGAAAATGTGTCACCTTTATCCTACCCGTCGTTAATGTAACGGTCTAACGCTAATCTAATGCCATGTGTAAATAAAACGTTTCACCGTATGATTAGCCCAGTGACATACGGATAGCTTTCGGTCTGTCAAAATGTACGACGGCGCAAATTTCAAAACAAGATTTCGCCGAATACGATACGATAAGTGATTTTTTTTTTTTCAAATAAGTTGCCCTGAAAGTTAGGATGCGCCTTATACGTAGCTGCGCCTAATCTGACCGTGTATACGGTAATAGATTTTCATGAATTAGCCCTATTAAGAAAAACATGCATAAGTCATGTTTAATCACTTGAAATTTTCTGGACTTTTTGCGCATGTTAAGGTACAGCAATATTACTTTTCTAAAGTTAATATATCCAATCTTTTGATCTTTTTAATATATTTTGCTTACAAATAAATGTTGTCATAAACAAGTGACACAACAAAAATTCCTTAAGGTATGCTTAAGATTGGCATTAATACTCATGACGCTGGTGCGCGAATACATATTGAAATTAATGATATTTATATTTCAACGGCGTCAAAATCAAGTGACTAAAGAAAAACATACTTTTTGCAAGGACATGTTCAGCTAACGTTCTTCGAGAATGCAAGCAGGTTTGTTTTCACATTTTCATGTAGGCATTCCATCAAACATGAATAACTGCCATGTTTGATGACGTAATTACTTGAAATTTTCAAGACCTTATGAATGTACTAAGTTTTGACATTTTTGAAAATTTTAAGTCCATTGTAGACCAATTGGTGATTTTATATGATTTTTTGAAATAATTCTTGATTTAGTATACATGACGTCATAACCACGTAACAAAACAAACATTTCTTGCAGTATGCATCACTTCAATTTTAACTTTATCAATTCTAAAGCTTTAGTTAAGATTGACTCAAAATTCCATATACCAGAGCGAGAGAAATCTTTAAAAAATGTTTTTTGTCTTTTTGATGACGTCATAACCACGTGACTTAAGAGAAAATCATTCAGAAAATAGAATGTAAACTTCTATGCTGATATGCTGTCCAATTTTCACACATCAGGGAGCTTTGTAACATTAAAATTTAATTTTTGGACCAAAGTTCGAAACTCTGTATTGACATGAAATCTTAATCCTTTCGAATTTGGAAATTTGAATGCCAAGGCGCATATCTACATCATAAAATACATTTTCTGTGAAAATATCAAAATAATCGGACCAAAACTGAAGGCTTTAGAGCGCGAACAAACTTTTGAAGCTAGCATCAAATCTGACATCATATGACGTCAATGAAAATTGAAAATGATTGAATGTATAAAAAGATACTTTTTTATCGCTGCAATTTAATTTCATTAAAATTGACTCAAAATGTATGATGCCAGAGTGAGAAAAATCTTTGAAAAAATAGGATTTTGTCCATTAAATGATGTCACAACCACGTGACTTAAAAGAAAATCTTTCAGAGAAAATAAAGTAGACCTCTGGGCCAATAAACTGTCCAATTTTCATGCTTCTAACTCATAAGTAGCATTTGTAACATTAAATAATAGTTTTAGGACCAAAGTTCGAAACTCGGTTTTGCCATAAATTCTTAAATTTTTCGAATTTTGAAAATTTGAAAGACAAGGTGCACATCTACATCATAACATACATCTTCTGTGAAAATATCAAGATAAAATGACAAAAAATAAAGGCTCTAGAGCGCGAACAAACTTTTGAAGCTGACGTCAAATCTGACGTCAATTGACATCATTGAAAATTAAAAATGATTGATTTTAAAAATTTGAACTTTTTTGTCGAGGCAATTTAATTTTCATGTTGCTCAGATACTGACAATATAATGAAATTAGATTTGGTTGGAAAAAAAAGGAATAATAATAATAATAACTAGATGTCATTCGTTTAAACGAATGATAGGACTTTCTGCAACATCTGCTTTATATAGTATATATAGAAGATGACATAATAGATAATCTGTCCAAATTGCAACTTTCTATCTCCTCTATTTCTATATAAAATAGCACAAATAGAACACATTCTGTGAATTTTAATAAAAGTCCGCCCATATCTTGCACATGTAGTTTACATACAACATTTATACTATGTCATATGACATGAAAGAAAAATGAAACAGTGTTCAAATGTAAGTTTCTAACTTTCATCACACATAGAATTTCATCACTCCAGCTCAGTTGTAACCTTGTTTAATTTTAGCCTCATTAGGAAGAAGTATTGAATATTTGTATAGTGCTATATCCTTTCGACACCTGTAACGTAGTTAATCGTATTTAGCGATTTTGGCGTGCTTGGGCTTCCGTAGTTTTGCCATAAATTCCTGGAATTTCGAACTATGGTGATATTTTGAAAGGTAACATCCCAGCCTACAAACTGATGCAATATGAATATCGTTAGCATAACAATGCAGTTTTTAGATGGTCTAAAATGTGGGGCTGCGTGTGAATTTTTCAAGGCTTGCAAACTGCTCGCTAGCTACATAGTGTTGCAAATACGGATTTTTGTCTTGTGCCGTTGTACATGTATTAACTTCAATGCTTATTTTGGAAACAGTCAACATTCGACAAAAAACAACAACAACAACAAAAAAAAAAGAACAAAATCAAGATATAGCCCATCAATTGCAATTTGATATTTTTTTTTTTTTTTTTTTTTTTTTTAAGTCGTTGCGCAAGTATTTAAGCCTGGTGATCCCTGCGCGTGACCTTTTCCATATTTTTATGATGCATGATTATGAAATATCTTATTTTCCATGTAACTTTCTTATATGAAGTCCAATTTCAATAAACTTGGTACCGTTAGAAAGCTCTTAAAACATGCTACATTTTATACGCATAATGTTTAAACTTATCTTCAGTCGTTTCTGAGATATTGACTGTTAAACCTCAAGAAAACAGCATATTATCAGCAAAATTAGCTTCATTTCATTTAGTTTTTTTGCTTATAACTTTGTATTGCGTAAACCAATTTTAAGAAACTAAATATCTTTGGAAACGTCAATTATTCAGCTATTATTCTTATTCATACATATATTTACAAAAATCGATATTTATTGAGATATGGCTACATATATGCAGTAGGGGTGAAATCAAAATTTCCTCACGTGCCTAATAACCCATAAAAATTTCATCGTCCTAAGCCTATTGCAACATATTAAAATAAGCGTTTAGTTAGGAAGGAAGGAAAGAATAATAATAATAAACAAATGACGTCACGTGACGTCATATGACGTTTATTTTCACATAATTGTTCAGACACCCAGAGACCTACTAACTGACAAAATTTCAACTTTCTATCTCAAATAGGACAGTTTTTATAAGCATTTAAATATTGACGTCATTGGTTCGAATCTTGGATCCGCCATATATGCTTGGACTTTTCGAATTTTGAAAAACGGACACCGGTATACACAATAAGAACGTAATATACACATTCTTTGATGAAAATCGGCCCATTAATAATGGCTCTGGCCAAACTTTCGTATCAATTTCAAATGTGACGTCATATGACGTCATAGACCTCTGAAAATTATTGAAATCGAAATTTCAGTGTCTGAATCATTTGTCATTAAATTTTCATTGCCCTTCGACAATTCAATATATAGAAATACTCTTGTTAATATTAGAAATACATTATCATATAATGACGTCACGTGACGTCATAGACATTTATTTTCACAAAATGTTTAAGACTCTTAGGGACCTATATACTGACCAAATATCACTTTTCTATCTCACAAAGGACCGATTTTATAAGCATTTAAAAATTTACGACCTTGGTTCGAATCTTGGAATCGCTATAGAACCATGGACTTTTCGCATTTTGAAAAACGGACAACGAGATGCACAACTAGAACTTAATATACACATTCTGTGAAAATTTGATGAAAATCGGCCCATTAATAATGGCTCTGGACGGTGTACAAACTTTCGTTGTCAATTTCAAATGTGACGTAATATGACGTCATAGGCTTCTGAAAATCTTTGAAATCGATATTACAGCATCTGAAGCATGCGGCATTAATTTTTCATTGCCCTTCATAAATTTCAAGATATAGAAATAATCTTGTTAGAATTAGAAATTCATTATCATATAATGACGTCACGTGACGTCATATGACATTTATTTCACAAAATGTTTAAGACTCCCAGAGACCTATATACTGACCCAATATCATCTTTCTATCTCAAATAGGACCGATTTTATAAGAATTTGAAAATTTACGACCTTGGTTCGAATCTTGGAATCGCTATAGAACCTTGGACTTTTCGAATTTTGAAAAACGGACACCGGGATGCACAACTAGAACTTAATATACACATTCTGTGAAAATTTGATGAAAATCGGTTCATAAACAATGGCTGTAGACCGCGTACAAACTTTTGTTGCATATTTCCAGTGTGACGTCATATGACGTCATAGGCATATGAAAATCATAGAAATCAAAATTTCAGCGTTTGAAGCATGTTTCTTTAAATTTTCATTGCCTTTCGACAATTTCAACATATAGAAATATTCTTGTTAATTTAAACGGACGTTAAAGATTATATAATTTAAAAATTTACGACCTTGGTTCGAATCTTGGATTCGCTATAGAACCATGGACTTTTCGAATTTTGAAAAACGGACACCGGGATGCACAACTAGAACTTAATATACACAATCTGTGAAAATTTGATGAAAATCGGTTGACAAACAATGGCTGTAGACCGCGTACAAACTTTTGTAGCATATTTCACATATGACGTCATATGACGTCATAGGCATATGAAAATCATAGAAATCAAAATTTCCTGACGTGGCTAATAAGTCATAAAAATTTCATCGTCCTAGGAGTATTGCAACATAGAAAAATAAGCGTTTAGTTAGGAAGAAAAAAAGAATAATAATAATAATAAGAAGAAGAAGAATAAACAGTACAAACCCAATAGGACTTTCTGCTTTAGGCAGAAAGTCCTAACTAGATGTCATTCGTTTAAACGAATGATAGGACTTTCTGCAACATCTGCTTTATATAGTATATATAGAAGATGACATAATAGATAATCTGTCCAAATTGCAACTTTCTATCTCCTCTATTTCTATATAAAATAGCACAAATAGAACACATTCTGTGAATTTTAATAAAAGTCCGCCCATATCTTGCACATGTAGTTTACATACAACATTTATACTATGTCATATGACATGAAAGAAAAATGAAACAGTGTTCAAATGTAAGTTTCTAACTTTCATCACACATAGAATTTCATCACTCCAGCTCAGTTGTAACCTTGTTTAATTTTTTACATACAACATTTTATCTATTGAATATTTGTATAGTGCTATATCCTTTCGACACCTGTAACGTAGTTAAATGTATTTAGCGATTTTGGCGTGTTTGGGCTTCCGTAGTTTTGCCATAAATTCCTGGAATTTCGAACTATGGTGATATTTTGAAAGGTAACATCCCAGCCTACAAACTGATGCAATATGAATATCGTTAGCATAACAATGCAGTTTTTAGATGGTCTAAAATGTGGGGCTGCGTGTGAATTTTTCAAGGCTTGCAAACTGCTCGCTAGCTACATAGTGTTGCAAATACGGATTTTTGTCTTGTGCCGTTGTACATGTATTAACTTCAATGCTTTTTTTGGAAACAGTCAACATTCGACAAAAAAAAAAAAATCAAGATATAGCCCATCAATTGCAATTTGATTTTTTTTTTATTTTTTTTTTAAGTCGTTGCGCAAGTATTTAAGCTTGGTGACCCCTGCGCGTGACCTTTTCCATATTTTTATGATGCATGATTATAAATATCTTATTTTCCATGTAACTTTCTTATATGAAGTCCAATTTCAATAAACTTGGTACCGTTAGAAAGCTCTTAAAACATGCTACATTTTATACGCATAATGTATAAACTTATCTTCAGTCGTTTCTGAGATATTGACTGTTAAACCTCAAGAAAACAGCATATTATCAGCAAAATTAGCTTCATTTCATTTAGTTTTTTTGCTTATAACTTTGTATTGCGTAAACCAATTTTAATAAACTAAATATCTTTGGAAACGTCAATTATTCAGCTATAATTCTTATTCATACATATATTTACAAAAATCAATATTTATTGAGATATGGCTACATATATGCAGAAGGGGTGAAATCAAAATTTCCTCACGTGCCTAATAACCCATAAAAATTTCATCGTCCTAGGACTATTGCAACATATTAAAATAAGCGTTTAGTTAGGAAGAAGAAAAGAATAATTATAATAAACAAATGACGTCACGTGACGTCATATGACGTTTATTTTCACATAATTGTTATGACACCCAGAGACCTACTAACTGACAAAATTTCAACTTTCTATCTCAAATAGGACAGTTTTTATAAGCATTTAAATATTGACGTCATTGGTTCGAATCTTGGATCCGCCATAGATGCTTGGACTTTTCGAATTTTGGAAAACGGACACCGGTATACACAATAAGAACGTAATATACACATTCTGTGAAAATTTGATGAAAATCGGCCCATTAATAATGGCTCTGGACCGTGTACAAGCTTTCGTAGACAATTTCAAATGTGACGTCATATGACGTCATAGGCTTCTGAAAATCATTGAAATCAAAATTTCAGCGTCTGATTCATTTGTCATTAAATTTTCATTGTCCTTCGATAATTTCAACATATAGAAATAATCTTGTTAGAATTAGAAATTCATTATCATATAATGACGTCACGTGACGTCATATGACATTTATTTTCACAAAATGTTTAAGACTCTCAGAGACCTATATACTGACCCAGTATCATCTTTCTATCTCAAATATGACCGATTTTATAAGAATTTGAAAATTTACGACCTCGGTTCGAATCTTGGAATCGCTATAGAACCTTGGACTTTTCGAATTTTGAAAAACGGACACCGGGATGCACAACAAGAACTTAATATACACATTTTGTGAAAATTTGATGAAAATTGGTTCATTAATAATGGCTCTGGACCGCGTACAACCTTTTGTAGCTTATTTCAAGTGTGATGTCATATGACGTCATAGAGATATGAAAATCATAGAAATCAAAATAACATTTCTTGGAGAATATGACATCAAAATTTCATTGTCCTTGGACCATATTAACATATATAATTATGTGTTTAAAAATTAGAAATTTGATGACGTCATATGACGTCACAAGACGTCCATTTTCACAAAATATTTAAATCTATCGGAGATCTATATACTGACAAAATATCAACCTTCTCTCTCATTTAGGGACGATTTTATGAGCATTTATCAATTTGACGTCCTTGGTTTGAATCTTGCATTCGCCATAGAACCTTGTGCTTTTCGAATTTTGAAAAACGGGCAACGAGATGCACAACTAGAACTTAATATACACATTCTGTGAAAATTTGATAAAAATCGGTTTATTAATTATCGCTCTGGACCGCGTACAAACTTTTGTAGCAAATTGCCAAGTGTGACGTCATATGACGTCATAGGCATATGGAAATTATAGAATTTTTTAATTACGCATATGAATAATATGCCATCGAAATTTCATTCTCCTAGGACGATTGCAACATATGAAAATCCTTGAGGAAGAAAAGAATAATAATAATAATAACTAGACTTCTTTTGTTCTGGACAAAAGAAAGGGCTTTCTGCACTTCACACCATGTCAAACCTGATCATACTTATTTTATTTTCTGAAATACACCATCTTTAAAAATTGAAGGAAATCCTTCCCGAATTGACAGCTGTAGAGTGCAAACATAAATGAATAGCAGAGGAAATCTGTGATGTCATATAACATGATTTAAATTTTAAAGTCATTGCATTCAAAAGGGAATATGTGGCTTTGTTTTCAGTTATAATTTCATAATGCTATTTTTTCCAGAACCATCTTTAAGATAACTACAATAATATTCAATCTTCGTGTTCTGCAAGGGAATGAAGTATCACTAGTCCTCTTAACATGCTAAAAAGGTATACAAGATTCCTTTTCTACAAAATATCAACTAGGATCAACTGCAGAAGCACAAGGAATTTTTTTTCTTTTTTTCATGGTAATAAACATTGTTATAAAGTTTGAAGTTGATTACTTAAGAAATGAAGATGCTAGAGTGCAAACAAACTAATTATGGACGACGGACGGACGGCGGATTGACGGACAGACGGACGGACAATGGGCATTCATCGATTCTTATAGCTCATCTTGAGCACATGTGCTCAGGTGAGCTTAGAATTAATTGTTTCTTAGAACAAGAGGCCCATGATGGCCCTAAATCGCTCACCTGAGATAAAAAGGTTGACCCAAGGAACATTTGTACCAATTTATTTTAAAATCTGGCCAGTAGTTTTGAAGAAGATGATTTTTAAAGTTTTCATTTTTTTTCTTTTTGTTGCCATGGCAACCAGAGTTCTACATGGATCAAGTTTATTTTAGCAACTTTTGTGAAGGTTGACCCAAGGATCATCCCTGCCAAGTTTAATCAAATTCTGTCCAGTGGTTTCAGAGGAAATGTTGTTTAAAGGTTTCTCTATATACATATAAGGCAAATAAGCCCCGCCCCTGGCGGCCATGTTTTTTTACGGATCGGAATAATTTTGGCAACTTTGGTAGAGGTTGACCCAAGGAACATCTGTACCAAATTATTTTGAAATCTGGCCAGTAGTTTTGAAGAAGATGATTTTTAAAGTTTTCATTTTTTTTTTTTTTTTTGCTTTTTGTTGCCATCGCAACCAAAGTTCTACATGGATCAAGTTTATTTTAGCAACTTTTGTGAAGGTTGACCCAAGGATCATTCCTGCCAAGTTTAATCAAATTCTGTCCAGTGGTTTCAGAGGAGATGTTGTTTAAAGGTTTCTCTATATACATATAAGGCAAATAAGCCCCGCCCCTGGCGGCCATGTTTTTTTACGGATCGGAATAATTTTAGCAACTTTGGTAGAGGTTGACCCAAGGAACATCTGTACCAAATTATTTTGAAATCTGGCCAGTAGTTTTGAAGGAGATGATTTTTAAAGTTTTCAAATTATTTTTCTTCTTGTAGCCATGGCAACTAGAGTTCTTCATTGATCAACTTTATTTTAGCAACTTTTGTTGAGCCTCACCCAAGGAACATTCCTGCCAAGTTTCATTAAATTCTGTCCAGCAGTTTCAGAGGAGGTGTCGTTTAAAGCAAATTGTTGACGACGGACGACGCACGACGGACGACGCACGACGACGGACGCCGGAAAAGCTCACCTTGAGCACTTTGTGCTCAGGTGATCTAAAAAGCAATCAAGTGATTAGGACTTATTGCAGAAGTGCATGAAAGAACGGTATAAATTAATTTTTATTTCTCATCTAACTTCCTTATATGAAGTGCAATTTTAAAAAAGAAAGGCCTTTATATTTCCAACATTTCACTTGTTTCATAATTCAACTTTTCTGTTACGTGTTCTGAGATATAGAAAGTTATTTTTCAAAGAAACGGCAAAAAATCGGCAAAACGATGTTCATGTCTATTATTGCCCTTCGACAAATAACTTTATAATTAATGGTCCGATCATTAAAATCTGCATACCATTAGAACCGCATTGCATCACGCAAAAAAAAAATGTTCTTTATGTTATTTTCAAAAATTAATAGTTTCTTAGAAAAGAACAATCAAATGATAGGGACTAACTGCAAAAATGCATGAAAGAACGGTTTAAATGACTTCTTATTTCTTATCTAACTTCCTTATAGGATGTCCGATGTACAATTTTAAAACGCTAGGTACCATTAGAAAGGCCTTTAAATTTCCAACATTTCACGCGATTCATGTTTTAACTTTTCTGTTACGGGTATTGAGATATAGAAAGTTATTTCTCAAGAAAATGGCAAAAGTCGGCAAAAAGATGTTCATGTCTATTATTGCCTTTCGACAAATAACTTTATAATTTATGGTCCGATCATTAAAATCTGCATATCATTAGAACCGCATTACATCATGCAAAAAAAAAAAAAAAATGTTCTATATGTTATTTTAAAAAAATTAATAGTTTCTTCATAAAAAGGAATCAAGTGATCGGGACTTACTGCGGGAGTGCATGAAAGAACGGTTTTACTGAATTCTTATTTTTCATGTAACTTTCTTATATTACGTCCAATTTTAAAAAGCTAGGTACCGTTAGAAAGGTCTTTTGATTTCCCACAATTCACTTGCTTCATAATTGTATGTATCTTTAGACACTTTGTAGATACGGGCGGTTAAACCTTGAGCACACAGCAAAAATCGGGGATAAATATGTTCATATCGTTTTGTTTTTCCTTATAACTTAATGAATAGTAGGCCAATCTTTAAAATTTAAACACCAAAAGAACGGCCGGGCATTGATCTACAAATTATATTCATACTCTTATTAACAAAAATCAATAATTATCGAGATATAAGTAGTTAAGTGCGCTTAGGGTTGCAGCATTTTTGTTTTTCTGCAATAACTCAACTGATTCAACCCCGATCTTCAAAAACTATATATCGTCTGAAAGGCATTTCAAAGCACTACAAATTATACGCATAGTGTCTCGATAAAATATTTTTCGTTTTTGAGATATTTAAGGCCGAAGAAAAAACCGATAATTGACATGTGACCTTGACCTTAGCTATTTTCCGGAAGCGGAAGTGACTGATGACAATAAGAGGCTATGTTGCACCTTCAGTGAAAATTTTATGCAAATCGGTCAAAAACTTTGTCTTCCAGTGCTAAAAGACCGTATATTTTGGATAAAAAATTTGATAACGCGTCATGACGTCATTTTACGTCATACGACGTCAATCTTCTCAGAACTGAAAGAAATCAATAGGACACATATTCTGTCCAAATTTCATGTTTTTAGCTTATCTGAGTGCTTCGTAATACTTCAATACATTTTCTGGTCCAAAGTTTGAAACTTGGTTCAGCCATAGATCCTTGATCTTTTCAAATATTGCAAAACGTATATAATCCTGCACAACAAGAACATAATATATACATTCTGTGAAAAATTCACGTAAATCGGTTCAATCATGACGGCTGTAGAGCGCGTACAAGCTTTTGTAGCTTTTTTCAGCCCTGGCGTCATGTGACGTCACATGAAGAAAAAAAATATGAGAATCAAAAGCGCCAAAGTCACTGTGCACACTATTAAAATTTCATGCTGCTAGCTCATCGGCAACCTGTTTTAATTTGAACCTCAAAAGGAAGAAAAAAGTAGAATAATAATAATAATAACTAGATGTCATTCGTTTAAACGAATGATAGGACTTTCTGCAACATCTGCTTTATATAGTATATATAGAAGATGACATAATAGATAATCTGTCCAAATTGCAACTTTCTATCTCCTCTATTTCTATATAAAATAGCACAAATAGAACACATTCTGTGAATTTTAATAAAAGTCCGCCCATATCTTGCACATGTAGTTTACATACAACATTTATACTATGTCATATGACATGAAAGAAAAATGAAACAGTGTTCAAATGTAAGTTTCTAACTTTCATCACACATAGAATTTCATCACTCCAGCTCAGTTGTAACCTTGTTTAATTTTAGCCTCATTAGGAAGAAGTATTGAATATTTGTATAGTGCTATATCCTTTCGACACCTGTAACGTAGTTAAACGTATTTAGCGATTTTGGCGTGTTTGGGCTTCCGTAGTTTTGCCATAAATTCCTGGAATTTCGAACTATGGTGATATTTTGAAAGGTAACATCCCAGCCTACAAACTGATGCAATATGAATATCGTTAGCATAACAATGCAGTTTTTAGATGGTCTAAAATGTGGGGCTACGTGTGAATTTTTCAAGGCTTGCAAACTGCTCGCTAGCTACATAGTGTTGCAAATACGGATTTTTGTCTTGTGCCGTTGTACATGTATTAACTGCAATGCTTATTTTGGAAACAGTCAACAAACAACAACAACAAAAAAAAAAGAACAAAATCAAGATATAGCCCATTAATTGCAATTTGATTTTTTTTTTTTTTTTTTTTTTTTTTTAAGTCGTTGCGCAAGTATTTAAGCCTGGTGACCCCTGCGCGTGACCTTTTCCATATTTTTATGATGCATGATTATGAAATATCTTATTTTCCATGTAACTTTCTTATATGAAGTCCAATTTCAATAAACTTGGTACCGTTAGAAAGCTCTTAAAACATGTTTTAATGTATAAACTTATCTTCAGTCGTTTCTGAGATATTGACTGTTAAACCTCAAGAAAACAGCATATTATCAGCAAAATTAGCTTCATTTCGTTTAGTTTTTTTGCTTATAAATTGGTATTGCGTAAACCAATTTTAATAAACTAAATATCTTTGGAAACGTCAATTATTCAGCTATAATTCTTATTCATACATATATTTACAAAAATCGATATTTATTGAGATATGGCTACATATATGCAGTAGGGGTGAAATCAAAATTTCCTCACGTGCCTAATAAGCCATAAAAATTTCATCGTCCTAGGACTATTGCAACATATTAAAATAAGCGTTTAGTTAGGAAGAAGAAAAGAATAATAGTAAGAAACAAATGACGTCACGTGACGTCATATGACGTCACGACTCAAAATATTTGTAGAAATTCTGCAGAACTGCAAACTGTGTAAGTTTCTACTTTCTATCTCATCCTGAAGCTCTTTAATCCTAAAATGAAATTTTCGGTCCTATGTTCGAATCTTATTTCAGCCACAGAACTTCGGTCTTTCGGAATTTCGGTTAGCTGACAGGATATGCACACCTTTGATTCAAGATGTACCATCTGTGAAAATTTGAAGAAAATCCGACCATAAATGACGGCTGTAGAGCGTAAACACCATTTTTCACTATTTTTTGCTGTGACGTCATGTGACGTCATAGGGTGCTGAAGATGCTTTTGTTCAAAAGCGCATACTTTGCTTTCATAACTCTGAAATTTTCATTATTCTGAACAACTGGCATCATGTCGAAATCATTGCCCAAAAATGAAAATTAAGAAGTATGCTTATGACGTCACATGACTTCATATGACGTCACGACTCAAAATTTTTGTAGAAATTCTGCAGAACTGCAAACTTTGTAAGTTTCAACTTTCCATCTCATCCTGAAGCTCTTTTATCCTAAAATGAAATTTTCGGTCCTATGTTCGAATCTTATTTCAGCCACAGAACTTCGGTCTTTCGGAATTTCGGTTAGATGACAGGATATGCACACCTTTGATTCAAGATGTACCATCTGTGAAAATTTGAAGAAAATCCGACCATAAATGACGGCTGTAGAGCGCGAACACCTTTTTTCACTATTTTTAGCTGTGACGTCACATGACGTCATAGGGTGCTGAAGATGCTTTTGTTCAAAAGCGCATACTTTCCTTTCATAACTCTGAAATTTTCATTATTCTGAACAACTGGCATCATGTCGAAATCATTGCCCTAAAATGAAAATTAAGAAGTATGCTTATGACGTCACATGACGTCATATGACGTCACGCCTCAAAATATTTGTAGAAATTCTGCAGAACTGCAAACTGTGTAAGTTTCAACTTTCTATCTCATCCTGAAGCTCTTTTATCCTAAAATGAAATTTTCGGTCCTATGTTCGAATCTTATTTCAGCCACAGAACTTCGGTCTTTCGGAATTTCGGTTAGCTGACAGGATATGCACACCTTTGATTCAAGATGTACCATCTGTAAAAATTTGAAGAAAATCCGACCATAAATGACGGCTGTAGAGCGCGAACACCATTTTTCACTATTTTTAGCTGTGACGTCATGTGACGTCATAGGGTGCTGAAAATCATTGAAATCAAAATTTCCTCACGTGACTAATAAGCCATAAAAATTTCATCGTCCTAGGACTATTGCAACATATAAAAATAAGCGTTTAGTTAGGAAGAAGAAAAGAATAATAATAATAATAAACACCCGGATTTCTGCTTTAGGCAGAAAGTCCTAATAAACAAACCGGTTTGGGAAAAAGTACAAACTTTCTGCCGAAAGGGCAGAAAGTCCTAATAAACACTAGATGTCATTCGTTTAAACGAATGATAGGACTTTCTGCAACATCTGCTTTATATAGTATATATAGAAGATGACATAATAGATAATCTGTCCAAATTGCAACTTTCTATCTCCTCTATTTCTATATAAAATAGCACAAATAGAACACATTCTGTGAATTTTTTTACATACAACATTTATACTATGTCATATGACATGAAAGAAAAATGAAACAGTGTTCAAATGTAAGTTTCTAACTTTCATCACACATAGAATTTCATCACTCCAGCTCAGTTGTAACCTTGTTTAATTTTAGCCTCATTAGGAAGAAGTATTGAATATTTGTATAGTGCTATATCCTTTCGACACCTGTAACGTAGTTAATCGTATTTAGCGATTTTGGCGTGTTTGGGCTTCCGTAGTTTTGCCATAAATTCCTGGAATTTCGAACTATGGTGATATTTTGAAAGGTAACATCCCAGCCTACAAACTGATGCAATATGAATATCGTTAGCATAACAATGCAGTTTTTAGATGGTCTAAAATGTGGGGCTGCGTGTGAATTTTTCAAGGCTTGCAAACTGCTCGCTAGCTACATAGTGTTGCAAATACGGATTTTTGTCTTGTGCCGTTGTACATGTATTAACTTCAATGCTTATTTTGGAAACAGTCAACATTCGACAAAAAACAACAACAACAACAACAACAAAAAAAAATCAAGATATAGCCCATCAATTGCAATTTGATTTTTTTTTTAGCTTGGTGACCCCTGCGCGTGACCTTTTCCATATTTTTATGATGCATGATTATGAAATATCTTATTCTCCATGTAACTTTCTTATATGAAGTCCAATTTCAATAAACTTGGTACCGTTAGAAAGCTCTTAAAACATGCTACATTTTACATGCATAATGTATAAACTTATCTTCAGTCGTTTCTGAGATATTGACTGTTAAACCTCAAGAAAACAGCATATTATCAGCAAAATTAGCTTCATTTCATTTAGTTTTTTTGCTTATAACTTTGTATTGCGTAAACCAATTTTAATAAACTAAATATCTTTGGAAACGTCAATTATTCAGCTATAATTCGTATTCATACATATATTTACAAAAATCGATATTTATTGAGATATGGCTACATATATGCAGTAGGGGTGAAATCAAAATTTCCTCACGTGCCTAATAACCCATAAACATTTCATCGTCCTAGGACTATTGCAACATATTAAAATAAGCGTTTAGTTAGGAAGAAGAAAAGAATAATAATAATAGACAAATGACGTCACGTGACGTCATATGACGTTTATTTTCACATAATTGTTAAGACACCCAGAGACCTACTAACTGACAAAATTTCAACTTTCTATCTCAAATAGGACAGTTTTTATAAGCATTTAAATATTGACGTCATTGGTTCGAATCTTGGATCCGCCATATATGCTTGGACTTTTCGAATTTTGAAAAAACGGACACCGGTATACACAATAAGAACGTAATATACACATTCTGTGAAAATTTGATGAAAATCGGTTCATAAACAATGGCTCTGGACCGCGTACAAACTTTTGTTGCATATTTCAAGTGTGACGTCATATGACGTCATAGGCTTCTGAAAATCTTTGAAATCGAAATTACAGCATCTGAAGCATGCGGCATTAATTTTTCATTGCCCTTCATAAATTTCAAGATATAGAAATAATCTTGTTAGAATTAGAAATTCATTATCATATAATGACGTCACGTGACGTCATATGACATTTATTTTCACAAAATGTTTAAGACTCCCAGAGACCTATATACTGACCCAATATCATCTTTCTATCTCAAATAGGACCGATTTTATAAGAATTTGAAAATTTACGACCTTGGTTCGAATCTTGGAATCGCTATAGAACCTTGGACTTTTCGAATTTTGAAAAACGGACACCGGGATGCACAACTAGAACTTAATATACACATTCTGTGAAAATTTGATGAAAATCGGTTCATAAACAATGGCTGTAGACCGCGTACAAACTTTTGTTGCATATTTCCAGTGTGACGTCATATGACGTCATAGGCATATGAAAATCATAGAAATCAAAATTTCAGCGTTTGAAGCATGTGTCTTTAAATTTTCATTGCCTTTCGACAATTTCAACATATAGAAATATTCTTGTTAATATTAGAAATACATTATCATATAATGACGTCACGTGACGTCATATGAGAAATATTTTCACAAAATTTTTAAAACTTCTAGAGACCTATATACTGACTAAATATCAACTTTCTTTCTTAAATAGGACAGATTTTATAAGCATTTAAAAATTTCCGACCTTGGTTCGAATCTTGGATTCGCTATAGAACCATGGACTTTTCGAATTTTGAAAAACGGACACCGGGATGCACAACTAGAACTTAATATACACAATCTGTGAAAATTTGATGAAAATCGGTTCACAAACAATGGCTGTAGACCGCGTACAAACTTTTGTAGCATATTTCAAATGTGACGTCATATGACGTCATAGGCATATGAAAATCATAGAAATCAAAATTTCCTGACGTGGCTAATTAGTCATAAAAATTTCATCGTCCTAGGAGTATTGCAACATAGAAAAATAAGCGTTTAGTTAGGAAGAAAAAAAGAATAATAATAATAAGAAGAAGAAGAATAAACAGTACAAACCCAATAGGACTTTCTGCTTTAGGCAGAAAGTCCTAATAACTAGATTTCATTCGTTGATACGAATGATAGGACTTTCTGCTAAAATTGAAAAATATTAAGATTAATTCCGTTAGAAAGAATATATATTAAATTCTCTACCTTTTACTTATTTTTTTTTTCGTATGGACTTCTTTTAGCTTTGACGTCACATGACGTCATAGGGTGCTGAAAATTCTTTTGTCAAAGGCGCATACTTTACTGTCGTAACTCTGAAATTTTCATTATTCTGAACAACTGGCATCATGTCAAAATCATTGCCTTAAAATGAAAATTAAGAAGAATGTTTATGACGTCACATGACGTCATATGACGTCAAGACTCAAAATATACGTAGTAATTCTGTAGAACTGCAAACTGTGTAAGTTTCAACTTTTTATCTCATTCTGAAGCTCTTTAATCCTAAAATGAAATTTTCGGTCCTATGCTCGAATCTTATTTCAGCCACAGAACTTCGGTCTTTCGGAGTTTCGGTTAGCTGACAGGATATGCACACCTTTGATTCAAGATGTACCATCTGTGAAAATTTGAAGAAAATCCGACCATAAATGACGGCTGTAGAGCGCGAACATCATTTTTCACTATTTTTAGCTGTGACGTCATGTGACGTCATAGTGTGCTGAAGATGCTTTTGTTCAAAAGCGCATACTTTACTCTCATAACTCTGAAATTTTCATTATTCTGAACAACTGGCATCATGTCGAAATCATTGCCCTTAAATGAAAATTAAGAAGTATGCTTATGACGTCACATGACGTCATATGACGTCACGACTCAAAATATATGTAGAAATTCTGCAGAACTGCAAACTGTGTATGTTTCAACTTTCTATCTTATCCTGAAGCTCTTTAATCCTAAAATGAAATTTTCGGTCCTATGTTCGAATCTTATTTCATCCACAGAACTTCGGTCTTTCGGAATTTCGGTTAGCTGACAGGATATGCACACCTTTGATTCATGATGTACCATCTGTGAAAATTTGAAGAAAATCCGACCATAAATGACGGCTGTAGAGCGCGAACACCATTTTTCACTATTTTTAGCTCTGACGTCATGTGACGTCATAGGGTGCTGAAAATCATTGAAATCAAAATTTCCTCACGTGACTAATACGCCATAAAAATTTCATCGTCCTAGGACTATTGCAACATATAAAAATAAGCGTTTAGTTAGGAAGAAGAAAAGCAGAAAGTCCTAATAATAAGAAAAAACATAACAAACCCAATAGGTCTTTCTGCTTGAGGCAGAAAGCCCTAATAATAATAATAAACAGAACAAACCCAATAGGACTTTCTGCTTTAGGCAGAAAGTCCTAATAATAATAAACAGAACAAACCCAATAGGACTTTCTGCTTTAGGCAGAAAGTCCTAACTAGATGTCATTTGTTGATACGAATGATAGGACTTTCTGCTACATTTGCCAAACACTAAAAGCAAAAATGATATCAAATTCCTGCCTTTAACGTGCTTTGGTATGGCCATAACTCCCATTAACTTTGAAAAAAAAGCTGTTTAACCTGGAGGATATTGCAAAAGTATCTGAAAATCACTTTTTTTTTTTTTTTAAATTAATTTCATTGAACTTGACCTATTTCTATAATCTATGTACCAAAACAAATTTATTGAAAATTCCTTCAAATTTGATTGTCACATAATTAGGTCTACCTTTATAGGTTTTCAAGATATGAGTAATGATGACCTTGAACTTAACATTTTTTCTGGAAACAGAAATGACAATGCGCCATAGGATCTAATGCTGCAACTTCAGTACAAATTCCATGCAAATCAAACAAAATAAGGCCTACAGGCTTTAAAAACCGCTTAATTTCAATTAAACAACTTTGGCCATATGAGTAACATGATGTCATATGTCATTCATCTTCTCAGAATGTAAAGAAGACATGGAGACTTACATTCAGTCCAAATATTAGCTTTCTATCTTATCTGGAAGTGACTTTATACAGATCTGAACTGAAATTTGACATCAATGCTTCTAATCTTGGATTAGCCATAAAACCTTTTCATTTTCGAATGCGGAAAAATGGACAGGGGTAGGCACAACTAAAGCGCAACATACACATTCTGTGAAATTTTGATGAATATCAGTATAGAAATAACGGCTGAAGACCTTGTACAAACTTTTGTAGACAACGTCAAGTTTGATGATATGTGACGTCATAGGCATAAGAAAATCAATGAAATGAAATATTCAGTATCTTAAATATGCCATTAATTTTTCTTGTCCCTGGGACCTTAGCAACATATAGAAAAAAATAAGAATTTTTTTTTGACCTTTTGACATCATATGACGTCAATTGACGTTCGGTCTCACAGACTGAAAAGAACTCTTAGAGACTAATGTTCAGTCCAAATATCAGCTTTCTAACTCATATGGAAGCTATTTTATACTTATTTGAAATTTGACGTCAATGGTTCGAATCTTGGATTCGCCATAGAACCATTAACTTTTCGAATTTGGAAACAAGGACACCGGGATACACAAATAGAGCGTTACATATACAATCTGTGAAATTTTGAATAAATACGGTCCAAAAATAATTGCTGTAGACAGCGTAAAACCTTTTTGTCCTGACGTCATATCTGACATTAAATGACGTCACATGAATATACATTGCATTTTAAAGTTCATGGTTTGCTGTATATGCTATTTAATTTCCATGTCTTGAAATTTACTATAAAATTACTAGTATCAGAAATTCTTTTTGAAATCTGACGTCAATGGTTCGAATCTTGGATTCGCCATAAAACCTTTGCCTTTTCGAATTTGGAAAACGGACACCGTGATGCACAAATAGAGCTTACATACACAATCTGTGAAATTTTGATGAAAATCAGTCTAGAAATAATGGCTTTAGACAGCGTACAAACTTTTGTAGACAATGTCAAGTATGACGTCACATGACATCAGAGGCATATGAAAATCATTGAAATCAAGATTTCAGAATCTGAAGTATATGCCATTAAATTTTCATCATCCTTGAACCATTGCAACATATAGAAATTAACACGTAGAAAAGGAGTAAAAAAAGAATGATAATTAGAATAAACAGTACAAACCCAGTAGGACTTTCTGCATAGGCAGAAAGTCCTAATAATAAGAATAAACTTAACAAACCCTATACATTTTCTGCAGGTTGCAGAAAGCCGTAATTATCTGTTAGAATATATTAGTGTTAGACTTTCGTACAAAAAATATGTTGAAATTCTTTATAGTTTGTATGAAATCGGCAATAAGAAGTAACTGAAATGACACAGGCAAGAAAAGATCAAATGACTTCTCTCCCTTTGATAGAGCAAACTCTGCCATCACTACATATTGTATTGAACAATTAATAGTTACTGTAACTAATTTCAAAAAAAAAAAAATTTATACGAATTATTCTATAAATGATATTTAATTATCTTAATATAATGGTCCTAGTCATATCAAAATATGAGTTACGTTAATAAACCTTCATATCAAAATCACTCTTATTTTCCCTCATACCGGTAATCCTGCTTTTGCTTTCATTTTCAAATTTTCTGGGACCATTTTTCTAAGTAAATTCCATAACATATCTACTGATGAAACTTTTATAATTTTGTTTGGTATGATTATATGCAAATTTTCTATTTTTGAGCCAATCAGGGTACTTAAAGTATAACCCGAGTTAACTGATACTGAGGTTGAGGGGTGTGTGCTACAGAGCAGACTAACTGATGTGTATGATGTTACTTATGTATTTATCCCCATGTCACAATTAAGATATGTTGTCAACTCTCAAGACAATAGCTAATCACTTAAAGATGTGAACTGACGCTTACAGAAGGTCCGGTCCATCTCCTCATTGGCACTTACATGATTTTAATTAGATAGTGAAACATTGTAGACAAATGATGTTTGCCCTATCAATGATGTCATAGGGGTCACATGACCCCAAAATGTATAAACTGCCCAGCAGCTTACAAAATCAACATTTCAGATTTTTCTTCCAAAAATAAAAATATGTTTATAAGTTAACTGGCCAACTTGAAGTCTTTATTCCTTGAAATACCGGTTGATTTAAATGTAGATTACAGGTGTATTGATATACCAGTATATCAGTTTATTGCAGAAACATAACAAAAATGCCAGTGCTGCCACAATATATGCCGCCACAAAATATAAAGACCTTGAGAGGGTCCTTTTAATTATTGCTTTTAACATTTCTGTAAGCATAAGCTCATAATGAAGTCTGTGAGACCAATTAATTTAGCTGAAAGAGCAGTATATTCGCGAATATACTTTTCTCAAAGTGAGGCAATCACTAAAGATGATGAAAAGATAGGGGCCTGAGATTGTGGTAATTTCATGGAGAAAAAAATCATAGAATTACCGCTGGAGTCTCTATCAAAATGGCCGAACCTAAAAATGGTAATTTCATGGAAAAAATCACAAAACTACCATTGGAAACTCTATTAAAACTACCGGACTACAATGGTAATTTTGATAAAAATAAATCACAAAACTACCATAATAATTACAGAATGGTAAAACTCATTAAATGGAAAAGAAACAGCAAACAGTGTATTGGAATGGAAATTTGGAGCTTAATGTCCCATTTAACAAAATATTTCAGTCAGGAAGAAAATAGGATACCTATAAACAGAGATAGAACCCTAAAAAGGCTTCCAATATAAAAGTAGGTCAAATAACAGTATCATTATGAATCATTTTTTCTTTCTCCGCATAACTCTTGCAAAAATCACTGTACCAGAAAATCCCTGCTTTATGCACTTTTACCTGTTTAGAAACTTGATTTGTGTTTTCAAGAGACCATGTTTAGAAAGGCATAACTATTACAAATATTGATGAACATCAAAATCCCTGCTTTGTGCATATCTACCCAGTATAGTAATGACATTGCCCAAGTTGTGAAAAGATTAGGTCAGAAACATACAAAGAATGGTGTTCACAAGGATGCAATATCAATCAGCTACAGAGACTAAGTTTCAAGGGACACAAATCTTGTAAAAATCAATGAACAGGAAAATCGCCACGCCATGCACATCTACCTATTTTAGTTATGCCACTGATCAAGTTTTGAAAAGATTCGATCAGAAATGTAGGAGGAGTTGCATTCACAAGGCTGCAATATCAATCAGCTAAAGAGACTAAGTTTCAAGGGACACAAATCTTGTAAAAATCAATGAACCGGAAAATTGCCACTTCATGCACATCTACCCATTATAGTAATGACATTGACCAAGTTTTGAAAAGATTCATTCAGAAACAAAAGAGGAGTTTCGTTCATAAGAAATGGATGTACGGGCGGACGTACAGACGAAGAAGATGACGCCAATATACGACCGCCTTTGGCGGCATATAAAAATGATAATTTGCACCAGCACCACATTGTAAATCTAATTAATACTCAACTCATTTTTTTAATTTAATTTCTTTAGAAACACTGTCTTACTATACTCTGAATATAAACATATGACTTTAGAGACAAGGTAAATTGTGCATACAAAAGTGACACACATACACATAAATAACAAGAACTATCATTGAAGATGATAAATGCCCCACGATTTGTCACAGTTACTGAAACCATATCAGAGAGTTTTGACAAAGATGAAGGATAAAAATAACAAGAGGGCCATGATGGCCCTGAATCGCTCACCTGAGTACCATTGCTTCAACTGATGTCAAGGTTTTTAAACAGACAAGGATTCTGATATAACTAAATCTAAAACATTTTACCCCTGACAATACTACACACCAAATATCTAAGCAATGGGCCATATGGTTTCAGAGAAGACTTGGGCGCAGGGTCATTTATCACCGTAGGGCCAAGACTTTGAAAATCTTTGAAATGAACCATTAGATGCTATTACATACCAAAAATCTTAGCTCTAGGCCTTATTGATTCATAGAAGAAGATTTTTTAAGATTTTCCTATTTAACTCTATGTAAAACAAGTGACCCCTGGTGCGGGGTCATTTATCACCATAGGGCTATGATTTGTACAATCTTGGTAGTGGCCCATAAGATGATGCTACATACCAAATATCTAAGCTCTAGGCCTTGCAGTTTTGCAGAAGAAGATTTTCAAAGTTTGCATTTTTAAAATCTATTTTTACCTCCTGTGACCTAATTATGCAATGGACCAGAACCATTTATACAACTTTAGTAGAGCTTCATCCAAGGAACATTCCTGCAAAATATTTTTCAAATTGGCCAAGCCGTTTAGGAGGAGATGTTGTTTGAAGCAATTGTTGACGCCGGACGCACGCACGGACGCACGCACTGACGCACGCACGGACGCACGCACGGACGACGGACAACGGACAAAAGGCGATCAGAAAAGCTCACCTTGAGCACGTTGTGCTCATGTGAGCTAACAAGGTATCAGAAGATAGTCATAACAACATATTTACCTAGGAAATTATTTAACTGACTGAAGTTTTGAAACAATCTTGAATGATATATTTCAAAGCAAAAAGAATATAAATAAATAAAGTAAACTTGAAAGTGTCATTAATGTCTTATTAAGCATTTTGCTATAACAAAATTGTCCGAAGTTTTTCTTGTAATTTAGGACAAATGACTTAAAAAAAAATGACCATTTAGGACAACTGTCCTAAGGAATGTGGGTCCAATCTGAATCACTGATATGTTACACACCAAATATCATAACTCCAAGCCATGTAATTTCTGACAAGAAAAGATTTTAAGGTCAACAGAGTGCCGTAACCTTGACCTTCAAGCTGGTTCTTGTTCACAACATGATCTTGTCTAAAGGATCACTTGTGTCAACACTACCATTCACAAAAAATTTACAGCCGGGGCACGATTTTTTTCTCACACTAACACACACAACACAAAGAGACAGGTGTAATTAACACAATATGCATGTCGCTATTGCAATGAGATAGACTTACAGATTTTTAAGATTTCATTTGAAATCTATTTTTAGCTCCTGTGACCCAGATATACAGTGGACTGGAACTATTTGATCAACATAGGTAGAGCTTGTGGTTTCAGAGGAGATGTCATTTGAAACAATTGTTGACCCCAGATGCACAGACATCATATAAAAGGCCATCACAATAGCTCAACTATGTAGACAGTGACAATGAAAGCGGCTTACCACTTGCCGGAGGTGTGAGTCGGTGAGAAGGAAGGAGTGAGTTTTTGGGGGTGTTTTTTTTTTGGGGGGGGGGGGGGTAAACCTTTACCTATGGTCAGGGAATTTTAGGGGGGGAGGGTGCAATGCCACATGTGCCCCCCTTGCCTGAATCCACCAGTGGGTTAGCTGATTTACTTCAGAAACAAGTTTTGTAAATTCAACAAAGTGTTCCAAAATGCCAATAGTTGTCTGTAAGTAATACATGTATGAGATAAAATTAATCAATTCAGTAAGGGCACTGTAAAAAATGAAATAATGGATGACATGCACATGCAATAATACAGCTAATACTGAATTCAAAAGATCAGCTCATGAGAAATGGCACAAAGGAGAAAATTCTCCAAATGTTCATAAATTAATGAAAAGTCATTTAACAGTATATTAACAGTATAATTATGTACATCTGCGCTGAGCATAAATGCAAGAAGATAGTAGATAGGGCAGACAAAGTCCACTCAAAACTAGAAACGTGTTCAGAGGACAGATGCCCCCATCCGACGCATATTCAAAAAAAAATGGCAAACACCCAGGGGCGCAAGTCATGTCCTGAGTAATACATCCATGAAATTTAGAGTCTGTCATCTGGCATTTTATTATATTAAAAGGGGCATAACTCCTAACCTAATGGGCTGATATCAGCCATAACCAAACTTGACCAAGAGAGTATGAGCATAAACACTGGCATAAAGTTTGAAGATGATTGCCTAGGAAAAGAAGATGCTAGAGTGAAATCTGGCTTTTTTATATCAAAAGGGGCATAACTCCTGATCTAATTGGCCAATATCAGCCATAACATTGTCATAAATTTTGAGGATGATTGTTCAGGAAATGATGATGCTAAAGTGTAAAAGTGAAATCTTGCATTCTTTATATTAAAGGGGCATAACTCCTGATCTAATTGGCCAATATCAGCCATAATCAAACTTGATGAAGAGATAATGGTCATAAAGTTTGAAGATGATTGTTCAAGAAATGAAGAGGCTAGAGTATAAACGAAGTGAAATCGGCATTTTTTATATTAAAAAGGGCATAGCTCCTGACCTAATTGGTCTATATCAACCATAATCAAACATGATAGAGTTACATGGGCTTTAACATTGTCATAAAGTTTGAAGATGTTTGTTCACGAAATGAAGACGCTAGAGTGTTAACAAAGTGAAATCTGGCATTTTATCTTAAAAGGGGCATAACTCCTGACCCAATTGGCCAATCTCAGCCATAACTGAACTTGGTTGAAAGATTATGGTCACTAATATTGCTTAAGAAATGAAGATGCTAGAGTGTAAAAAAACTAATTGTGGACGACGGATGGACAAGGGACAGACGACATTCAATGAATCTGATAGCTCATCCTAAGCACATGGGCTCCAGTAAGTTAAAAAGGCATTTACACATAGAATAACAACATCAAAATCCAGAAAATGATTTCATTTGAAATCTAGATTGTATTTAACAACAACAGAATAAGTAAAAGGCAGAACAGAATATTGACCTGGTTGCCCTTCCATACTAGACATGATTCCATTTTTTCTAGATAATCCAACAGTGGACAATGTGTTTTTTCTTTGTGCTTAAAGAGACCTCATATGCACAAACCCAACAACACGGAGTTTTCATCACTTGCTGCAACCTTTCCTGTACTTGTCTGGGATATCTCCGGACAAGCAAGACAACCAGTTTTACTTTAAAAAAATTATTCTGGTGTGTGTGTGAGATAAGAGATAAGATATATAACTGGTATTATTGACACTGATTGACATTTCCTCATCAAGTGGTTTAGGTACAAATCCAAAAATCAATAGGGTTCTTCTTCTAGTCATAAGCAACAACCATACCATGTTTGAGATCTCAGGGTCAAATAGAACTAAAGTTATCACTTAGAAAAGACATTCATATAAAAATATGTTAACGGGTGATTTTGACCTTTGAGATACTGACACTTAAGTCAACAGGGGTCTTCTGCTATTCATAAACAACAACCATACAGAGATTGAGATCTCAAGGTCATTCAGAGCTAAAATTATCACTTGGACAAGTCTTTCATATAAAAAATATGTTTACAGGTGACCTTGTGACCTTGACCTTTGAGGTATTGACAACAAAATCAATAGAGGTTTTCTACTAGTCATATGCAACAATCATAAAAAGTTTGAGACTTAAGGGTCAAACAGATTTAAAGTTATCACTTGGACAAGACTTTTATATAAAAATATAACGGGTGACCTTGACCTTTGAGGTATTGACCCCAAAATCAATAGGGGTCTTCTACTAGTCTTTAGCAACAACCATACAAAATTTGAGATATACGGGTCAAATAGAACTTAAGTTACCACTCAGACAAGGTTTGGTCTACCGACAGATGGACTGACAGACCGACATGTGCAAAGCAATATGCCTCTTCTACGAAGGGGGGCTAATCAAGTGACCCCAGGGAAGAGACTAATTTTGACCCAAATTATGGTTTGAGCAAACTTGGTTCAGGTCCACTAGGTCATGTACCATACAAATTTTCCCATTTCCTATGGCTTCTGACACGATTTTTATTTTATAAAAAACAAAATGACCACCAGGGGTGAAGCCAATTTTGACCCAAGGGCTATGATTTGAGCAAATTTAGTATAGGTCCACAAGGCCATTTTACACACCAAATATTTAAACTCCAGGCTCTTTGTTTCTGACAAGTATTTTTTTTTCTAGTTTTTCAAAGATCCAAGTCAATGTAAAATCAAGTGACCCCTGGGGCAAGGCCAATTTTGACCCTAGGGTCATGATCCTAACAGACCTGATAGAGGTCCAATAGACACTGCTAGCCATTTATGAAGGCCATTTAATTTAATTATCTTCACACAATGCAGATCTGACATTGTAATTTTAAATTATATACAACAATTATCGTTAAAGCACAAGTTCCCTCACCACTAAATAATAATATGAGTACACACACTAAGGCTTATAAGAATACATAATGTTGTTTTCATGAATAAATTTTTAATATTAATGATACTGTGTATCATGGCTTGTATTTGCTTCAGCCTATTCGTACCAACAAAGTTTCTGGTATGGCCCATCAAATTTAAAAGTGGCCCACCTTTCTGAGCTCAATTGACCCAGGTTTTTCAAGGTCTGGGCAGAACACAGAAGGAATATGGCTCTTTAGGTAAAAAGAGAACTAATTTTGTTTCCATGAAGGTTGTCTTTATTCACTTAAAATTAATTTGACTTATTTTGGTGTGTGTGTTTGTTTACAGGTGTCTTGATCTCATCTGTTATTTTCCACTTGTAATATGTAAATCAAAATGATAGGGATTTTTTTATTTTAAAACTTTATAACTTACCTCCATGAAGGCTATGAGTCAGTGAAGAAAAGGTGCTGGGTTGACAATTTTTTTCTGTGATGGATTTTGACTTGGTAAACTGTTGACCACCATCCATTGGTAGAATCCCTTGTACTGACATGTTGGGTTCTGCTGTACTGTTTTGTAGCACATCTGGAGCTCGTAGTTCAAATATAAGACTGGTACTGACACTGACTGACCCTTCTTGATCAGGAACATGATCAGGATCACATGGTAGACATGATTCCATTGCTACTTGGTCATCCATCTCTGTCACATGTGTATCATCTTCGTGTTTAAAGAAGCCACATGATGCACAAACTCTACAACAGGTTTTTTTCACTTGTTGCCAACATTCCTGTACCTGTTTGGGATATCTCCGGACAAGCAAAACAGCCAGCATAACCAGTACAATCACCACCGCCACCAAGATAATGAGAATGATTACTGAAATGAACAAAATTATTATGATTTGAAAGGATGCCGAGAAGTGCAAACTCCAAACAACAGTAAAATCAAACAATTAATTAGAACCAACTAGTTTTAATCACATAGATCTTCATCAGCCATTAAACCATTTAACTTTAAAAATAAAACCCTCAGGAGCTAAAAATTTTCATTAAAAATATCTAAAATCATGTAAAACAGATGTTAAGGTGTTAAGTTAACCACACAATCATTTTACTGCCTTTGTAACCATTCTTTGTACTGAAATGAATATACAGGTGAGACTCGT
>CM037787.1:1796298-1846298 GCA_021229015.1 Solen grandis
CCGAAAATTTCATTTTAGGATTAAAGAGCTTCAGGATGAGATAGAAAGTTGAAACTTACACAGTTTGCAGTTCTGCAGAATTTCTACAAATATTTTGAGTCGTGACGTCATATGACGTCATGTCACGTCATAGGCATACTTCTTAATTTTCATTTTAGGGTATTGATTTCGACATGATGCCTGTTGTTCAGAATAATGAAAATTTCAGAGTAATGACAGTTAAGTATGCGCTTTTGAATAAAAGCATCTACAGCACCCTATGACGTTATGTGTCGTCACAGTTTAAAATAGTGAAAAATGGTGTTCACGCTCTACAGCTGCCATTTATGGCCGGATTTTATTCCAATTTTCACAGATGGTATATCTTGAAACTAAGGTGTGCATACCCTGTCAGTTAACAGAAATTTCGAAAGACCGAAGTTCTGTGGCTGAAATAAGATTCGAACATAGGACCGAAAATTTCATTTTAGGATTAAAGAGCTTCAGGATGAGATAGAAAGTTGAAACTTACACAGTTTGCAGGTCTGCAGAATTTCTACATATATTTTGAGTCTTGACGTCATATGACGTCATAAGCATACTTCTTAATTTTCATTTTAAGGCAATGATTTTGACATGATGCCAGTTGTTCAGAATAATGAAAATTTCAGAGTTACGACAGTAGAGTATGCGCTTCAGAACAAAAGAATTTTCAGCACCCTATGACGTCATGTGACGTCAAAGCTAAAAGAAGTCCATACGAAAAAAAAAAAAGTAAAGGTTAGAGATTTTAATATATATTCTTTCTCACGGAATTAATCTTAATATTTTTCAATTTTAGCAGAAAGTCCTATCATTCGTATCAACGAATGAAATCTAGTTATTATTATTATTCTTTTCTTCTTCCTAACTAAACGCTTATTTTTATATGTTGCAATAGTCCTAGGACGATGAAATTTTTATGGCTTATTAGTCACGTGAGGAAATTTTGATTTCAATGATTTTCAGCACCCTATGACGTCACATGACGTCAGAGCTAAAAATAGTGAAAAATGGTGTTCGCGCTCTACAGCCGTCATTTATGGTCGGATTTTCTTCAAATTTTTACAGATGGTACATCTTGAATCAAAGGTGTGCATATCCTGTCAGCTAACCGAAATTCCGAAAGACCGAAGTTCTGTGGCTGAAATAAGATTCGAACATAGGACCGAAAATTTCATTTTAGGATAAAAGAGCTTCAGGATGAGATAGAAAGTTGAAACTTACACAGTTTGCAGTTCTGCAGAATTTCTACAAATATTTTGAGGCGTGACGTCATATGACGTCATATGACGTCAAAAGCATACTTCTTAATTTTCATTTTAGGGCAATGATTTCGACATGATGCCAGTTGTTCAGAATAATGAAAATTTCAGAGTTATGAAAGGAAAGTATGCGCTTTTGAACAAAAGCATCTTCAGTACCCTATGACGTCATGTGACGTCACAGCTAAAAATAGTGAAAAAAGGTGTTCGCGCTCTACAGCCGTCATTTATGGTCGGATTTTCTTCAAATTTTCACAGATGGTACATCTTGAATCAAAGGTGTGCATATCCTGTCAGCTAACCGAAATTCCGAAAGACCGAAGTTCTGTGGCTGAAATAAGATTCGAACATAGGACCGAAAATTTCATTTTAGGATAAAAGAGCTTCAGGATGAGATGGAAAGTTGAAACTTACACAGTTTGCAGTTCTGCAGAATTTCTACAAAAATTTTGAGTCGTGACGTCATATGAAGTCATGTGACGTCATAAGCATACTTCTTAATTTTCATATTTGGGCAATGATTTCGACATGATGCCAGTTGTTCAGAATAATGAAAATTTCAGAGTTATGAAAGCAAAGTATGCGCTTTTGAAGAAAAGCATCTTCAGCACCCTATGACGTCACATGACGTCACAGCAAAAAATAGTGAAAAATGGTGTTTACGCTCTACAGCCGTCATTTATGGTCGGATTTTCTTCAAATTTTCACAGATGGTACATTTTGAAACTCAGGTGTGCATATCCTGTCAACTAACCGAAATTCCCAAAGACCGAAGTTCTGTGGCTGAAATAAGATTCGAACATAGGACCGATAATTTCATTTTAGGATTAAAGAGCTTCAGGATGAGATAGAAAGTTGAAACTTACACAGTTTGTAGTTCTGCAGAATTTCTACATATATCTTGAGTCTTGACGTCATATGACGTCTTGTGACGTCATAAGCATACTTCTTAATTTTCATATTTGGGCAATGATTTTGACATGATGCCAGTTGTTCAGAATAACGAAAATTTCAGAGTTATGACAGTAAAATATGCCCTTTTGAACAAAAGCATCTTTAGCACACTATGACGTCATGTGACGTCAGAGCTAAATATAGTGAAAAATGGTGTTCACGCTCTACAGCCACTATTTATGGTCGGATTTTCTTCAAATTTTCACAGATGGTACATCTTGAAAGTTAGGTGTGCATATCCTGTCAGCTAATCGAAATTCCGAAAGACCGAAGTTCTGTGGCTGAAATAAGATTCGAACATAGGACCGAAAATTTCATTTTAGGATTAGAGAGCTTCAGGATGAGATAGAAAGTTGAAACTTAAACAGTTTGCAGTTCTGCAGAATTTCTACATATGTTTAGAGTTATGATATCATATGACGTCATGTGACGTCACAGACTAATACTTAGTTCTTATCATTTGCACTAATTTCGGAATATAATGTCAATTGTTCAGCATGAACATGAAATACTACCAGAGGTGAGTCATTACATGAAACTTCTATCTCCTGCTTTTTGCATTAACACAGCTTGCAGAAAGTCCTATCATTCGTTTTCACGAATGACATCTAGTTATTATTATTCTTTTCTTCTTCCTAACTAAACGCTTATTTTTATATGTTGCAATAGTCCTAGGACGATGAAATTTTTATGGCTTATTAGTCACGTGAGGAAATTTTGATTTCAATGATTTTCAGCACCCTATGACGTCACATGACGTCACAGCTAAAAATAGTGATAAATGGTGTTCGCGCTCTACAGCCGTCATTTATGGTCGGATTTTCTTCAAATTTTTACAGATGGTACATCTTGAATCAAAGGTGTGCATATCCTGTCAGCTAACCGAAATTCCGAAAGACCGAAGTTCTGTGGCTGAAATAAGATTCGAACATAGGACCGAAAATTTCATTTTAGGATAAAAGAGCTTCAGGATGAGATAGAAAGTTGAAACTTACACAGTTTGCAGTTCTGCAGAATTTCTACAAATATTTTGAGGCGTGACGTCATATGACGTCATGTGACGTCATAAGCATACTTCTTAATTTTCATTTTAGGGCAATGATTTCGACATGATGCCAGTTGTTCAGAATAATGAAAATTTCAGAGTTATGAAAGGAAAGTATGCGCTTTTGAACAAAAGCATCTTCAGTACCCTATGACGTCATGTGACGTCACAGCTAAAAATAGTGAAAAAAGGTGTTCGCGCTCTACAGCCGTCATTTATGGTCGGATTTTCTTCAAATTTTCACAGATGGTACATCTTGAATCAAAGGTGTGCATATCCTGTCAGCTAACCGAAATTCCGAAAGACCGAAGTTCTGTGGCTGAAATAAGATTCGAACATAGGACCGAAAATTTCATTTTAGGATAAAAGAGCTTCAGGATGAGATGGAAAGTTGAAACTTACACAGTTTGCAGTTCTGCAGAATTTCTACAAAAATTTTGAGTCGTGACGTCATATGAAGTCATGTGACGTCATAAGCATACTTCTTAATTTTCATATTTGGGCAATGATTTCGACATGATGCCAGTTGTTCAGAATAATGAAAATTTCAGAGTTATGAAAGCAAAGTATGCGCTTTTGAAGAAAAGCATCTTCAGCACCCTATTACGTCACATGACGTCACAGCAAAAAAATAGTGAAAAATGGTGTTTACGCTCTACAGCCGTCATTTATGGTCGGATTTTCTTCAAATTTTCACAGATGGTACATTTTGAAACTCAGGTGTGCATATCCTGTCAACTAACCGAAATTCCCAAAGACCGAAGTTCTGTGGCTGAAATAAGATTCGAACATAGGACCGATAATTTCATTTTAGGATTAAAGAGCTTCAGGATGAGATAGAAAGTTGAATCTTACACAGTTTGCAGTTCTGCAGAATTTCTACATATATCTTGAGTCTTGACGTCATATGACGTCTTGTGACGTCATAAGCATACTTCTTAATTTTCATATTTGGGCAATGATTTTGACATGATGCCAGTTGTTCAGAATAACGAAAATTTCAGAGTTATGACAGTAAAATATGCCCTTTTGAACAAAAGCATCTTTAGCACACTATGACGTCATGTGACGTCAGGGCTAAATATAGTGAAAAATGGTGTTCACGCTCTACAGCCGCTATTTATGGTCGGATTTTCTTCAAATTTTCACAGATGGTACATCTTGAAAGTTAGGTGTGCATATCCTGTCAGCTAATCGAAATTCCGAAAGACCGAAGTTCTGTGGCTGAAATAAGATTCGAACATAGGACCGAAAATTTCATTTTAGGATTAGAGAGCTTCAGGATGAGATAGAAAGTTGAAACTTAAACAGTTTGCAGTTCTGCAGAATTTCTACATATGTTTAGAGTTATGATATCATATGACGTCATGTGACGTCACAGACTAATACTTAGTTCTTATCATTTGCACTAATTTCGGAATATAATGTCAATTGTTCAGCATGAACATGAAATACTACCAGAGGTGAGTCATTACATGAAACTTCTATCTCCTGCTTTTTGCATTAACACAGCTTGCAGAAAGTCCTATCATTCGTTTTCACAAATGACATCTAGTTCTTCTTATTATTCTTTTTTTCTTCCTCTTATATTTGTGTTAATTTCGAGGTGTTGCCATTGACTCAGAACAATGAAAATGTTATGGCATATATTTCAAACCATGTGCTTTCGAATGCAATGAATTTCATATTCATATGACGTCATATAACGTCAGATTTGACGTCGGGTGAAAAAGTTTTACGCGGTCTACAGCCATTATTGCTGGACCGATTTTCATCAAATTTTCACAGAATGTGTATGTTAGGCTCTAGTTGTGCCTTTTGCTGTCCGTTATTCCAAATTCGAAAAGGCAAAGGTTTTACGGCGAATCCAAGATTCGAACTAATGACGTCAAATTTCAAATGCGTATAAAATCGCTTCCAGTAAAGCTAGAAAGCTGATATTTGGACTGAATATTAGTCTCTATGTCTTTTTTACATTCCAAAAGGATGAATGTCATATGACGTCACATGACGTCATTATGCTAATAAAACTTTCGTATTATAACTTAACGGTTTTTAAGCCCTGTCGGCTTTATTTTTTGTATGATTTCCTTGAAATTTTGTCTGAAGATGCAGTATTAGATTCTATGGAGGCATGTCACTTCCGTTTCCGGAAAATCCCAAAGGTCAAGGTCATATATTAATTATCGGGTTTTTCTTCGGCCTTAAATATCTCAAAAACGGTAATTATTCTATCGAGACACTATGCGTATAATTTGTAGTGCTTAGAAAGACCTTTCAGATGATATTTAGTCTTTGATGATCGGGGTTGAATTGTTTGAGTTATGGCGGAAAAATGAAAATTTGGTAACCCCCAGTGTGTTTAACTGTTTATACCTCGAAAACCTTTGATTTTTCAAAATATGATGATGAATATTATTTGTAGAGCAATGTTTGACCGTTCTTTTGATGCTTAAACTTTAATGATTGGCCAAAGATTCATGGAGTTATGGGGAAAAAACGAAATTCGTGCATACAGCTTTTGTGACTTTTTCATTCTTCAGGAGGTTTAAAAGCTTATATCTCAAAAAGTATTGAAAGTATTCCTAAACATAAAGCGTGTGAAATGTAGATAATTTTTAGACGATTATTTTGGTACCTTAAGTTTTGAAATTGATCAAAGTATAAGGAAGTTACATCAAAAATAAGAATTTAAACATGTAGAATTTCAGCGATTCTGCCGTGTTGTCAAAGCTCTACGGCTAATATCTCAAAGCTCATTAGAAATAAGTCCACACCTTAAGCAAGTGAGATGTAGAGAATTTTAAGACGATTATTTTGGTACCTAGAGTTTTAAAATTGATTAAAGTATAAGGAAGTTACATCAAAAATACGAATATAAACCCAAGTGTAAGAATTTTCGAGAAATATCCTACTTTCGCTTTCACGTTAATTGAAGCATTTTCGGAAAATATGTAAGTTTACAGCTATGTATTAGTCATATAAATTGCAAACAACTTTTTACTTATATCATATTAATATTACTAGCTAAACAAGCGTACCCTTTCCGGTGGCCGAGTGGTTAGAGCGTCCGCCTCGGCAGCGGAAGGTCGTGGGTTCGATCCCCGACCCGACATACCAAAGTCGTAAAATATGGTACTGTTATAGCTCCCTTGCTTGGCGCTCAGCATATAAGGGTATTTGCAGGACTGGTTAGCGCGGTATCAGGGTGATGTGACTGGGTGTGGTATCATACCACATGTCTACGGCGTGATACTGCATAGTGGTAGTCCTATACCCGCATGAAGTAGACATCGTAACTGGCTGAATTACTGTCGGTGGGACGTTAAACCCAACAAACAAACTGATATCATATATGGCAGTGTTTACTACACCGATCCCTACACACGAGGTGTGCACACTGGCGCATGTTGACGTCTTTTGTAAACATTTATTAAAGTTGCTTAAATAGTCATGTTTATAGATAAACATTTACATAAGAATGAGGAGTTTCGGAAATATTTTTTGCAAAGGGACTCCTAAGGAAAGAAAAAGATGCTAAATTAAATACTAAAATACAAGTATAGTTTATTAGGTTTAACGTCCCACCGACAGTATTTAAGTCTTTTGGAGACAATGTCTACTTGAGACAAATGTAGTGTTGTCACACTGCACAGTATCACGTCATAGACAGTTGGCATGATACCACACCCAGTCACATTATCCGGACACCGGGCCATCAGTCCTAGAACTACCCTTATTAAGCTGAGCGCCAACCAAGGGAGCTATACCAGTACCTATGTTTACGAATTTGGTAAATACAAGAATTGAATAATTGATATAACGTTTTTAAACAACCTACAGATCATGTGTTATCTCGTTTGATTTGGTATTTCCGGGGTATTCCTAGCCTTGATATCTTCCGCTGACACCGACTTTTTTAAACGATTATTTTTTACATATTTCTTCTTTCCTTAATGTCAATCAGTTGATATTTTCTGATTTCTCAACTAATTCAGACAAGATAAATAAATTTAAAAAACAGCCATCACATAAATTGATTGAAATCTTAAAAAGAAATGAGCCGACGGTCAAAAAATGCGCGAAATTTATGTGTTACATCCATATTTGGAAAGCACGTGCACGTGTGTGAATACTTTAACAACACGCTGACGTAACACTTATATGGCGCCATCTTCTAATATAGCAGCATAACGTAGTAATAGGGCGGGGCAAACTCTAAGTTAGTCAGTGTTAATTAAGTATAGGTTAGTGTTTTTTTAGCAAGCATTAAGTCCATTAAATCGGTGTGGCACGGCAAAGCCGCGCGACCGATTTAATGGACTTAATGCTTACTAAATAACACTAACCTACTTAGTGTTTGAAATTATGTTTTGAAATTTAACGCAGTCGCACATTCCAAATATAGTATTGATTTTCTAGACTCCGCCCTATCAACCTGTTCCCGGCGTGAATTACATCACGTGATATGTAACATTTTATGTCAAAGGTCAATGCGTCGCTCTAGCTGTGTATATCTGTGTAGATCTACGCTCCAAATGAGCATTGAACCGGAAGCCGACTTTGATCTCTTCGGCAAAAAAGTGGTGATTGAAATTTGAATAAAAGATACTGTTTAGAAAGGTTCATATATCTGCACCTATATATGTTGTGTTTTGGACATTATTTTTTTTTTTATTTAAGTAACCCTTGTTTGTAAGTGTGTTTTTTTCTTCTCTTCTCATTATTTATATACATTTTTCAATTTGAATTTATTTAATCGGATATTTACTTAATCGCTTTGTTTAGTAATTAGTTATATATTGCCCATTCTGTGTTAACATGTGTAGACATTGAAATTACACAAGTGTCTTTAAAGCGATGACCGATACTAATGTTGTTAGAACTTGTGGTCAAACCCTCTTATTTATTTTTTTAAAATCTTCAATGTTGTATCATCATTACTTAGGCAATAATACATGTTTAAACTAAACTAAGCGGAAGGGTAGAGTTCTTTTGGTTATTTTGGATTAATCAGAATCCTGGTGAGTAAATGTTTGTTCTCTATGGTTGCTGTGTATTATTTTTTGTCGATGTTCATGCGTTCACATCAAAAATCCCTGTAACACGTTACACATGCGTGGACTAAGACCACAATTTAAATTTACTATATGTTCTATATAAGCATATATACAAATGACAATTTCTGTAAGGGACATTGGCATCCAAACTTACCCTCATTAGATAGATCTATTCAAGAGAAATAATTCTGTACATTTTAAACATGGAGTCACCCGACTACTTTTTGACCTATTTAAGGCCAAATAACATGCGTATGAATTTAGTGCACCGGTCGGCCATTTCACCCCACCCCCCCCCCCCCCCCCCCCCCCCGGTAATGCTAAACTATTAAGATTGTTGTGCAAGAAGGCCTCAAAATTGGGCATTTTATGACTATTTTAACTGTTCTATAGAATTCAATCCTTTATTGCATGTCTTTCAGTCAAAATCTCACCTTAATTCAGCATTAAATAGGGTCACTTTTTTTCTGTGTAGGAACATCCGATGACCAAGGGCAGGTAATTGTGGTCTTAGTCTATTTTGGTGAACACATAAAGCTCCGCTTCTCGACACATCTTGACGCACATGCGCAGTGAAGGTGTTTGAAGCTGGTTTTAAATTGATCAGTTGATTTAGCGGAATAGTGTTTAGTGACAAGTTGATGCCGATTAAATGAATCAAATGGAGACAAAATTTGAAAAAATGGAATGATTTCATTGGACAAAATATAATTTCAAACACTAAGAGAGAATTTAACAGTTAAGAAGCCGTCACTCGTTACGCTCGTTCTGGCTTCTTAACTGTTAAATTCTCTCTTAATAAACACTAACTATAACGAATACAGTCGTCTCCATCGTATGAACAAGCATTATTGAAATTTAACTCACGAGGCTACACGCGTCGACGAATCTATTGCATGGTAGCATTTACGGTTTTATTCCCGCGACTGTACACGAAATTAAAAGAAAATGAATTTTGATATGCAGAATTAATAGGTTTAAGTTTAATTGCTTATATTTTGAAAACCTATAAAACTAGACCCAAATATGCTACAATTGAATTGTATGGATTTTCAGGACATTTATTTTGGTACCTAGAATGCTAAACTTGGAATCTCTCAGCCCCTCACCGCTGTGGGTTCGAATTCCGGTAGGGACTTCGGATTTTTCATGTGAGGAAGCCTTCCAGCTGGCTTGCGGTAGGTCGGTGGTTATATCCGCGTATCTCTGTGTACTCAGGGTCTTCCTCCACCTGTAATTAGCTGGACGTCTCTATATGATTGAAATACTATCACAGCGACGGTAAACCCCAATACAACAACAACAACAACAACAATTAAAATTGGTCAAGTTATAAGAAAGCGATATCAAAATAAAGATTTATTTATTTTCGACATATGGCTTACTTCACAAAGTTCATGCATGAGAAGTCCATACGAAAAAAAAAAGTAAAAGGTAGGAAATATAATATATATTCTTTCTAACGGTATTAATCTTTACATTTCAAAATGTTGCAGAAAGTCCTATCATTCGTATCAACGAATGAAATCTAGTTATTATTCTTTTTTTCCAACCTTTTCATGTTGTTATTTCTTTTAAGGTCTAGGACAAAGAAATTCTATCAACAGACACCTGAAGCAATGGCATTTTGGAATATATTATTTTTATCTTCACATGACGTCACATGACGTCAGAACTAAAAATAGCTACCAAAGTTTGTACGCGCTGTACAGCCGTCATTTATGGACGGATTGGCAAGGAATTTTCACAGAAGTTATATATTACGACCTTATTGTGCAGGATTATAAAGGTTTGCCAAGATTCGAAAGAACTAAGGTTCTATGGCGAATCCAAGATTCGAACCAAGGACGTCAAATTTCAAATCCATATAAAAAACGTTTCTAGATGAGATAGAAAGTTGATATTTGGCGAGATTATACGTCTCTGTGTTTCCTTTGCATTATGTAAAAATGAACATCATATGACGTCATTTGACGTCATCAAGTTGTATAGAATTTCCGATTTTCTTCATGTTGCAAGGGTTCATAAACAATGGAAATTTAAAATCCTTTGTATGTGATCATGTTCATTTTGATCCAATGTTTAAAATTTTCATATGACGTCACATGACGTCAGAACTAAAAATAGCTACCAAAGTTTGTATGCGCTGTACAGCCATCATTTATGGACGGATTGGCATGGAATTTTCACAGAAGTTATATATTACGATCTCATTGTGCAGGATTATATAGGTTTGCCAAGATTCGAAAGAACTAAGGTTCTATGGCGAATCCAAGATTCGAACCAAGGACGTCAAATTTCAAATACGTATAAAATCGTTTCTAGATGAGATAGAAAGTTGATATTTGGCGAGATTATATATCTCTGTGTTTCCTTTTCATTTTGTAAAGATGAACGTCATATGACGTCATATGACATCATCAAGTTGTATAGAATTTCCGATTTCTTGATGTCAATTTACTCATGTTGCAAAGCTTCATAGACAATGCAAATTAAATGCCCTTTGTACATAATCATGAACATTTAGATTCAATGTTTAAAATTTTCATATGACGTCACATGACGTCAGAACTATAAATAACTACCAAAGTTTGTCCGCTGTGTACAGCCGTCATTTATTGATAGATTGGCATGGAATCTTTACAGAAGTTATATATTACGACCTCATTGTACAGGATTCTATAGGTTTGCCAAGATTCGAAAGAACTAAGGTTCTTTGACGAATCCAAGATTCGAACCAAGGACGTCAAATTTTAAATACGTATAAAATCGTTTCTAGATGAGATAGAAATTTGATATTTAGCGAGCTTATACGTCTCTGTGTTTCCTTTGCATTTTGTAAAGATGAACGTCATATGACGTCATCAAATTGTAGAGAATTTCCGATTCCTGAATGTCAATTTACTCATGTTGCAAAGGTTCATAGACAATGAAAATTTAATGTCCTATGTAGGTAATCATGAACATTAAGATTTAATGAGTAAAATTTTCAAATGACGTCACATGACATCAAAACTTAAAAAAGCTACCAAAGTTCATCCGCGCTGCACAGCCGTCATTTATGGACGGATTGGCATGGAATTTTCACAGAAGTTATATATTACGACTTCATTGTGCAGGATTATATAGGTTTGCCAAAACACCAGGTTTGTCATGGTTTGCAGTGCAGAAAGCCCTATCTTTTGTTCAAAACAAAAGAAGTCTAGTTATTCTTCTTCTTATTATTCTTTTTTTCTTCCTCTTATATTTGTGTTAATTTCGAGGTGTTGCCATTGACTCAGAACAATGAAAATTTTATGGCATATATTTCAAACCATGCGCTTTCGGATGCAATGAATTTCATATTCATATGACGTCATATAACGTCAGATTCGACGTCAGGTGAAAAAGTTTGTACGCGGTCTACAGCCATTATTTCTGGACTGATTTTTTCAAAAATTACAAGTTTTCCCCCTTTTTTTAAAAAACCAATTAACCAAGGAAATTTTTAAATGTTATAAAATCTGTCCTATTTAGATAAAAGTTGATATTTATATATGGTCTTAGAAGTTTTAAAATTTTAAAAAAAATGTCATTATATGATAATGTATTTCTAATATTAACAAGAATATTTCTATATGTTGAAATTGTCGAAGGGCAATGAAAATTTAATGACACATGCTTCAAACGCTGAAATTTTGATTTCTATGATTTTCATATGCTTATTACGTCATATGACGTCACACTTGAAATATGCAACAAAAGTTTGTACGCGGTCTACAGCCATTGTTTATGAACCGATTTTCATCAAATTTTCACAGAATGTGTATATTAAGTTCTATTTGTGCATCTCGGTGTCCGTTTTTCAAAATTCGAAAAGTCCATGGTTCTATAGCGAATTCAAGATTCGAACCAAGGTCGTAAAATTTTAAATGCTTATAAAATCGGATTTATTTGAGATAGAAAAGTGATATTTGGTCAGTATATAGGTCTCTGGGAGCCTTAAACATTTTGTGAAAATAAACGTCACATGACGTCAATTGACGTCATTATATGATAATGTATTTCTAATATTAATAAGAGTATTTCTATATGTTGAAATTGTCGAAGGGCAATGAAAATTTAATGACAAATGATTCAGATTCTGAAATTTAGATTTCAATGATTTTCAGAAGCCTATGACGTCATATGACGTCACAATTTAAATTGACTACGAAAGTTTGTAAACGGCCCAGAGCCATTATTAATTGGCCGATTTTTATCATATTTTCACAGAATGTGTATATTACGTTCTTATTGTGTATACTGGTGTCCGTTTTTCAAAATTCGAAAAGTCCAAGCATCTATGGCGGATCCAAGATTCGAACCAAGGACGTCAATATTTAAATGCTTATAAAAACTGTCCTATTTGAGATAGAAAGTTGAAATTTTGTCAGTTAGTAGGTCTCTGGGTGTCTAACAATTATGTGAAAATAAACGTCATATGACGTCACATGACGTCATTTTTTTTATTATAATTATTCTTTTCTTCTTCCTAACTAAACGCTTATTTTAATATGTTGCAATAGTCCTAGGACCATGAAATTTTTATGGGTTATTAGTCACGTGAGGAAATTTTGTTTTCAATGATTGTCAGCAGCCTATGACGTCACATGACGTCACAGCTAAAAATAGTGAAAAATGGTGTTTGCGCTCTACAGCCGTCATTTATAGTCGGATTTTCTTCAAACTTTCACAGATGGTACATCTTAAAACTAAGGTGTGCATATCCTGTCAGCTAACCGAAATTCCGAAAGACCGAAGTTCTGTGGCTGAAATAAGATTCGAACATAGGACCGAAAATTTCATTTTAGGATTAAAGAGCTTCAGGATGAGATAGAAAGTTGAAACTTACACAGTTTGCAGTTCTGCAGAATTTCTACATATATTTTGATTCGTGACGTCGTATGACGTCATAAGCATACTACTACTACTGCTACTTTTTTTTTTTTTTCTTCGTAACTAAACGCTTATTTTTCGTGGAATATAATGTCAATTGTTCAGCATGAACATGAAATACTACCAGAGGTGAGTCATTACATGAAACTTCTATCTCCTGCTTTTTGCATTAACACAGGTTGCAGAAAGTCCTATCATTCGTTTTGACGAATGACATCTAGTTCTTATTAGGACTTTCTGCCCTTTCGGCAGAAAGTCCTATTGGGTTTGTACTGTTTTTTTATTATTCTTCTTCTTATTATTCTTTTTTTCTTCCTCTTATATTTGTGTTAATTTCGATATGTTGCCATTGACTCAGAACAATGAAAATTATATGGTATATATTTCAAACCATGAGCTTCCAAATGCAATGAATATCATATTTATATGACGTTACATAACGTCAGATTTGACGTCAGGTGAAAAAGTGTGTACGCGGTCTACAGCCAATATTTCTGGACCGATTTTCATCAATATTTCACAGAATGTTTATGTTAGGCTCTAGTTGTGCCTTCCGGTGTCCGTTTTTCAAAATTCGAAAAGGCAATGGTTCTATGGCGAATCCAAGATTCGAACCATTGACGTCAAATTTCAAATGCGTATAAAATCGCTTACAAATGAGCTAGAAAGATGGTATTTGGACAGAATATAAGTCTCAAGGGTAACTTTACATTCTCTGAAGATGAACGTCATATGACGTCATATGACGTCATGAGGTGAAAGGTAATTTCTAATTTTTACGTGTTAATTTTTATATGTTGTTTACGTCCAAGCACCTTGAAAATTTAAAAGCATATGCTTCAGATAGAACTGTTTGCATTTCAATAATTTTCATTTGACTATGACGTGCTTTGACGTCAAACTTGACGTCGTCTCAAAATGTTTGTACGCGGTCTACAGCCATTATTTCTGGGCCGATTTTCATCAAAATTTCACAGAATGCGTATGTTAGGCTCTAGTTGTGCCTTCCGGTGTCTGCTTTTCAAAATTCGAAAATGCAATAGTTCTATGGCGAATCCAAAATTCGAACCATTGGCGTCAAATTTCAAATGCGTATTAAATCGCTTACAAATCAGCTAGAAAGATGATATTTGGACAGAATATAAGATCAAGGGTTACTTTATATTCTCTGAGGATGAACGTCATATGACGTCATATGAAGTCATGAGGTGAAAGGTAATTTCTAATTTTTATGTGTTAATTTTTATATGTTGTTTACGTCCGAGGACCTTGAAAATTTAATAGCATATGCTTCAGATAGAACTGTTTCCATTTCAATAATTTTCATTTGACTATGACGTGTTTTGACGTCAAATTTGACGTCGTCTCAAAATGCTTATACGCGGTCTACAGCCATTATTTCTGGGCCGATTTTCATTAATATTTCACAGAATGTGTATGTTAAAGTCTAGATGTACATTCCGGTGTCCGTTTTTCCAAACTCGAAAATGCAAAGGTTTTATGGCGGATTTAAAATTCGAACCATTGATGTCAAATTTCAAATACGTATAAAATCGTTTCCAGATGAGTTAGAAATTTAATATTATATTTGGATAGTATATAAGTCTCCAAGAGTGCTTTAAGGTCAAAAATAATTTCTGATATATACGCGTTAATTTAAATATTTTGTTTACTTCCCAGGACCATGGAAATCTAATTGTATGTACATCAATCCATGTGCTTTAGAATGCAATGTAATTCATATTAATGTGACGTTAAATCACGTAAGATTTTTCACGTCAGGACAAAAAGGTTTTACGCGGTGTACAGCCATTATTTTTGGACCGATTTTCATCAAAATTTCACAGAATGTATATGTAACGCTCTATATGTGTATCCCGGGTCCCTTTTTTACAAATTCGAAAAAGCAATGGTTCTATGGCGAATCCAAGTTTCGAACCATTGACGTCAAATTTCAAATAGGTATAAAATCGCTTCCAGATGATTTAGAAAGTTGATATTTGGACTGAATATTAGTCTTTGAGACTTATTCATATTCTGTGAGGATTAACGTCATTTGACGTCATAAGGTCAAAAAGAATGTTAATATATCTACGCGTTAATTTCTATATGTTGCAAAGTTGTAAGGAGCATGAAAAAATTACTTGATATATTCAAGATACTTAATATTTCATTTCATTGATTTTTTATGCATATGACGTCACATGACATCAAACTTGACGTTGTCTACACAAGCTTTTACGCGGTCTTCGGCAATTATTACAGGATGAAATTCGAATTGCAAGCATTTTAAATAAATTTGATTTGTAACATAGATTATAAAAATAGTCCAAGTTAAATAAATCGATATAAAAAATGATTTTCAGTAACTTTTGCCATATCCACCAAGTTAAACGGTTATATTTTTCAAAGTTTATTTAAGTTATGGCCATACAAAAGCAAGTTAGAGGCTGGAATTTCATATCCTTTTACTTTTTTAGCTTTTAAGTGTTTGAGAAATGTAGCAGAAAGTCCTATCATTCGTATCAACGAATGAAATCTAGTTCTTCTTATTCTTTTTTTCTTCCTCTTGTATTTGTGTTAATTTTGAGGTGTTGCCATTGACTCAGAACAATGACAATTTTATGGCATATATTTCAAACCATGGATGCGCTTTCGGATGCAATGAATTTTATATTCATATGACGTCATATAACGTCAGATTCGACGTCAGGTGAAAAAGTTTGTACGCGGTCTACAGCCATTATTTCTGGACCGATTTCCATCAAAATTTCACAGAATGTGTATGTTAGGCTCTAGTTGTGCCTTTCCGTGTCCTTGTTTCCAAATTCGAAAAGGCAAAGGTTTTATGGCGAATCCAAGATTCGAACTAATGACGTCAAATTTCAAATGCGTATAAAATCGCTTCCAGAAGAGCTAGAAAGCTGATATTTGGACTGAATATTAGTCTCCAGATCTTCTATACATTCTGAAAAGATGAATGCCATATGACGTCACATGACGTCATAATGCTATTAAAACTTTCGTATTAAAACTTAACGGTTTTTAATCCCTGTAGGCTTCATTTTTTGTATGATTTGCTTGAAATTTTGTCTGAAGATGCAGTATTAGATTCTATGGAGCCATGTCACTTTCGTTTTCGGCAAATCCCAAAGGTCAAGGTCATATATCAAAAACGGTAAATATTCTATCAAGACACTATGCGTATAATTTGTAGTGCTTAGAAAGACCTTTCAGATGATATTTAGTTTTTGATGATCGGGGTTGAATCGGTTGAGTTATGGCGGAAAAACAAAAATTTGGTAACCCTCAGTGTGTTTAACGGTTTATATCTCGGAAGCTTTTGATTTTTGAAAATATGATGATGAATATTATTTGTAGAGCAATGTTTGGCCGTTATTTTGATTCTTAAAGTTTAATGATTGACCTAAGATTTACGGAGTAATGGGGAAAAAACGAAATTCGTGCATATAGCTTTGCTGATTTTTTTCTTTTTTCAGGAGGTTTAAGAGCTTGTATCTCAAAAAGTATTAAATATTTTCCTGTACATAAAGCGTGTGATATGTAGAGAATTTTCAGACGATTATTTTGGTACCTAAAGTTTTGAAATTGGTCAAAAAATAAGTAAGTTACATCAAAAATAAGAATTTCAACATGTAGGATTTCAGCGATTTTGCCGTTATGTAAGAGTTTCACGGCTTATATCTTAATACTCATATGAAATAAGTCAACACATTAAGCAAGTGAGATGTAGAGAATTTTAAGACGATTATTTTGGTACCTAAAGTTTTGAAATTGGTTAAAGAATAAGAAAGTTACATCAAAAATACGAATATAAACCCCAAGTGTGAGAATTTTCGAAAAATATCCTACTTTCTTATGTTTGTTTGTTTGTTTTACAATATTTAAGTTATTTGGAGACAATGTCTCCTTGAGACAGATATAGTGCTGCCACACTGCAGTATCATGTCGTAGACATGTGGCATGATACCACACCTAGTCACATTATCCTGACACCGGAACAACCAGTCCTGCTACTACCCTTAGCTGCTGAGCGCCACGCAATGGAGCTATAACAGTACCTTTTTATACGACTTTGGTATGTTGTGGCTGGGGATCGAACCCAAGACATCCCGCCCCGAGGCGGACGCTCTAACCACACGACCAACGGGCACGGCCTCTTTCATCCATATCCTCTCTTTCCTGTTTCAACTGTTCCAACGCATTCGCTTTCTTTCTAACCCTCTGCCTTTGTCTCCCTTCAATAAGAACATGTCCTTACAGATCAATCTGCCTCAACTCACTGTCTAACTGACTCTCTCTTCTTCATTGCTCTTCTTTCTTCCCCAATCTCCGTTCTCTTGTTCATCTCCTCAACTCCCTTTCAGATATACCTACTGCAGCCGTTTCTATATTACATGTAAATATCTGTACTGTAATATTAAACTACATGTACTACTACTTCTCCTCAAATTCACATCCTCATATCATTAATTTTCGTTGGCATTAAATTTCGCTTTCTAGAAAAGTAAGATCTATACAAGTTAGCTTGGGGATTAATATTCATGGATAAAACCCTCCAAAACCGAAATCGACGAAAATTAGTGTCCCACGAAAATTAATGAGTTCACTGTATCAAATTCAAAATTGAAATATACATAAAAGTATCAATATAGGAAATCTTTCAATCAAATACTATATCAAATCCTACTTGAAATCAGTTCATTAAGTAAACATAAATTCTCATCATTTGTGAAGGTACAAATCAAACACAAAATAATGTACCAATAACATGCAACGCATTCACTGTTACCTTTCAACAACAATAACAAAAAAATAACCATGTATATAAAAAGTTTCTTTCTTTTCCACAAGGTTTTATTTCATGAATTCAACAATCACACTTGATATTTACAACTTAATCTATACAATGTGTATTCAGTATATACATTACGGACAGTGTCACGATCTTGTCGTTGTAAACGGGATAAATACACAATAGGGAAACACAGGTATGTTGACAGCACAAATTGCTCGTGCACAATATTACTTCTGATATCGATTTTCTGGATTAATTAGTATTAATCAGAGAATAGGAGAAAATATCATGCTACGTTGTGTCAGAAAACAAATGATGATACAAACTACAAATCAACAGTGATTCAATAGAATAATGATAAGAAAAAATTAAACACACCACACCTTGGCCACTAGAGAAGTCCTATACTTCTATAATCACAATTTCACAAACAACACTTGAGGAATCAAACTTAAGTCACTATGCCATAATTCTATCATTGGAACAAAGAAATATCTCTCTCCAGCGTCGATCCTCGGCGATTCCGTCCGAAAGTGTTAAAAAGGATCCTATCCAACGGTTTGTAGACGTATATATATATATTATAGGGTCCTGATTAACTTTAATTCCCGTGAATATGTATATAAAAACCATCCAAACACGTTCATCACGAAGTATCCAAATCCAGTAGAAATGGAAAATCCATCTGCATATATTTACAGAAAGTATAAATATTCTTCTATGCGCACTGTCAACCAAGCACGTACATCAGTTTATCCTCTGGTTATCAAAAACCATGCTGGGTGCCATTGTCGTCGTACCGCCAGTTTTGGCGAACATGTATGTGTGTGGCGGTCATGGGTAAAGACGATAATGCACAGTACAGTAAAACCGGTCTTAAGCTGTCAGTCAAGAGCATCAAAAAGTGGCCGCTTAACAGAGGCAGTCGCTAAATGAAGGTTAAACATATAACAAAATGGTAGTTCGGTCATATTAAAACTGACCGCTAAATGCAGGTTGACCGTTTAATACAGATGGCATTCAGTACAATGACGATCTAATAGAAGATGATAACGATCTGAAACAATACGAAAGAATGGTAAGTTTCACTGATTCTAGGCATCATACGTAGAATGAAAGCGACAATATGTTCGTTGTCGCGCAATTATATGCCAAACCGTATCCAACCGGTCGCTTACAGTCAGCTATGAAGCTGTCTCAGTGTCATAAACCACGATGTTCACCTGTTCCTATTTATCGCATAAGGTGCACATGACCAGCATGGTACATAAACATAGGACAACCCCATTCCACGGTTTGGCAAATCCCCGGACCCCAGGTCAATGGACACGTGAACAGTGCTAGGCACCAAGTTAGTAAATAAACTGGTTAGTGAAGTGGGGGCGGGGGGGGGGGCAGAGTCGTTTTCGAACAAATCTTTTATTTTTTCTTCTTTTTTTTTAAAGGATTGTCATCCACTCATGGACACAGAAAAATACAATACTTTCACTCTTTGTTCTGTCTTCAGTGAAAACTCCGTGACAACGTGTGGACGAAATACGAGAGTTGATAGTGCTGATAGCAAAATATGAATGAAAATTAACAAGACTGCGCTGCCAGCACATTTCTTTACACTGAAGATCAAAGCACAGTTCCGCCCAGTCCTTGAACAAGTACCCGGATGCCTCCGTGCATTCGAGGTCTTCCTCCACCTGTAATTAGCTGGACGTCGCTATATGACTGAAATACTGTCGAAGCGACTGAAAACTCAAAAAGTCAAGTCCTTGAACAAGTATTCAGGTAAAGGCTTAGTACAACACAATTTAAGAATTGAAAATATACAAGAACCGTCGTTACAATCATACAAAAGTTGAAACGTACTGTCAAGTTCCGTGTGTGGTTAAAAATTTCAGATTTCACTTTGTTTGCAATCTAACAGCTTCATTTCTTAAGCAATCTTCTTCAAACTTCGTGACAATGTTTATTGTCAAAATGTTTCAGCCAAGTTCGGCTGATATCGGCCGATAAGGTCAGGAGTTATGGCCCTTTTAATATTACTTATGATTTTTATGCTACAACCACATGTACTGTTTGGTTTCAGAAATTGAAATGTTCTTATTGTATTCCTGCATGGCTTATGTATTCAGTTCAACTATGCTATAAACATAGTAACTTGTGCAGGCAATCAAAATATTTCTCAAGTGAGCAGGGCCATCTTGGCCCTCTTGTTATTACGGGCCCCAAAAGACGGGCCCGCTATATTTAACACGGGATGTCAACGCGGTATATAGGGACTTTGTGACTCTTTCTTCATAGTTAAAAAGGCGTTCTTTAAACACGAAATTTCGGGACGCAGTGCACTATTATTTTTTATGTCCGTCATAACCAATACTTTCTCCATGCTTTCAATTTGCTAATGACAATTTAAACATGAAAAACTAAACATTTTCGAGTCGATCATGGAAATCATAAACAACAGAGCGAGCCTTTATTTTAAGACAGAGCGTGAATCCGTGTAAAGAATTAAACTACGTCGGACTTTGTGTAATGTCACCGTGGTACATTTGGCAGAGCGTCGCACTACTACGTCGAAGATCTCGAATTCGACCCCCACTTACTTTTTTTGGTTACCTTACATTTTTTTTCATCGACCTGCATTTTTATAGCACCTAAATTTATAATTTATCAACAAATACGTTTTTAGTACAGACCATATAGTAAACACAGATGACTTCTTTTTGTATTGCTCTAATTATCCTACATTTAGCAGTCATTTCACTAATATGCCCAATTAACCTCTCTATTTTATTTAATTAAATTGTCTTTTAAGCGGGATTTTACTGTAATAACAAATAGTAGTCGGCAAATCTATAGCTTCACAATTTGATTGCCTGTTTATTGTTTTTGTAGATATATTATAAATACTTATTGCATATTTCAAATGTAACATTTTTATATATAAAATATTTGTAACGTTTACAGTTTGTTTTTGCTTTGTTTTTTAAATATTCGGATTTTTTTAAAAGATATAACTTGTTATTATTTGAAGTTAGTTTAAATGTTATTATTTGAAGTTAGTTTATTTGAAGTTAAGTTTAAATGTTATTATTTGAAGTTAGTTTAAATGTTAAGTTGGTATTTCTGAAAGGATTGATGCATTAATTTAGTTCAAAAGATCGATCTTTTATAAAGAATTTTGCTCGCACGGATTTTCTTCACCAATTAGACTGGTAGAGAGACAAAAACCATTACAGTTTGTGTGACGTCTAGAGCTTTTGACAGCTGCGCAAAAGAAAGTTAAATTTTGAAATACACATAAAAATATCTACATGTCGGTCGGCTTTGTTTGTGGGCCCGCTGTGATTCAAGGTATCACAGTTCTTCTTGTATTTATTTAATTTTCAGTTTTAGCAAAACTCTAGGATAAGAGTTAAAGAATAGCCTAGCAATTTGAGATTTCATTTTCCAATGGTACAACTTTGACGGACACAGGATGATCTGATTGGCTCACCTTGGGCACGTTCTGCTCTGGTAAGCTAAACACGAAACACACTTTCAAGACAAAAAACAGTAAATCAAATATATCAAACGACAAAAACAAAACAAACTCGCGTTTCTTTCTTGTGTTTCATTGTTACACATTCATCTACAACAAACTATTACAGAACAATATATAAAAACATCTAAATAACAAACATTAACCTACTTAATGTATGGAATTATGTTTTGACGATACTGTCCTAGTCCCCGCCCATAAATTCCCGCCTTTGACGAACCAACCAATCAAATATGCTTCTAGATTGCTCATGCAAATTTAATTTCAAATGTGGCTCGTGTCTAAAAATAGACATGATGCAAGCTCATAACGACATGGAAGCGACAATTGCTATTTGTTAACGCAAGTTTTGATCTCTTAGAGGGATATTGAATTATGTTAAAAACCTAAAACTGAAGTAGCGCCTGCTACAATGACGTCTACCGAGAAAAAGACACCAACCACAAGTGACGAAAATGCAAGATGCTTAAGTTCCAAACTAAAAAAATGTTATAGTCATAAATCTAAACTTCATTTTTTACATCGATTACGAACAAGTTCTACAATTTATATTAATCATTTTCGATGGCTCTGGTGGCGGCGTATGCGGTTATTATTGTGGGAGGAAACCGAAGAACTCGGACAAAACCCTCGTGCCTGGACGGGCGACCACTGTTCCTCCTCACGTGCGTGACCAGGAATCGAACTCGGGACGCATTGGTGAGAAGCGAAGTGCGTAACCACTACGCTAATCTGGCACCCTGGCACTATGATAGTCAGATCGGGCGGGAAAAATAAGCACTGATTGAGCTTATATTTGCGATTTGTTGTTGATGATGCTTTACGAGTCACAAGATGTCACTACTATGATTTCTGTAAAAAGTCGTAATAATGGTACTGGTATGACTAGTTGGTCCGTTGTAACAGGGTGATTTTCATGCCACATGTCTACGGTGTGATACTGCAGTGTGGCAGTACTATATCTGTCTCAAGTACACATTTTCTCCAAATGACTGAAATGCTATTCCCAATAAATAATCTTTTCTATATTCGTATCAGTTCTCGTTGCTTCATTTTACTGCATTTAATCAAAGTCGGAATATTGATTTTATGCCACGCCACAAATCCCACCTTTAAACGCATGCGCACAAAGGTTGATCACATGTGCAGTTAATTCAAAACGTATGCTAAAGTACTGCAATCCCATCGGTCAAAATATAATTCCATACATTAATGACGTATAAGATTTAGTGTGTTTGGGAATTCTTGATACTAGTCACTTGTATTTGCTTTTTTCTTTTTTTTTTTACTTCATCATCTTGGATATGATATTATGATTACCATGTAAATGTTATTTGACATTCAGTTCTCATTGTTTATAAACAGTTCATTCAAAATAAAAAAGTAGAACTTCTACGCTGTTCTCATTGCATTTCATCATAGTTGGAACATTGCCAATAAAGGCCACGCCTCTTATCCCGCCTCTTCACACATGCGCAGAAAGGTTTTCCACAGGTGCAGTATACTAGGTTATCCATTAAACCTAACGGTTTAACAAGTTAAACCGATGGAAAATTTTGAAAAATACTGCAATCTCATTGGTCAAAATATAATTCCATACATTAATCTGCCTTATAATACACGAAACAACCACTGACATATAAATATACGAGGGCGAGTCATCTCCGATCAACCGAGACATCCACGATTTTCACGCATTGTTTCAATACATGTACTATACCTGTGTACAAAACTACACATGTATACGGCCATTTGTTTGTCAGATATTGAATGTCAAACATGGCAGCAAGCTTTTCATCAAAAGTGGGGTACCGTGCTGTAATTCGGTACTTGCATTTAAAAGGTAAAACTGGTAAGGACATACATGCTGAGTTAGTTGATGTGTATGGGTCTTCTACACCATCTTATTCTCAAGTTAAATTCTGGGTTGGGGAGTTTAAACGCTGTAGAACGTCTTTAGAAGATGAAGTCAGGTCTGGACGCCCAGTTGATGCCACCGACGAAGAAATGTGTAATAAAGTCAGAGATCTGGTATACTCAGATAGGCGAAGTCAGGTTGAAGAAATAGCAAAGGCATTTCACATGGTACCGTTTCAAACAATCTTGCATGATCGTTTAGTGATGCGCAAGCTTACTGCCCGTTGTGTCCCAAAATCCCTTAGCAATGAGCAAATGGCAACGAGAGCATCAGTATGCAGTGTGTTGTTGAAGCGTTTGAGGTCAAAAGATGAATTCCTTTTGCGTCTAGTTACTGTGGGTGAGACTTGGGTGCATTATTATGAACCAGAAAATAAAGCCCAGAGTCGTCAGTGCGTAGGGCCGGGATCCCCAAGGCCAAAGAAGTTCAAGACTCAACCATCTGCTGGCAAAGTTTGTGGCCACAGTATTTTGGGACACAAAGGGCGTTATTTTGTTGGACATTTTACCCAAGAAAAGTACAATAACCGGAGCATACTATGCAAACTTGCTAGACCAGCTGAGGAACGCCATCCGCGAGAAACGCCGTGGTAAACTCTCCAAATGTGTTTTGCTGCAACAGGACAATGCAGGAGTCCACACTTGTAAAGTTGCAATGGATGCTGTGGAGCGAAATGGGTATGAATTAATACCGCACCCTGCCTACTCACCAGACTTCTTCCTTTTTCTAAATTTGAAAAAGGATATACGTGGACGTCATTTCCGGTCTGACGAAAAAGTCGTAGCGGCAGTTGAGGAGTGGTTCCATGGAAAGGACCCTAACTTCTTCACTTCTGGGCTGATGGCACTTGAACACCGTTGGTCCAAGTGCATAGTCCTGGAGGGAAATTATATTGAAAAAGAAGAGGTAGATCTCAACCCGAAATAGGTTAGGCTGGTTATTTATTGACTCGCCCTCGAATGTACATTGCAATATGCCTTATATTACGCGAAATAAACACTGGCATATAAACCTACATTTGAATAAACATTATGAAAAAAAATATCCTGGCATAAAATCTACATGGCAAGCATAATTATATGTCACAAAACAAACACTGTCATAAAGAACATACACTACAATTAACATTACACAAAAAAATGCTGGAATAAATCCACATTTCATCAGCTTTTTATTACAGAATTAGGTTATACTGGAATAATTTTTATTGAAATCAGCCTTATATTACAAAACAAAATCTTAATTGCATCATAAGCCTTTTATAACGAAAATAAACACTAGCACTAAATCTATACATGTATGGCAATCAGCCATATATTACAAATACAATATAAATTTCGAGCGTACAAGACTAACTTACATTGAAATCTAGGTTTTTTTTGTTTGTTTTTTTACAATGAGTCAGCTTTTACTTTTGTAAATTTGAAAAAAAAGTATTCATATAATAAATATAATAAATCACACGGTATATACAGGAGTGATAACGGAATATATGGTCATTATACCGTGGATCTTTCATGATGAGTGGTTACAGTTTTTCAATGTCGTCAAGTATCACAAATATGGTTTTGAGTCCCTTTCTAGTCACTCGAAATGGTCATGCGGTTCTAGCTGGGTTTCTTTGTTCATCTCGGTGTCTCCCCCTTCGTAAAATTAGCTCGACGTTCTTATATGACTGCGATTAGGTCACGGCGACGGTAACTCGAAAGCAACAACAGTAGCAGCAGATTCAGCAATAACATGTACAGACATGTAAATTGTGAGGCAAAATGCGGCATCTAAATAATGCTTGTAAAGAACCGGTACCTGTATTATTATCAACCAAACTATATAAATAGATTTATAAAAATGTACCAGTAACTAGTATAGCTAGTCTTTGTGATATTTCTTTAAATAAATCCATTAGAAGTCAGGTATGGTCAAATTCATTTAAAGAGGATTAAAAAGGCTACAGCAACCAAACATTTCTTTTAAAATTAAAAGAAAATCAGCAGCCTGGAATACACATTGAAAATGATAAATCACTGAGGCTTTAACAAAGATGGCAACGTCAAAGCCAATATCGACATAAAGGTGGATTTCAAAAGCATGTTTATTTCAAAAAGATGCTATTCTTACAGTTAAGATCTCTTTAAACCTGAACCTCCATAAGCTAAGGCAAACATGAAGATCACAGATACCAGTAATGAAATTGAATGTGTCCATGACCCTAGCTAGGTATTTGTAAGTAAAGCAATCGGCATCGCCTCAAAAGAACAAATAAACATCTTGTTTCTTAGAAATTTAAAGAATTATGATTGAAATATACAGCCAGTAATACCTTATAATAATGCATTCTAAAATAATGACGACCAACGATCATTTTTTTTGTCAAAAGAAAACCAGCTATCGTTTTCGGACTTATTTTTTACATATGCATATGGGGTTCAGCGCTGCTTATAAAGCACAGAAAAAAAAAACATATTCATTTACTCAGAATGCACGTATGTGTCGAAGTTGTCGGAATGTTGTCGGATACTGCTGACAAGACGACGGAAAGAGCCAACAAAATTGTCAGCGCAAAGCCGTTCCTCTCGCCGCTATCTACAGGAAGTAGAAACACCAGGAAGCCAAGACAGTTAAGGACTGCCACCGGAAGGATGACGTTGATGACCTAATATTTCTCACGTCGTTGAAATGATACCTTAAAGTCTACAGCAGACATTTCAAAGTTGTAGAGGACTCTAAAAAGAAATTAGAAGTTGTTCTAAATATGTGCCAATCAGACGCTGTGAAATTTCAAATTTATCCAAGATAAATTGATAAATTCAGTAGAACAACTTTCTATGTTTCTATTTTCTATCTTAAATGTACAATATAGAACGATGTTTCAAGTGCGCATGTGCAACAAGTCCCGCCTTCAGGAATTTGTTTGTTGATGACGTAAAAACTAACTCGGTTCTATTCAACCAGGTATTCTAAATATACGTGTGTGCATGTATTATAGAATCTCTGGTTCAACCGTTCATCTATACTGCATTTTTCTTTTTCGGCCAGAATGATATTACAATTGTGATCATACATAGACAGTAAATTCCAGGCTTTCTTTTCTCTTGTCTCCCCCCCCCCCCCCCCCCCCCCCCCCCCCCACCCCGCTCTCTCTCTCTCTCTCTCTCTTCTTTTAAGTAACTCTCATATTTTCTATCATGATTTTGCACAAATATGCATCCGTTTAATATATTTCGTTTTTTGATCCCATCACAATTTTAGCTTTCAGACGCTGTGAAAGATACGGACACGAATCTCGCCTCCAACGGGATTCGAACCTATAACCTCTGGTTCAGTGACCCGGCGTGTTACCACTGCACGACGATTCTTTTATGTTAGAAAAAGACAACAAACTGTAGGAAACAGCACCGTCGCACGTCGCACTATTTACGGTTTGCAAAGAAACATATGTAAATTCCTCGTTAAAGTATTTACGTTGAAATATCTTGATCAAATCAACGTAAATTCAAATTTGCTGCCATCCTTCATCACCTGTTGATGTCCAAGCAGTAAATGATAGTTATAGCATTTGGAAACTTGCTTTCAATATTGGTCTATTATATCGAAAAGTGGAGACGTTTGTCATCTATCGCTTACAGATGTTGATGTAACATGAAATCCCGCTAATTGTCTGCACTAAATGTTATCGTCCATTTCGATGTTTAGCAGCTTATTTTCCCGCCTGCCGCCCAGTCGAGAAACATTTGATTAACAGAGAATTGGTTAATATGAATACTGTGTCCCAGCTTCAATGCATTGGATTTTAGTTTAGCCGGGAAACTTCTAAGTAGCTTAGAATACATTAAGACATTTTCTCCAGACAATAGAAGCCTACGCTCGCTTCGGTCTTTTGTCTGTAGAAATGTCTTACATGTAATATACTCTATCTTATACGAAGATAAGAGTTTATATATAAATGAAAATTGAAATCATATGCAATTATTTAACTAAATCAATTATTTTTACTCGACGACGATTCTGTCGATATAAGACAGATAAAGTGCTGTCTCAATGCAACACCAGACAATTTTACAAAATCACACCCAGTCAAATTACACTGACACCGGGCCATCTAGATGAAACAAAAGAAAAAAGATATTGCTGCAGTGCCCTCTATGTAAGTCCATTCCCCATTTGGTTTGTAAATACCAAAGTTTACTCTCGACGTCTCCGGAGTTAATACTATTTCGTCAAGGTAAATCCATGTTGACACCTGCGTTTTTTTTTTTTTTTTTTGTTTTTTTTACACAACGAAAACTCCATTTTATGATTTTATATACATATTGTCTTTTTCTTCTTTTTCAAGACAAGAACGGAAATTTGAGCATAAATAAATATTATTATCTTCTTTTTAAATTTTTACACGTAATTCTTTTATTCAATATAGATTGTTTTTTATTGAGTTTAACGAGTTTAACGACAGTATTTCAGTCCTTTGGAAACGATGTCTACTTGAGACGGACATAGTGGTGGCACACTGTAATATCATGCCGTAGACATATGATGGCATGATTCCAAACCCAGTCACATTATCCTGACACAAGGCCAACCAGTCCTAGAACTACCCTTATATGCTGAGCGCAAAGCAAGGGCGCTGTACCAATACCATTTTTGGTTCAATATAGAACTATATAAAACATAAAAATGGAATTGTTTACCTTCAATGAACATTGTTGTGTGTCAAACGGGTAGAACGTAATATCAACAGAACAAGTTGCGATGAAACTGACCGATACAAACCAAGCCACAAAACCTTCCTGCGAAACTGCGACAGGACTACTTTTTATATCAACGTTGTCACTAAGTATTTTTATCTCATTTGCGCTGCATAAAAAAGGAATAACTTAAAATGGAAATTGTAGAATTTAAAAATTTTACTTCAAAAGTAGTTGGATATTTAATAACAAGAGGACCCTTGAAGATGACCCTGTGTCGCTAAATTGAATAAGATTGATATTTAAAGGTACTTTTCGATGACAATTAAGCAAAATAGTGACATCACAAGGTCTTCCTAAGATATGCCTGGTGATACATTTTGACCCCACATGAGCTAGTTTCAAACTCAACTGAAATTTAAATGTAGGCAAATTTTCTGACATAGCTCCATTAAGTTTGGGAAAAAAATGCATGATGGCCGATGGACGAAAACCGATCCTAAAAGCTTATCCTGAGAAGTGCTAAGCTGAGTTAAAATACAATAAAAATACATTTTTGATGCAAAGTGTACCTTTATTATCATCACCATCATTACAAAGCAGTTCACCGATATCATAATTTCATTAAACACGATAATGGAGTAATATTGATGTTGTATAGAATATGTCACAAGTTACCGTTGTCTATGCATTTTGGTGGCGAGCGCGGCAAGCCAGAAAATGCATAGACAACGGTTACACGTAGTCTATTTAACATACATTACGAACGGCCTCCTGAATATATTTGCCGAAAAAAATCACACTAGACTCGCCTCTTTATTGCGTTCCTACGGCGACCCAGGACTTAGAATAATTACAATAAACGCCTTTGTGTCATGATGAGAACGACAAAAGACGTAACGGGGACCCCCAAAGACAAATAAGGCCGCTATTTAGAACATACTCAAAGTAACGCCGAGGTTTAGCGTTCTTAGTGCGTCCCGGCTCACTACACCATGGTCGCAGATGCACCGTTCGTAGGGACGTAGTAAGGACGCGGTAGATTCGCCGAGGAAATGCACAAAAATGACTCACTGGCCGTCCGGTGACCTTACGGCGACCCTACTGCACTCTTACGTCTATGTGGTTCTTATCACGTTTATACGTCATTACAACGTCCATGGACTTTCTTCGGAGTTCCTACTACGATCATGGCGTTTCTTCCTAGTTTGCACCTTGTGTTTAGCGCGTCCCTAGCATGGTTATTGTTGGGGATTATTAGCTATAATTATTAGCTATAATTCATTTTTTTTTTAGTTTGTCTTCTTCAGTGTTTCTCTCGAAGCCAGCACGATTTTACGTATAGCCATCATCATCAGAGAGAAAATGGTTAATTTATTGCTGATTCAGCAAATGATTCTTATCATGAAGCAACAGGCAAATGACCCTCAATGAGCTTCCACCTTTTTATCAAGGTCAGAGCGACGATGTTGTAGCCCTAGTTACTCTCCCTCACCCACAGATCTGCCCTGTGTAAATTAAATTGTCTTCGATAAAAATGCGCATCTGAACACCTTTTAAGTAGACTCGCGAATGAAAATGTCCCGCGCGTATGCTGTATTAGCACAGTTGACTCGCCGTGGAAACGCAATTGTCGAGGTAGAGTCGTAAACACACCAAGAACGCAGTAAACATTCGGTATGACGGATGAGTGAAATATGAATATGTTTAAGAATTTTTCTTTAGCGTTCTTAATGCGACCATTTCTAAGAAAAAACAAGTAACTGGTGTTCTATGCAACACATAAAGTCCCCTACCGGCTCCACCTTGACTCAATATGGTAATCAATCCCATTTTTTGCCATATTTTTACTATTTCCGTTACCATAGCAAAAATAAAATGAAGTGCATAATCTACACATTGTCATCTAGTCATATAAGCAAGTTTCATCAAGTTAGCTTGCTTAGTTATAGCGGGATCCCATTTTTGCCATATTTTCACTATTTCCGTTACCTTAGCAACCACAATTTTAGTCGAAGAACAAAAATAAAAAGACGTGCATAATCTACACATTGCCATCTAGTCATATACCAAGTTTCATCAAGTTGGCTTGCTTAGTTATTAAGTTATCGCGGGATCCAGATTTGAGCGGACAGACGGACGGACAGACGGACAGACAGACGGACGGACAGACGGAGGGCAAACCTTTAGTCCCCTCCGTGTGAACACCGGTAGGGGACTAAAAAAGGTTATTTGGGTCGCAGTAAGGACGTAAGTCTGGTGTGTCAGAGGTATAAGACAGGCAATGTTTACCCGTGGTTTATACGATATTTAGACAACGGTTATGATTGCCTGTGATTGTTGGCATAAAGTAGATCGTGGTCTAATGAGACCTTATCAAAAAAGGTTGACGCATATTTTAACGTAACAAAGATACGAAATACCTGGGAATAGCTCTTATTTTGTGAGCGTTAGCTTCCGGGTCGAACCTGCATATTCTTGTCCCCTTGTAACATTTTGTAACCAAAGGCGTGCCACACAGACCTCGTCGTTTGAGGCCTCATATATACATGTCGCTTTTAAGGCGACACAAAAATTGAAAATGTCTATCACTTACGCGTTGCTCTGTACAAGCGGTGGCGTCCATACATGAGATACTGTTAAGTGGGTACTCGTTAAGTTGCCAAAATCAGCAGCATCCCATGCGAGCCTCTCGTCCTTCCATATCTTGAAATATCATCAAGAGACATATTTTTTCTTATTAAGTTATCTTCTTATCAAATCAAAGACGTCATGCAACGTGAATTGAGGTGTATACAAACGCTGTGGTAGCTAGGTAGGCAGCATACATGGCAGCAGATCCGAACCATTGTGGATATAATAGTCATGGCCGCCACATAGAAAAAGTAATGGTTACAGAAACTGCCGAAAATGATTTGTATAAGTTGTAAGAACTGAAATAAAACAACCAAATATAATTAGTTTGCGATATTTAAAAATCGATTATCCGTACTTTAGTACTATGTCTAATTCGAAGTTTAGTTTCGACTAAAGGTTATTCGAAAAACCAGGGAATACCGAAGTACCAGTTTGAATTACATAGGTTTACGTTATAGAAACAAACGGGGAAAATTGATATATATTAAGAGGAAAAGCTCTCTTGGTTTTCGAGATAAGCGCTTATCCGAGCTTTACAGGTTTACTGCGATTATACGAGTAAACGTATCATGATATTTTCCACTCTGTTGCTTTATAGGGTAGGATCAATTCAACGTATTAAATTTTAATTTCAAAACGCACACACTTGAAATTATGAATCGGTTTTGTTTGTTTGTTAATTTGCAATTGTTATTCATGACATCAGAGTTACAAGAGTATGGCATATATGCTTTGTATATTTATTTTCTATTGGCGTGTGTATTGTTAATATATATGTAGTAATATCGTGTAAATGTATGTTTGTATGTACGTATGTATGTATGTAATGTAATCATGGTGCTTCATATGTTTAAAAAAGACATAAGTGCAGATGCAAGCATCCACTGACTTGGAGTTATAGGCTCATTTGCTCAAAGTCTATAAAGGCTTGCATTTATTAAAAATTCTATAATCTCAGATAAACTGAAAAATAAATTACATTTATAAACTGATTTACATTGGAGTACAAAGTACATGTATTTCTTTATAGAAATCTTTCTTTTTGCAAAATATAATGCTCAGTGTAAAACTTGTATAACCGATATGTTATACATTTTAAGATAATGTATGAAGCCTAAATATGATATATTTTTGCAAGACGAAATACATTTAAATTAACGAAACCCTGAGTTCACACCTTTATTTGCATCTGAGTATTTTAGTGTACATGTTTTCAGCAAAAAAAATGAAATCATTTAAAGATGTTATTCCAAGCTCCATGTATATTGTTGATACTCTCTCAGGTCGAATGTTAGTTATGTAGTCTTTCAGCAGGTGCTCTTGTAAAATTCCAGCATCACGGTATGTCCAACTCAATACAGGACACACGTGCACAAGACCTACTGCAAAAAATTTATCCTATGTCAGTGATTTGATATTGGCCCTGTTATTTTTCCGAGGGCAGTCGTATTGGCCCTAGGCCGCACTGGAAATAGATATACGTGGATAAAGACAACCTCGAATTTATGAAATTAGTTCCCAAACATCTCTCTTAATACACTTAAAACTTAGCAAAACAGTTGATATAATCATTTCAAACACTAATCATCTCATTCTGAACAAAAGGTAATAAAAGAAACCTGTGATAAACCTTATATAACCAAAATCGGTTAACACAGTTCCACTCTGGCCTACGTGACAAATACAACGTACTCTAATCTACACTTATTTTCAGGCCAAGTCAACATCATTTTGTGACACACGGAGGCATCCTCTCTGGTACATGGTACAATTTATTCGAAGTTTTTATTCAAGATTTGCACGTCGTAAGGAAATGAATACATTATCATTCTTTCAAAAGTGAAAAGCAACAATATGGAAAGACAAAATACGAACAGAGTTTCATTCGAATAGTTTTGTATACGATAAATTCTTTTTATATGCGAGTCTAAAGAACTGTGTATCAGAACTTGAAATGAATAATGATAAAATAAGACCTCTTACCTAGGAGTAAAATAGATGTCCATGTGTTCCGAGAAAAACTATTACTTCTGGTGCCAACAATGTTGAACATAACAGTCCAGCGCATGCGCGAATATTAATTCCGATAAATGTCATAAGTTCCCAAACGCACTACATACCGGTTATCAGTATGCCGTATTTTAAGCTTTACCGCCATGTACCACCATTAGAAAAATGTAAAAGTAACATGTGAAACCTACAAAAATACAAATTTAACCATGAAACTACGAGTTTCGAATATTCAACTGAAACGAGTAGAAAAAAATTTATTAATAAACGGAAAATGCTACAGCGGCCCCTAGATTCAATTCTGACTATTTGTTTCAGAAGAGATGATTTTATAATTAAAATCCTGTTGGTTGTCATGGCAACCAGAGTTCTGCATGAATCAAATTTATTTTAGCAAATTTTGAGACGGACCATCCACGGAACGTTCATGCCAAGTTTAACCAATTTCTATCCAGTGAAGACCTTTACAGGGGACTTAATTCTTGAGAGATGTTCTTTAATTCATCAGCATCAGCGCCGTGTATCTTAATATGGTTTAAAATGTTTTCAGTGGAAGAGCACGTGATCTATTGCTTCCTGCGTTGTCACAGAAGTGGAATGCTCAATAGTGGAACCAATATTCAAATTAAGTTTTTTCGCCCAACAAATTTATTGATCAGTTTGCAGTTTTCAGTTTTTTTTTATTTTTTTTTGTCTACGTTTTAAATGTTCATGAATAAATGATTCAGACTTTATACCAAAATATATAGGGTCCTTGAAAAGATTACCTTCACTTCTTTTTATTGTGCAAATAAAGTATGAGAAGGGTTTATGTAAGAGTCAGTCTGTTGGTTGGTAATTTTCATTTTGCAATAGTAATGGGTATCATTTATGGGACTTTATGGGAAAATAAAACATATGTCACTAATAGAGGTTGTGAATTCCGTCTCACCCACAATGACCTAATAATATGTATGCTAACAAGCTTATAGAATAATGCAGATATTTTTGCTGAAAGTGATATTTTAATTTCTAATTCTGCCCAGATAACTGTCAAAAATATAAAAGCCACCTAGCTACAGGCATTAAAAGTAAACGTAATGTTGGCAAAAGGTTACCAATCTCTATGGATCATTATATGTCATATTTTAATATCACGAAATGGCCATTCAGTTTCTCAGATATTGTCACACTAGCCTAACTATTAAGGAAAAGAACACATTTCCTGAGACTGAAACTCTCCAGATATGAAATGTTGCTGCAAATATCACACTGTAGGTCACATTGCACGGAAAAAGTCATGTGTTCAGTCGTTTGACGGGACGCGAAAATATAATGTCTAAATGTAAGGTTTTGTGATTCTAAATGTAGTATCAACACCGTTTTAACGCTGTTGCTGTAGATGGTGAAACCACATTTCTTTAATCACGGAATGTTGCATTGGGTGACCATGCGTCTCTTGATGGGGATTGATGATATACGTAATGCACAAGGATAGATTAATAATAAAAAAAAAATGAAGAAAAAAATCTTAAGCTACGACCATATGTGAACGAATTGCTTTAAAATGTATTCGTCATTAAACCATTTTCAAGAACAAATTCGTGACTTGTTGAATAATTTTAATTTACTGATGGTAAAATGAAACAATAAGGATCCTTGACAACTACAATATTGCATGGCGAGCTGTTCCTGGTTGCCAAGGCGTCAAAACGGATGTATAAGGATGTATTAAATTAAACATGACAGCTATACACGCAGTGCCAGGTCCATTTACTTTTCGACATCATCGAGTAACGAGCTGCGCTTATTCCACCAACTTGACTTAGCGTTCTGTTGTTGTTGTTGTATTGGGGTTTACCGTCGCTGCGATAGTATTTCAATCATATAGTGACGTCCAGCTAACTTAGCGTTCTGACTGAAGCTAATATAATCATTTGAATTCAGTAGAATCTGTTGAACAAGTTTAAGTCTGAATATGTTTCTATTTAGGGATAAGGAGTCCGTTGTAGTTCGAATCGATATAGGATCCTTTAAAAGGTTTGTGGTATGGTCGATAAGTATGTATTTGAAAATAAGAATTTCAAGAAAAAAAACAAACAACGTTTTACATGCACTAAGGGTCATGTTCAATGTATAGAGTTCGCCTCCGTACATTTTTCATACATTCGAAATATGATTATTAATATGTGATTTATTAATTTTCTCGGATTAATGATTCTCTCATCATTGTTCTCGTAACATTACGCACATGTTGCATTTGGTAGATAGCAGAGATTATCCGTTTGTATTCCAGTCAATGGGGGTTTCCCCAAAGTTCTAATGAACAACGAACGAAGCACACAATATGCTTCGTCTCAACCTCTGTGATAAGCAATTGGCTGCTTGCTTTTGTACTCTGCTTTGATTTTTAACAAAATACATACCCGGAAACTATTGATAATTATTAGCCAAATTATAATAAATGGCCTTCACAGTTTGGCTGGTAATTTATCAGATGCAGCAAATAAAATATAACTCTTTGAAAAAAATCTACATAAAAACTTTTGATGCAGTCTGTTTATATATAAAACACAGTATTTAACAACACTTGCAAGCATTCCAACAATTCTTGAAATCTATGTTCAAACTTTACGGTAAGTTCATTCGACAGTTTTTATTCTGGGGCCAAAACTAGAACAAAAACAGCTGGTGGTTATTCAACGACCGATCAATAATAAACTCGGCAAGCTTTCCTTTTAAAAGGAAATTTTATTACGATTGTAAGATTTTTATGTGCACCGCTTTGTTGTACATTCTTTCCGGTTTAGCGGGCAAATACAGAAGGTGGTTGGTGAAATATCTCCTACATTTATGATGTAATTTGCAAACAACGACTTACATATACTTAACACCAAGACAAATAGGTATTTGTTCCATCATATTGTATTACAAGATTTTGTAAGATAGAAGTTGTCTAGGTTTACATCAGGTCTTGCTAAAAACATAAATCAACAACCGATGTAATGTCATTTCAATACTTTATTTAATCGATAATTTTGTTAAAGAAAGAAAGAAAAACAAAACAGTATTTCTTTTAAATATTGAACGCGCATTTCATTTTGATACACATTCTGCTTGATAAAATCTATCAGTCGAATACGTCAAATGCGATTAATCAAACAAAGTTTGTATATAATTTATATCTAATACTGATAAGCCGGGGCCGCGGTTTTATTAAATTGACAATACAAAAATTCATTTATACTGTAAAACCATTAAATTTCGTTGACGTTTCGTTAAATTTGTAATAAATCCCGTACTGTGGGTACATATTTTCATGGATAAATGCTGTAGAAAACATAGTTTACTAAAATTTTAAAAGTTTATGTGGCATCTACGGTACATGTATACTCATAAATAAAACCATCCAAGAAAATTACACCCATAACTTATCAACTAACTGACCTAGATACAGTTTCATGAATTAATTTAAATATGTATAACTGATCTAAGTTGTTTTAAATGTTAAATCTAAAAACTACTTTATTCTGAATTACGTATATTTCATCGTCATTTGAAAATAGCGACAATCGAATGAAATTAATAACCAATATAACCAATATAACAATTAGGTAAACTTTGCTATGATCGGATCACAACATTAAACTGATGTTGATACATGTAATTGTTTGATAGTTTTTATTAATTGAATGCCTGATCGACTGTCTTTTGTAAGGTCATTTAACGGTGGTCATTTATATTTTAAATCCTTGTCTTGGATGAACCAGTGTTGGAGGCAAGTCATCTTCAAACAACTGACAACTCCCTTACTTAAAACTGATTTTCTTCTCAAGTTCAACATACAATGAAAGTGATTGGTCTAAAAACTAAGTACTGTATTTTGAAACAACACTAAATAGTGGTGCCTCCGTGGTCTAGTGATTTAGTCGCCGAATTACTATCATTTAGCTACTCACCGTTGTTTGTTCGAATCCTGGCCTTGTCATTCGGGGGACGTCTTTCAACTGGCTTGCGTTAGGTCACTAGTTCTACAGGGGGGCTTCTGTGCACTCGGGTCTTTCGCAGCTTGTAATGTCGCTATAAGACTGAACTACGTCGCAGCTCCAACCAAAACAAAACAAATACAACAACAAAGCAAAAACATGTTATCTAGGTAGATACTGATAAAACATTATAATTAATACAAGAATACTTATTAAACATATTCTCCTTTAGAAAAAGTATATTAAAAGGCTTCAATTGATTTTTTACTACAAATCTGATTTAAATTACAGAATTTATAAATAGGATTAAGACATAAATAACGTTATTTTGACGCAGTAATAAATAGGATTAAATAACTGATTATATTTTATCTAAATGTATACACAGTTTCATGTGTTGTTAATTTGATTTAGGAAAACTCTGATTTTAAACATTGTTTGTCTGCATTTTCGTCCTTAGAAAATGCACACTGAAGTCCAAAATTGCTTGTATTATTTATGAAGTTCCGACATCGTAATTTGTTCAATATCAATTTTCACGAACAGAAACGTTGCAGTAATCTGAATGTCTAGCACAAGTCTCGAACAAGATATTCTGTCACAATTTACAAGGTATCTAAGGTAATACAGGCACTGTATTCCAATCCCATCTCCTCCTCAACTGCAATCACAGACAGCTCTATACCCCCATACACCATTGTCAAATTAACATCACGCTGCTCTTTTCCCAACAGTTTTTTGACACATCGACATCAATTTTTGCTATCTGCTTGCAGCTCGGATCCGTGGTATACATTGGAGCCTCTTTTGAACTTGATGCAAATACCTTAAAACCAACAGACGTCTGATCCTTGTACAATGGAATATATTTCAATTTCTGCTGAGGCTCCCCAAGAACCACAGACTGCCCTTTCTTCACATGGAGACTAAAGATGTTGTCACATTTCAGTTCACCTGTATCCTTGAGCTTGAACTGTTTCCTTTCGTCATGTACGCCTTGCTTTGAACAATGTAGTGGTGCCAATCCCGAAGGTGGCTCTGCTGATTCTACTTCTGAAAATCATTGGAGCATGTCCAAACAGTACAGCCCCATGTAGCACGGCCCTAAAAGGCGATGTTGGCACTACAAACTTTGACGTCTTGGTAATCTGACGACACAATCTCTCTTACCTTTCCTACAATAATTGGAGACTCAGCAAATCCACCAACGAGGACCATATTTTCTGTCTCAGCAAATAGCTTTTCTCGGATATAGTCAGACCTAAAAAAAAATTCCAGAGTCTTCCTTAAACTGTTGACCAACTTCGTCAGCTTTTTTCAGCGTAACTTTACCTTCTTTTAACATTTGTCGAAGACTATCTGGAATTTTTAGCTTTATAAACTCATCTTTTTGTCAGTGGAGCTAATCGTTACCTTTTTCTGCTCGAAGTCGTTTTCCATCTCAATGAGTTCAGCAGCATTTCTCGAAACAAATATGGTAACGCCTGTTACCATCGAATACTTGGAAAAAGGCGTCGTTAATGTTCTGTCCACCTACGAGAGAGCCAGCACCGGCACAGAGCTCATCCAGTCTATCGTCTTCAAGGACTTTTAGTGCAGACAATGTCAGCTGTCTCTCCTGAAATAATTGTTAGTAGACAAAGCCTGACGGAAAATTAGTTACTTTCCCTTTGTTTTTGTTTTTCCAACGTTAACTGTATGAATTGAGTATAAAGAGTATACACTGGACATGTTCAGCACATATTTAGAACGTATGACTTTAAAAAATTAAAAAGAAATAGACAAAAAAAAAAACTTTAAAAAAAATACCTTGATAGTCTGATACCCTAAATATTTTATGAAGATTAAAATGAATCCCATGCCTAGTTTACTGAGACCTGAGACATAAGCATAATAACACTATGCATGCAAAACTTTAACCAAGTGTCCATGTAAAAAGGGGCCATAATTCTTACATATTCCCATCAGGAGTTTATATACCTCGGTTGTCTGATGCCCTAAACAATCCATACACTTTCAAGTTAATACAATGAATGGTTACTGAGATACAAGCTGGATAGTTACTTGTATGCGAAATTTTAACCAAATTTTCTTTTGCATGAAAAACTTTAACCAAAATTTCTAAGTAAAAAAGGGGCCATAATTCATATTTAATTCAGTAAAGAGTTATCTATCTTGGTTATCTGATGCCCTGAACATATTTATAACATCTTAAGTCAATATCATAAATGGTTATTGAGATATAAGGTGATAGTAACTTGCATGCAAAACTTTAACCAAAAGCAGCAACGCCGACGCAAGGGTGACTCAAAAGCTTTCATATTCTTCGAAACGAAAGCTCTATGTGTCAATTACTACGACAACATCAAAACCTTTTTAGGCGAAACCTTATAGAAACAATATTCCATGAATTTTAGGTGAATGATTTCATTTCAACAAATCTGTTAAGTGACGGTTTTGGCAGCACCCACTTTTTATAAATTACCATTCAAAATCATGATTACAAAGCTTTTGCATTATCAATGTGTCTTTAGAAAAATGATATACGGTAATATTTATCTATTTAATTAGTTTTCCTTCCCTAGTGTTTTTCATTTAGAAGTGTGTAACATTTATTAGATGTACATGTATATATCAAGTTGTTTTCATCAATGAAACCGCTGAAACACTTAGCGGCCCAGATCGATACGAAGGTATGTGTGAACAAAATACATGAACTCACATGCAGCATGGGTCTTGGTGGTTTTACGTATGATCCTTTTGACATCTGGACTATCGTTGGTTCGAACATAGACACATTCGTCGACTTTTTGCAAATTTCTTTTTCAGGAAATAGCATATTGCATATGGTAAGTTTGTAAATGCAGCTGAACTAATTATTGCAATTTGACCATATTGGTATGCCGTAGAACATTGTCCACTGCGTGATAGCCATTCGTAACTACGCAGTCTTTTTAAACAAGTTCGGAATTTCAAAGTAATTGCCGAGATGAAAGAGGGCAAGACCTGCCAAGTCAAGAAACGGCCAATTTAATATCTTAAACTCATTATTGGCGAGGGTTATTTTTTTATTGATTTGGTTTAATTACGTTTAAACTTATTTATTTTACGTCGAAATGGGAAACAAGTTCTTACAACTTATACTAATCCCTCTCGACGGTTTCCTTGGTTTGGACCAGTACTTTGCACCTGGGAAGGTCAGAATAATTCTTGCCTCCAACGGGGTTCGAACCCACAACCTTCGGATCCGTAATCGAATATGTTACCACTGGACCACGGCGCTCGTTGATTTTGTAATGACGATATATGCGATTAATAACCCCTTCGTTTTAAGAACCTCTGGGGGCACGTGTCAACTAATGCATATATTCCAGAACGAAATGATTTTACAGGAAATTAGTTACATAAAACTGGTGTACACTTACCTCATAAATCACAAACGAAGGAAATTGTCTCCCTTCCTTCCAAAATTATTCATGTAGACCTTATGTCCTGTGGCAGGTTGATACAGTACAGGGCAGCTGCTTCCGTTCTAATGCCAATAGCAAATTCTTTTTTGCGATACCACTCTGAAAAAAAAATGTAAGTCGGTGGCAAGGTGAGAAAAACGAACTTTGGCTGAATGTCATATGCAGAGATCGGTTACAAAATATATACGGTTTTCCTTGCTTCTGTGTTAAAATATATATAAACTGGAGCTCGTCATTCAAGCATATTTATATATTGCATAACAGGTTACACGTATAGCTTGCCCGCCAGAGGCATTGATTTGGATATCCGGTAATGAAATTCCTGCGGGCAGTTGTAATATGTTTGCATTGTAAACAACATAACATACTTATATATTGATCAGACAGTGATCAAATTTAAATACATTGTCATTAGCGTAAACTTAAGGTAACATTTATTTGCAATTGAGTATATCTGTAAGTTATCACTTTTTTCTGTATATGCTTCAAAATCAGTACATACGTTCATTTTTTATGTTCGCGATGCCACCTTGCAGCACAACGTGAAGTCAGCTGCCTGGCTGCCTTGAGCCAGCAGCTTGGCAGCGTGATGTAAGGAGTCTAGCAGCCAAACAGAGTGAGGTCAGCATCCCAAAAGAAATTAATTCTTTCCGTAGGAATGTTTTATACAAAATATTAAGTCATTTCAAGTAAGAAGCCGTGTGATGATGTTGTAAATATATATGTTTCAGGTTTCCGTGATATCTCCACACCTATTTAATTTATTTTTGATTCCTAATTCTGGCTGCTAGGCTGCTGACTTCACACTCAGTTTGCTGAGATTCTGACTTCACGCTGCCTGGCTGGCAGACTGCCGACTTTACACTGTCATGCTGCCGACTTACACTTCATGCTATGCTGCTTACTTTTAGGCTACCAAGCTGCTAACTTCACGAAAAAGTCATTGAAGTTATCTTTCTTGAAATGTCAGTGGTGTGCTAAAATATTTTAATATCACAACAAATAATCGAGACTGCTCATTTGCAAAGGAGCGAAATATAATTATTACATTTTCAGCGCAGCATCTCGCATAAAGAGTTTGGCTTCGGGAGACCAAATAACTGGAAGAGTGACCACCCATAGAATCGACTCTAAGTCCAGTACGTCTTTGTCCTTACCAAACTCTCCAGACTGGTCATCATCACCGCCACTAAAATTGATCAGACGTTTTGTCTTCATCATCTCCAAAAAGTGATCCTTGAGTCCCTTGATGAGGATCGACATCACTAATTTGAGCGCAGCAGTTGTCCGCTGTAGTCATGGATTTTTGATGTCTTTTTTGAAATTCTGAAGAAAGGAATAAATATGTTTGGTGTTAATACATCTACGGTAAAATTACGAATTCCGAGGAACAATCGCCTTAAGCAATCATGTTATTTTTTATTTTCTCTCGATAGTCCTCGAAGAAATTTAACTGTAATTTCGAAATATTATTATATATTGTCTCTAATGTGCAACTTGGTTTTGGTCAAGCCACGACTTCTGCTAAAGAAATTTTTTATCGGTTTACAATAGCAGAACGGAGAGAGAGAGAAAATGAGAGAAAACGTAAGAAGGGATAGCCTGTAAAACCAAATACCCCTTTATAAATATTCTACCTGTAATTTAAAAATTCCACGGCTTTTTTCGATTTAATCATATTTTCTTTTGTAGGACAAAAAAAAAAGCCCCAAACATTCCCAAGGAAGGCCACATTATATTTTTTAAATAACTAAAATAGTAAAAAAACAAGAAAAAAGGGGATTCGATATTTTTTTAAAATTTGTGTTTTTAAGTTCTTTTTGGGGTATTTTTTTGCAAAGGGAAAAATTGACTCCCCCTTCATAAAATTTTTTAAAAACACATTGTCATGTTTTAAAAGGGGTGGATTCAATCCCGGTTTTTTTGGTGTTTTGTTTTTTTAACTAGCTTAAAATGGTGCCAAACAAAGAAAAGCAAATTTGTTGAATTATATCACCCCAAAAAGTCTACTTCAGCATTGGAAATAACTGGGCCTTTCCTTGAGAACAAAAGGAAACGGGGCTAATGCGGAAAAAACATTACTTTACGAAAAGCCCGTCGAATAATTTTTTTCTGGTTTTCCTTTATCAAAAACCTTTTTTAAAAAAGTTAAACAAAAAAGGGGGAATAAGGATTTCTTTCACCGTGTAAAACGCGATTTTATTGATTTTATTTACGGGAACCCTTTAATCAGGCTAAAAGTAAAATTTGGCCATACATTTTTTTTTTTTAAGGACGTGAATTTTTTTTTTCAAAAATCTCTACACAGGGTTTTAATTTTGCTTGAAGGGAGGATGCAAAAAATTTTTAAATTTAAAATTTAATGGTTCTGTTTGTCAAAATAAAAAGGGTTTTTTTTAAAATAGATTTTTTTCAAGTACCCTTTTGTTTTTAGTTTTTAATTTTTAAAAAAAATTTAAAAAAATTTTAACGGAGAAGTTCTTCTTTAGTAAGTACTTAAACGTTCTGACGAACAATTCAACCCCCCCATTCGAAAAAAAAATTTTTTTGTGACGCAAAAAAAGTTGTAACAAAACCCCCATCGAATACCCATGTATACAGATATCCGGTTTTCAGCAACCATTCAGTATTTGTTTATTTGTGTTTAAAAAAAAAAATTGCACGTTTGGGAATTTAGGGTAAACCATCAAATTTGATAAATTTAAAAAAAGTAAATTTTGGAAAAACCCCTTTTTGAAAAAAGGGTTTTTGTATTGTTCGAAAATGTGTTTTTAGCCCCGCGCCCGTTTAAAAAGGTTTTTGTCTGGAATTGGGCCTGAGCGGTTTTAATCGCATACCCCTTTGAAAATTTTAAGTTTTTCTCAATTATTTTTTTATTTTTGGGGGATGGTTGATGAATTTGTTGAATTTTTCCTTTAATTTAATTATTTCGAAGATTTTTATCGACTTTTTAATCCGTAGCGGTCGGTTTGATAAAAAAAAAAACCGGAATGTGTGTTTCTTGGTCATTTTAAAAAAGTAATAAAAATTTTTTTTAAAAAAGGAGAAATTTCACATCGTCTAAGCTAATTCGAACCCCAACCTTTTTTTCGAAATCCCGCACATTATATTCAGTTTTGCGGGACGTGTCCCGTGTTTCTAAGTAAACATATACTGTTGACCAAATTTATGTCCATTTTTATCTCAAAAAAATTGAAAAATTAACCTTTGACGGGGGGAAGGTCCGGCCGACAAAATTCCAAATTTTCTCAAAGCAACGTGAATTTTTGACCTGGAAAACTCAATGTTGCCCTTTTTTAAGGGGAAAAGGGGACCTTTAAAAAACCCCAAAACTCTCGCCCCAGTTTTTTTTAACTGTTTAAACTGCTTAGATTTTTAGTGTTAAATCAAAAATTTTTGGGTTTTTCAATGTTTTTCCCTAAAAACGCAGGGGGTTCCTCAAAAGGGGAAAACGACGACCCCCCGAAATATCGATCGGCAGAAAGTTGATATGGTTTTTTTGACTTCGCCAAATTTTTTCCCAAAAATCCGTGTTCTTGTCTTAAATTGACTTTTTTTGGAATCCGTAATGGATAAGGGGTATGTTGAATGTTTTTTTATAAAACCCCCTTGAGTTATGAACTTAAAAATTAAAATATATTTTTTAATTATCTTTTTTTTATTTTTGAGTGCATTGCTCGTTTAACATTATGCAGTGTAAAATTTTCCAAAAAAATTTTTTACGTGGCCGAAAAGTGTAGATTTTGAGTAGGTATTTTTCCCGTAGCCGAGGGGGGTTTTTTCACAGGTTTTTTTTATTTCCTTTTTTTAGAATGAGATAGATTTGGGTTTTTTAAAAAAAATTTTATAAATTTTTTTAAAAAAGCGCCCTTTTAAAAAGATTTTGACCAAAAAACCGGAAAATTTTTCCCCAAAACCCCCCTTTTTTCCCCCCCCTTTTTTCATGTATAAAATTTTTTAAAAAAAAAAAATTAAAAATTTGGTCTTAAACCCCAAAAAAAATATTACTTAATTTTTTTTTTTTGGCCATCCTTTTAATTTTTTCCCTTTTCGTTTTTTTTTTAAACCAAAAGTTTTTTAAAAAGAAAAAAATTAAAAAAAATTCAAATTAAAATTTTTGGTTTGCGAATTTTTTTTTTGGGGATTTTTTTGAAAATTTTAAAAAAAACACGTTTTTAAAAAAAAATTTTAAAAAAAAATGCAAAAAGTTAAAAAAAAAAATATTAAATCACTACAGTTTTTTGGGGGGAGCCTGGGTTTCCGGGGGGTTTTTTTAAAAAGGGCCTGGGGTTAAAAAACTTTGGGGGGGGATCATTTTCAACCCCCACCCCAAAATACGCCCCGGGGAAAAGAAATTTTTTTTAAAAAAAAACGGTTCAAAAAAAAGGGTCCCCATGGCCGAATCGCTCACCTGAGAAAAAAAGGGGCCCCCCCCTTTTTAATTTTTGTATTACTCTTTTTTGGGGAAAAAATAATCAGGGAAGTTTAAAAAGCAACACCCCTAAAAATTTAACCAAAAAAATGTACTTGCTATCCAAACATTTTAAAGGGCCCTAGCTTTAAAAAGTTAATAAAAAAAAATGACCCCAAAAAAGGGGGCAAAATTTTTTTTTCCCCGAGCCATGTTTTTCCAAAAAATTTGGGGTTTTTTAAATAGGGCAAAGTTTTAAAAAAGGGGTTTTTTTTGTTTTTCTTATATAATCAATGGGAAAATCAAGTGACCCCCGGGGGGGGCAAATTTCATCCCAAAATTGGTAATGGTCCTTTTAAGGGGGAAAGCCACCAAACCCAAAAGGGGGAAAAAACTAGGGCCCTTTGGGTTTTTTGCTCCCGTGACCCCGATTTTCAACGGCCCCGGAAAAACCCCCTTTAACAAAATTTTTTTGGAGGGGGGGTTGTTTTTTAAAAAAAATTTTTAAAGCCAAAAAACCGGGGGGGGCCCGGGGGGCCCGGGAAAAAACGATCACAAAAACTCATCATGGGGCACTTTTTTTTGGGGGGAGGATCAAAAAAAAAGTTTAAAAAGAAAATTTTAAAATTTAAAAATTTTTTTTTTTAAATATATTTAAATTTTTTTTTTTTTGGGGGGGATTTGAAAAATTTTTTCAAAGATTTTTTAAAAAAAAAAAAAAACGTTGTTTTAGGACCCAATAAAAAAAGTACCCCCAATTTTTTTAATTTTTGAAAATTTGGACCTTTTTGTTGAGTTCATCCTTAAAAACCCTTTTGGGAAAAAAAATTTTTTTGTCTTTCATTTCCTCCCAAAAGGGCCCTCTTGGGACAGAAAAAAATTTTCCCAAAACCCGGCCCCGATAATCCACCCCTTTTTTTTATTTTCAAGCAATAAAAAGGTGGGGGGCTTTTGTAAAAAGTTTAAAATCAGGAAAGGGGCAAAAATTTAAATAAATTTCCCAAAAGGGGAAAAAAAAAACAAAACGTCTGTCACTCCCAACAATATCGCTTTTTAGGGTGTTTTCTTTCACAGTGGGTGAGACAAACCCTTTTATACGATGGGTTTTTTGATTAGTTAGCGATAATAAACCCGATTTTTTAAAAAAAATTTCTTTTTTATAAAAAAAAAATATTTTTAACCCTTTAAAAAAAAAAACTAACAAAAAAGGGGGGGGGGGGGGTTTTTAAAAATTTAAAAAATTTGGGGGGGTTTATGGTTCCCCCTTTTAAAAAGGGAAAAAAAAACCCCTTTTTTAAAAAAATTTGTGCATTATTTAAAAAAAAAGGTTTTTGGTTTTGACAATTGGGGGGTTTGGGGGCCCAAATTGCTTTGGGTACTGTGTTCAAAAATTGGGGGAAAATCAGGGGAAAAACCCAGGTTTCCCATTTTTTTTGGGGCCCTGTTTTTTTGTCGGGGAACCCAAAGGGTTTTTATTTTTCCCCCATCACTACTGTTTTTTTTCCCTGGGGTTTTAGTGATAAAAAATTCCCCCTTTAAAAGAAAATTTTTTTTTTTACTGCTTTAAACCCAAAGTAAAAACCCCCTTTTTTTGTTTTTAAAATTTTTCATTGATTCTACAAAAAAATAAAGGGGGTTTAAAATCTGAAAAAAGTCCGAATTTAATACGAAAAATTTTCCAATCAAATAACCCATCGGGGTTTTAAAAATCAAAGCTTTTTTTAGGAACCCCGGCCCCCCCCCACGGTGGGGGCAAATTTTTCCCCAAAAAAAACGTCGAGTTGTTTTTAAGGGGTTTTGGGGGGGCAGCTCAGATTTTTGGCGAAAAACCTTTTGGGGGGGGCCGGGTTATATTTTTTATTTTTTATATTTGGAAAAACTTTTTTTGGAAAAACCCCTTTGGGGTTTTTTTTTTCGTCAGTGCTCCAAGTCAGGTCCCCATGTTTAATTTAAGGGTATGAAAATTTCATAAATTATATTCCCTTTTTTTCTTAAATGCCCTTTTGGGAAAAGTTTTTTTTAAGTTTTACTTTGGTTTGGGGGCAAGTGTTTTTTAAAAAAAAATTTTGGGGAAAAAAGTTTTAAGCATCGTTTTTTGAATTTTTTCGGTCGGGGTGGATTTATAAAGTTTCCCCCAAAAAGGTTTTTTGGGGAAATTTTTTGTGTTTTTTTTGATTGTTGGCCCCAATAAGTTTTGGGAAAAAGTTTTTCGGGGGGTTTAAAAAAATTGTTTAAAAAAGTTTGTCTTATAAAAATTTTTTTTCCAATAATAAGTTTCCCAAAGAGAATTTGCATTTTAAAGTGTCCGAATACGTTTGGTTTTTTTTTTCATTTCAATTCTCTTGTTTTGTAAAAATTTTGTTCATGAAAATGAAATGTTGGTAGTCCGGTTAAAAATCAGTGGTGTATTGCAGGAAAGGGGAAAATCTGGGGGATTTTTAAAATTTAAAATTTTTTATTTTTTTGGCCCCTATCGATTTTTTAAAAATCCTCGCACCCCAAAAAAAACTTCAACGGGGCCCCCGGCAGAGGAAAAAAAAAAATTATGTTTTATGGGGGTTCCAAGGGTATTTAAAAAAATTGGATTGATGGTTAAATTTTTTTTTTTCAAATAAATTTTCGATTTTTTTGATAAAATAGAGTCAATATTTGATCGACCACACGAGAAAGCAAATTTAAAGGGGCCCCAAAAAAATGGGGAAAAAAAGTTAAAACTTTAATTTTTTTGTAAAAATCACCAAATTTAAAAAAAAAGAAGATTTTCCCCGGAAAAAAAACACGGGTTATTCCTGCATGTGCACGAGGCCCATCAGTATTCCCAAAAAAATTTTTTTCATCCCCCGCTGGGGGTTTTTCGGAATAGTTATTACCCCTTCTTCATTAAGAAAACAAATACCCCAAATAAGCATCCGTCCCCTTTTTTTCCTTTTTTTAAAAATCATTTTAGGTTAAATTTAGTAATTGTTTTTTTTGCAATTACCCCCAAACCCCCCCGAAAAAAAAGGTAACCCTGTACGGGTTGGCCGCTTGTTTACTCTCGATACAAAGCGAAAAATGCGTTTTTTTTGAAAGCTGTTTGAACAGAAAATTGTATTTGAAAAAACCGAAAAAAAATTTTTTTAAAGTGCAATATTTTTTTCCCCAAAAGATTGAAACAAAGAAAATTTTAAACAAAAACAAATTTTTTAAAAAAAAAAAAAAAAAAAAAAAAAAAAAAAAACGATTTTTTAAAAAAAAAATACCCAAAATTCCCCAAAACCCCACGCTTTCAAAAACCTGGGAAATGTCATGAAAACTTGTGAGCAAAAAAGGGCTAAAAAACTGAAAAGGGGGCATTTTTTTGGGCCCGCCATTTTCCCACTTGTCGTAGGGAGAAAAAAAGAAATTAAAATTGTTTTTGAAATTTTTGCTTTTTTTTTTTTCCCATGCAAACTACAAATGGGGCCCCCGGGTTACAGTCGTGGCTAAAAATCTCTACCCCCTCCCGTTGGGGTTTCCCCCCCGGTATGAACACAGAGAACGGGAAAAGGCCCACAAGTTACAGGCCCAAAAAACACCACAGTAATAAAAAAATTTTAAATGAAAAAAAAAAACTAAAAATAATCCCCTGCCCCTCACTTTTTTCCTGTTTTTATGAAAAAAATCGTGCAAGGTTCGCCCCCCGGGAAGGGGTTTGGTTTTTTAAATGTGAGGCCCCCTTCCCCCGCTGGGCAGTGGGTCGGTGGTTCTCCCCCCGGGTACCCCTTGGTATCGGGCTCTTCCCCCACCTGGCTTTTTTAAAAATGTTTGAAATATTTCGCTTGCGGAAAACCCCAAAAACAAAAAAAACCCCAAAACAAAAAAGCGAGAATTTATTATGTTCAAACCCCTTTTTTTTAAAAATCCCTGTCACGTTTTTTTTTCGCGTGTTTTATAAAAAGCCCCTCAACCACCCCACGTAAAGGGGCCCGTCTTTGGGCCCCCGGGGGGTAATTTAAAAAATTTTCCGAATTAACTTCTTGGAATGATTATTGAATTTTTTTGGGGTATCTTTTTTTTTTAAAAAGTATTAAATTTTGGGTTTGTTTTTTTCATTGTAAAAAATAATTAAAAAAAAAAATAAAAAATTTTTCCCCCTTCTTTTTTTTTCCGCACACGGAAAAATTTTTTTAAAAGTGAAAAAGTTTTAGTTTACAAAAAAAAGGTTTTTAGGCTCCTATTTGCCAATACTTTTCACTTATTTTAACTGGTACCATGCCTTTTTCCCCAAATAATTATGTAAAAAAAATGTTTGGGTTATCCAAAAATTTTATAATTGAAAAAAAGGCGAGAAAACCCGTTAAATTAAGTGAAAAAATTTGGCGGGGAAGGTTGGCAAACAGGCAGTTTTGTCCTGTTTAGATCCCTAAGGGATAACACAAAAAGGTTTCTCTTGCCAGAACAAAAAAATAGTGAAAATTTTTTTAAAAAAAGTTTTTAAAAAATAGCTAAGTGGATAAGTGGCTGGCAGAAATTTGCCCCAAAGCTGGCAAAAAATGCCCCATAAATTTTTATAGAAACCCCCCAAATATTTTAAAAGTTTTTTCCCCTGTAAGAAATTTTTTAAAACCTAAAAATTTTTTGAAATTTTGTTTTGTTGAAATATCCTTTTTTTTCCAAAAATTCAAAATTTTAAAAGGGAAAAGGATAGGAGTGGTCGTGGACACAATGTAGTGGTAAAATTACATTTTTTAAACCCTCAGCGATTGTAAAAAATTTTGCTTCAAATGTAATTGAATTGGGTTTTTTTTTACAAATTAAAATCGTTTTTTGGAGTATGTAAAAAAATTTTCCCTGTGTTTTAAAAATTGCACGATTGATATTGAAAGAATAATTAATTTTGCACCCCCCCCCCCCCCCCCCCCCCCCAAAAAAAAACGAATTCGTCCATGGGCAAAAAAATTTTCACTTATTTTATAATAAACAAAAAAGAAAAAAACGCAAACGTAGAAAAAACATGAAAAATTTTCCATTTTGTGTTTAGAGAGGAAAAAAAAATTTTGGTTTTTTTTAGTGGGTAAAAAAGATGGAAATTATAAATATAAATTTCTAAATATAAACCCCCAAATTTTTGTAAAAATTCTAATGTGGCAATCTGTTCAAAAATGGGTTTTTAAGCCTATTTGACCAAATTTAAAAATTTAAAAAGTTATAAAAAAAACCCCTCATTATGTTTTAATTTTTTTTAAAAAACGAGCGTTTTTAAAAATTTTTTTTAAAGTACAAATTTTCCCCGGATTCCAAAGGGTGTTACGTGATTTTCTGTTAACAAGCAC
>CM037787.1:1846398-1896398 GCA_021229015.1 Solen grandis
TTTCTTTTATTTATCAAAGTAAATTTAATAAACGAAGATCAAATTTTCAAGCGATGCCAATAAACTGAATGATATAAACCTGCTTTAATCTTGCTTGAACATGGTCATTAATAAAAGAAAACACCATTTGTCTCAAAGGATTGCTAACAATAAGCATATTGCCACTCTTACTCTCCCCATTTCTCTTGTCTACAATTAATAAGATTATATGAATATGTGGAGGCAAATCTAAAACAACATTTTTTTTTTTATTTATTTATTTTTTTTTCCACTTCATTTTATATACACATGTACTTAATATGTGTAAATTAATGACTTTCAAAGTAACACACACACACACACACACATATATATATATATCTCGTATATTGCAAAAAGAAAAAAAAAAGATTGTAAAAATTGTTCTGTAGCTGGGACTTGGGACTCGAACACACACCCATTTTCAACGCTTTTTGAATTGCGAAAAGCCTGACTATTTTACCTGCTGCACTTATGAGCCAATTGTTGCAAGCAGGTCGAAATTTTATCAATATATTGTTACTTGTCGCTGAAAATTCCTGCCAGTCATGGTTCAAAATATCTCCAAATGAGGTGTGATTTTTTTTTTTGCTTGCATACTTTTATTCATTACAGTTATCAAACACGTTTTCTCCAGCACCAATTATCAATACATTTTAATTCAGTTTCAACTTCCATAATGCAATTGTACTGAAATTAACATGAAAATTATCACCATTTTGTGATAAGACAGAAAACAAATTTTTTAATTATTTCTCTGTGTAGTAAAAACAAGAGGGCCAAGATGGCCCTAAAGACGCTCACCTGAGGACATTTGTGCTGACCAAGTTTGAGGAAGATTGAATCAAAATTGTGGCCTCCAGTGTGTAAACAAGGTTTTTCTAAGATTTGACCTACTGACCTACTTTTCAATCGCTTTTTAGGTCTATTAGATTAATGATCTTCGATAATTTGTTGAAATTTCTGAAGAGAATCGTATACCTACCAAACTGAAACCGGAAATGGAGGGCTGAATAGTTTCCTAATTTTTCATTGGTTAATAATATCATAACCTAAAACGACCGAATGTGTTTTTATTACCAACAATACGATTATCTGTACTTTCATATCTTTCTTAAAGAAAACCTTTATTTAATAAACAATTGACACAATATATTCTCTTAGTCTTTTTATCATTTTATTTAATCGTAGATACTGATTTTAATATAAAACATATATCAAGTATGTAATTTAAAGTAAAAAGTGATTCAATCAAGGGCCAAATTTTAACCATTATCTAGTCATAATCTCTCAAACTAGTAATATTGCAAAATATTTTTTTTATGATTGGTCTATATGAATTATGTGGGTACGGACCACTAGACAATATTTCACATCAAATCTATAGATTAAGCTCTAGGTCTTTTCCTATGTAACTCTATGTGAAACAAGTGACCACTGGTGCGGGGTCATTTATCACCGTAAGGCTATGATTTGAACAACTGAGGTAATGAACCATTATATGATGCTACATACCAAAAATCTAAGCTCTAGGCCTTCTGGATTTAAGAAGAAATTTTTAAAATTTTCCTATTCAAAATCTATGTAAAACAAGTGACCCCTGGTGCCGGGGCATTTATCACCATAGGGCTATGATTTGAACAATCTTGGTAATGAACTATTAGATGATGCTACATACCAAATATCTAAGCTCTGGGCCTTATGGATTTACAGAAGAAGATTTTTTAAAGATTTTCCTATATAACTCTATGTAAAACAAGTGACCCCTGGTGCGGGGCATTTATCACCATAGGGCTATGATTTGAACAATCTTGGTAATGAACCATTAGATGATGCTACATACCAAATATCTAAGCTCTAGGCCTTGCAGTTTTGCAGAAGAAGATTTTCAAAGTTTGAGTTTTTAAAATCTATTTTTAGCTCCTGTGACCTACTTTTTCAACCAATCTGAATAATTTGTACAACTTTGATAGAGGGCATCATAAGGATGATTCCTGTGAAGTTTGGTCAAAATCCCTTCAGCGGTTCAGGAGGAGATGTTCATTAAAGCAAATTGTTGACGACGGACGGACGCACGCACGGACGACGGACAAAAGGTGATCACAATAGCTCACCTTGAGCACTTCGTGCTCAGGTGAGCTAAAAAACAAGAGGGCCAAGATGGCCCTGTGTCGCTCACCTGAGTAAAATTGCTGTGTTAGGCATGATGACAAAAAATGTGGCATCTAAAGTGTTTTTCTAACATTTGACTAAGTGACCTAGATTTTGACCCTACCTGAATTTGCACTCAACTGGGAATTCATGCAGTCATCATTCTTATCAAGTTTAATGAAGACTGGGACAAAAATGTAGGCCTCTAGAGTGTTCACAAGATTTTTCTAATATTTGCCCTGGTGACCTACTTTTTGACCCCAAGTGGCCCAGTTTTGAATTCATGCGAGATTTGATGTAAACAAACATTCTGACCAAGTTACATTTAGGTTAGGCTAAAATTGTGGCCTCTAGAGTGTTCACAAGGTTTTTCTAAATTTTTGACCTGGCTACCATTGTTTTTGACCCCACATGACCCGATTTCCAACTCATCCAAGATATCATGCAGACAAACATCCTGACCAAAATTTATGAAGACTGGGCCAAAACTGTTGCCTCTAGAGTATTCACAAGTTTTTTCTAAGATTTTCTAAGATTTGACCAAGTGACCTAGTTTTTAACCCAACATGACCCAATTTCAAACTCATCCATCATAGCATAACGACAAACATCCTGACAAAGTTTCATGAAGATTGGGACAAAAATGTGGCCTCAAGCATGTTAACAAGGTTTTTCTAAGATTTGACCTGGTGCCTAGTTTTTGACCCCACGTGACCAAATTTCAAACTCATCCAAGATATCATGTAGACAAACATCCTGATCAAATTATATGAAGATTGGGCTATTACTGTGTCCTCTAGAGTGTTCACAAGATTTTTCTAAGATATGACCTGGTGACCTAGTTTTTTACTCCACGTGACCCATTTTCGAACTCATCCAAGATATCATGTAGACAAACATCCTGACCAAGTTTCATGAAGATTGGGTCAAAGCTGTGGCCTCTAGAGTGCTCACCAAAATTGTTGACGACAGACGACGTACGACAGACAAAAAGCGCGGTCACAAAAGCTGACCCTGATATGAGCACAAGTGCTTAGGTGAGCTAAAAAAAAAAAGGGAAATTCATAAATATAGATGTTTAAGTATAGCCCCAATTTGTTGTCCGATTAAAAATGCAAGCAACCCTATTCAAAAACAAAACAAGAGCCATGTTGACACGGCCATCCCTCGCCGAACGCTTGCTCTTTAGAAGATGTGTTGGAGAGTAGAATATTTCATTTTTAAAAGAAAATTTTTGGTAATGAAGACTGATGTTTAAATTGATTATAGATATGAAACCCATGTGAAGACCTACCAATTCCTCTATTTTGAGGTCTACAGGTAAGTGTGATAAAAATTAAGCCTGAAAAATAACAAAGGGCAAAAGCTCAAAAATTATGAAAGGTAGAGTTATCATTCTTGTGCACTGCACTCCTCCCCAATAACATCTATCCATCTATGAAGTTCCACAAATTCTTTTAAACTTATGCTCTGGACAAAAATTCAGTCTAAAAAATAATAAAGGGCAAAAACTCAAAAATTATGAAAGATAGAGTTATCCTTCTTGTGTACTGCACTCCTCCTCAATGAGATCTATCCACCTATGAAGTATTAAGTTGATATTTCAAATACTTTTCGACTTATGCTCCGAACAAAAATTAAGTCTGAAAAATAACAAAGGGCAATAACTCAAAAATTAGGAAAGGTAGAGTTATCATTCTTGTGCACTGCACTCCTCCTCAATGAGATCTATTCACCTATGAAGTATAAAGTTGATACCTCAAATACTTTTCGACTTATGCACCGGACAAAAAATAAGTCTGAAAAATAACAAAGGGCAATAACTCAAAAATTAGGAAAGGTAGAGTTATCATTCTTGTGCACTGCACTTCTCCTCAATGAGATCTATTCACCTATGAATATCCAAGTTGATACCTCAAATACTTTTCGAGTTATGCTCCGGACAAAAATTAAGTCTGAAAAATAACAAAGGGCAATAACTCAAAAATTAGGAAAGGTAGAGTTATCATTCTTGTGCACGGCACTCCTCCTCAATGAGATCTATTCACCTATGAAGTATCAAGTTGATATCTCAAATACTTTTTGACTTATGCTCTGGACAAAAATGTCGGACGGACGGACATCCTAACACAGGTATACTTGTGTGGCTATCCTATTGTTCTTTCTATTGTTCTTTTAGCCACCTAAGAGACAATTTTAGCCACTTAAGAGAAAAGATCAAAGGCTGCTAACCCTAACCCATTGTTCCCTAGCCTCGTAAGTACCCCTATGTGTGTACGGACAGACGGACGGAGACTATTACTATATCCCCCGCCGCCTTTCGGCGGGGGATAAAAATATCAATTTCTTGGCAAGGATTATCTATCATTCCTAACTGTCATTCAGCAGTCACTTCCATCCCAATCTGAGCAACTGCAAACTAACTTAATGCAATACTAGCCCTTACCATGCTAAATTTCTTAATTGGACTGTACCATTAGTTGTTCATGGGTGTTTGCCTGGATAGCGAACAGTGCAGACTATGATCAGAGTGAACAGATATGCAGGCTGATCTTGGTCTGCACTGATCACAAAGACAATCACAAATGTCTACAGCGTTGTTAGGATTAATTAATGCCATAAACATAAACTATACACCCCACCAATCAAAATCTCTAGACATACTGAAACACAGAGCAGCTATATAAGATTGCACATTTTGAACCCATCATCTTTTTTTTAATTAAATCTCTATTTGTGCTTATATTTTACCTTGTGTTGTTATCCCATATGAATTTCTTCCGTGGCCCCATGATACGTTTCTTGGATGTGTTGGCGGACTGGTTGGATTGGTTGGACTGACTGGTTTTCTCCTCCTCGTCACTCTCGGTTGTTCCTTCTTCCTTGGCCGCCATCTCTTTCTCTGTGGCTTCCTTGTTACCATCCTCTTGTCTGCAGTGTCAGACAATGTTCTATATAACTAATAACTCACATACACCTGGTACAGTGATGAAAAAGTTCTCAGCCTTTGTGTTATTCTACAAATGCCCATAGTGAAATCAGACAAAGAATGCATAAAGGTTAAACCACTGTTATTTTGGGGGATAAGTAGACAGATAACAAGAACTGCAAACTCAAGCAATGGTATGTAATGTGCAGAACTAGTGTAACTGTTTCTATACCTATAATTTGCATCAAGCCACTAATGTAGGTGTTAGGCACCTCTGATGGTTTATACAAACAAGAGCTGTCAGTAAGACAGCATGCTTGACTATTCTGTTAATAAAAATAAATACTGAAATTAAAGGCAAAATTAGAATCTCGGTATTATCAAATGAACACAGGAGCAATAAACATATGTTATAATTTTTTAAAGCAAAATCTCAAAGAGTTCAGTGAAAAAAAGAGTTGGTACAAAAAGACAAATCAGATCAGAAAAGTGGCATAATTATGTCAAAATCCAAGACAGAGTTATGTACTCTTACAATGTACAAGTAGAGGTGATGGTCATAAACTGGTATTAAGGATTAAGTGAAAATGAGGTGGTGTAAGATTCTAAATGCTCACTTATTCTTAGTGCTTTATAGTATTTAAAAACAGCCATGCTGTATCTATCAAGGGTCGTATGTCTGTCAAAATACATGATAGTGTCTGCTTTTTTCTACTCATTGCATTTATGAAGCTGAACAAGTATAAAAAGTATTAAAGCAATAACATGACTTGAAATATTTATGGGTGGTTTTAATATGGAATGCTGCAGCTGAACTTGGCCTGTGTGAACAATGAAGAGATCTCCCTACATTGATGTGAATGGCTAATCTTGATAGTTATTAGGGCTGACACCAAGATCATCAGGCTAATTTACATGGTTATCATATATTTTACACTCCCTCAAGAAAAGTTATAATTAACAACTGCAGGGGATGACATGTCAGCTTCAAATTTAATCATGATGCCAGCACTTATATAAACTAATAAGATTCACCCTGTTACACAATAATGACCCATAAGACATGTGTGAAGTTTCAAGTTAATACCTTTGGTGGTTGTGGAGACTGAATCTGCACGCAAAACTTCAAAGGTCAAAAAGGGAAATAATTATGTTAAAATTCATGCTAGAGTTATTGGTCTTGGAAAGTGGTGAATAATTATGACCCTACAGACAAGTGTGAAGCTTAAAGTGAATGCTTTTGGTAGTATCCATGAGTAATGGGTCTTTGATATTGGTCTACAATTATGACCCCGAAGACATTTGTGAAGTTTCCAGTAAATACCTTTGGTGGTTAAGGAGATTGGATGTACACGCAAAAGCTTAACCAGGAATTTTCTAAGTTCACATAGGGAGATAATTCAATAACTAGAAATGTGTCAAGAGGACACAGATGCCACCACCCGTCGCATTTTCCAAAACAAAGGCCAACACCCAGGTACCCAAGTCATGTCAAATCAACAAATCCACGAAGTTTAAAGTCTGTAGCACAAAAACTTTCTGAGTTACATGCATCACAAGCAATACAAGAGGGCCAAGATGGCCCTGTGTCGCTCACCTGAGTAAGATGGCTGTATTAGGCATAATGACAAAAAATCTGGCATCTAAAGTGTTTTTCTAACATTTGACTAAGTGACCTACATATTGATCCTACCTGAATTTGCACTCAACTGGGAATTCATGCGTTTAAAAGGGAAAAATTCACAAGATTTTTCTAAGATTTGACCTGGTGACCTAGTTTTTGACCTCATGTGACTCATTTTCAAACTCATCCAATATATCAATTAGAAAAACATCCTGACCAAATCTATTGAAGATTGGGCTAAAACTGTGGCCTGTAGAGAGTTCACAAGGTTTTTCTTAGATTTGACCTAGTGACCTAGTTTTTGATCCCACATGACCCAATTTCGAACTATCAATCTTCAAATGTAAACTGTGGCTAGAGTGTTCACAAGGTTTTCTAAGATTGACCTGTGACCTAGTTTACCCAAGACAATTTCGAATCATCTGAGATATCATAGATTGGGCCAAAACTGTGGCCTCGTAGAGTGTTCACAAGGTTTTTCAGGATTTGACCTAGTGACCTAGTTTTTGACCCCACATGACCCAATTTCAAACTCATCTGAAATATCATGAAGACAAACATCCTGACCAAGTTTCATGAAGATTGGGCCAAAGTTGTGGCCTCTATAGTGTTCACAAGGTTTTTCTAAGATTTGACCTGGTGACCTAGTTTTTGACCCCACATGACCCAAATTCGAACTTGTCCAAGATTTTATTGAGAAAAACATTCTGACTAAGTTTCATGAGGATTGGGCCAAAAATATGGCCTCTTGAGTGTTAACAAGGTTTTTATAAGATTTGACCTTGTGACCTACTTTTTGACCCCACATGACACAATTTCGAACTTGTCCAAGATTTTATGGAGACAAACATTCTGACCAAGTTTCATGAAGATTGGCTTAAAAATATGGCCTCTAGATTGTTAACAAGCCAAATTGTTGACAACGCACTTCGCACGACGCACAATCACAAAAGCTCACCTTGAGCATGTTGTGCTCAGGTGAGCTAACAAAGTCCCATAACTCTGTCAACTTCAATGGCTGTTTGTTGAAAATACTAGGTGTGCAAGTTTATGTCCTGAATAATATATCCATGAAGTTTCAAGTCTGTAGTACAAATACATTCCGAGTTATGCGTGTCACAAATTTTCGGACATACGTACATATGGACGGACAAAGGCAAATCTATATGCCCTCTCCCCCATTTTTGGTGGGGGAATAAAAAAAAAATGCTAGAGTTATGGGTCTTGGTAAGTGGTGTACAATTATGACCCTAATGACATGTGTGATGTTTCAAGTGAATATATTTGATGGTTGTGGAGATTGAATTTGCACGCATCATCTTAACCAGGAATTTCTAAGTTCACAAAGGGGAATTATTCAGTAAAAATCCATGCTAGAGTTATGGGTCTTAAAAAGTGAGCTATAATTATGACTCCAAATATATTTGTAAAGTTTAAGTGAATACCTTAAGTGTTTGTGGAGATACAAGAAGATAGAAAAACTTGCACACAAAACCTTCACCTTGAGTGTTACGGTGACTTTGACCCCATGACCTTTAAATGGATACAAGGATAGCTCTCACTTTTCTTCGAATAGTCAAGCTAAAAAGGGGCATAATTATGTTAAAATTCATGACAGAGTTATGTACTCTTGCTTGACCCCCAACAGGTATGCAATTTCATGTGTGAATTATGAGGGCCACCCATGGAAAGAAATTGGAGATAAGAGCTATGTTAAGTTTAAGATTTTTTAAGACCAAAAAGGGCCATAAATATTAAATATGATATAAAATAAACATGCTTCCATCCGCAGCATTATAACTTCACATGTGTATGCACCTTCTTGAGCTCTGCCCGCTAGACCCACATAGAGGTCACGGGTCTTGCGGTACACAAAGTCATGTGAAGTTATAATGATTTGGAAGGAAGCATGTTTATTTCATGGTTAAAGTAAATATTTGCTATTTGGGGTCACAGTGACCTTGACCTTTGACCACATGACCTCTAAGTGGGTCTTGCAGGCAGAGCTCAAGAAGATGCATACAAATGTGAAGTTATAATGCTTTGGATAGGTGCACATTTGGTTTATGACCAAAGTTTGGGGTCATTGTGACCTTGACATTTGAATCCATGACCTCTAAGTGGGTCTGGCGGTTAGAGCTCATCAAGTTGCAGGCACCTATGAAGTTTGGAGGCTGTAGGTGGAAGGACTTCCATGTTATGGACAAAGTTAAAGTTTTGTGACAGACAGACCAAAAACAATATGCCCCCGGATCTATCAATGCAGGGGCATAAAAAAGAGCCATAAATATGCTCTTTATATTTAATATGCTCTTTGATGTTTGAAAGAGTTACTGTTCTTAATTCTACTGGTTAGTGTGAAGTCTGAGAGACAACCATTGAGAAAAATTGGAGATAATAGCAATGTTTAAACAAAATTAAGTCCAAAAAGGGCCATAAATATGAAAAAAAATATTTGAAAGAGTTTCTGTTTCTTCTGGTTAGTCTTATTATGATAAACATGAGTTTCTGTTTCTTCTGGTTAGTCTTATTATGATAAACATGAGTTTCTGTTTCTTCTGGTTAGTCTTATTATGATAAACATGAGTTTCTGTTTCTTTTGGTTAGGCTTATTATGATAAACATGAGTTTCTGTTTCTTTTGGTTAGGCTTATTATGATAAACATGAGTTTCTGTTTCTTCTGGTTAGTCTTATTATGATAAACATGAGTTTCTGTTTCTTCTGGTTAGGCTTATTATGATAAACATGAGTTTCTGTTTCTTTTGGTTAGGCTTATTATGATAAACATGAGTTTCTGTTTCTTCTGGTTAGTCTTATTATGATAAACATGAGTTTCTGTTTCTTTTGGTTAGGCTTATTATGATAAACATGAGTTTCTGTTTCTTCTGGTTAGTCTTATTATGATAAACATGAGTTTCTGTTTCTTCTGGTTAGTCTTATTATGATAAACATGAGTTTCTGTTTCTTCTGGTTAGTCTTATTATGATAAACATGAGTTTCTGTTTCTTCTGGTTAGGCTTATTATGATAAACATGAGTTTCTGTTTCTTCTGGTTAGGGACATACACTGAGTAAAAGTGGAGATAATGGCAATGTTAAACAAAACCTTAACATTTCTTGGGACACAGACGCTGACGCTGGGATGACTACAATAGCTCATCCTATTCTTCAAATAGTTAAGCTAAAAAATGCAAAAAAAATGCATGTAAAATCAAGCTCAAATTAGGATTAATCTGAGATGACAACTAAAGCTCCAAAGAGTGGCGCCAACGCTCGTCTGTTTTATATGTCAACAACGAGGGGGCCATATTTGAGATTTCAATTTTGAACTCCACAAGGTGTAAAGAGAAACTGTTTAGTAAATATTGAAAAGAAAAAATATCTTACATAGTGTAAAGTAATGTAATTGCTTTAAATAAAAAACAATTTTAACAAAAATTGTAAGTTAAAAGAGGGCATAACTCTGAAAATAGTGCTTCCAGAATAATGCCCCTTGTCTGCAACTTGTCATGATTATAAAGTATTCCAAGTTTTGTGTTGATACCTTTCAAAAGTGTTTGAGTAATGGGCTATGATTAAGTTTTTGCACAACGACAATGATAACCCATCAATCATAATAGCTCGACTTTTTTCTTTGAAACAGATGAGCTAAAAATGGTAGCCAGGCATCTTATTCCAAAAAGCTGCTGAAATAAATGTGAAGAGGTTATTACACTAATCAATTATCAGGTGGTGAATATATTGTAAAACATTGTCGGCAGAAATATTCATAAAAGGAATTACCTTTCAAGTGCAGCTTTCTGACTGTCTACCTCGTATTTCTCCAGCAATCCAACCATCATTCTGCTGACAGCTGGAATGAAAAAACAATGTCATACACTTGTGGCTGTTTTTTTGACAATTAGATATTTCTCTAGTAAATACTGTTACGCGCTAGGGCTTCGGTGTGTGTGCGTGCTTATGTTTGTTGAGTTAAGGTTCTATGATGGTCGATTGTCTTGGGGTGGTCTTGTCTTTGCCGCAGGCTATCAAGTTTCACGGGCCTGGTCACAGGTTAATGCACTTACATATGCGTGTGCATGTAGACTCTGTCAGCATGTGGATATAACAGCGGTCACTAGATGGTACTATGCTGAGAGTGGACTTCAGGTTTAATAGGGGGGTGATATTTTGTATATAGAATTTGAGTAGGATTCGCTAATGCTACTTTTTACTCAAAGAACAAAATAAGACGTTAAACAATACTAAATTTAATTCTTCACAGGTGGATCCTGTGTCTGCTTAACAATAAACAATGTGATAAAATGACTCCAATAAATTAACAATTCTATCTCCACTTAAATATACACCTAGAGATCCTTGAAAGTATACAAAAATACCTTTAAACCACCAAGTGGAAAGCCCTAAATTTACCAATGCATTAAGTCTTTGGCACAATATATGCATACACACATAATAAGCATAAACCGGAGTTCTACTTTATCTCATAAACTTGATAGAGTGCAGAGTTAAAATCTAGTATACTTTAATACTAAACAAAAATGTGTTGTAGGGTTTAAAAGTCACAGTTACTATTAAAAAACTAAAGTGAATAATCGTTAACCACGGCACTAAATAATTAAAGTACCTGAGTTTATTATCGGTAACCTTGCCTAAACGGCGTTTAAATAAATTCGAAAGCTCGAAATCTGAAGCCTGAACCTAAAGTCTGAAGTGTGAAGTTTGAAGTCTCCGTGCACAACGGACGCAGGGTATTTATACTAAAATCAGTGCTACCGAGGTAGCATGCAGCAAAAAATTGCACTTGTGTTGCATTTATGATGCATTTGCGATTAAACCGCTCCTTAAATGCGACATTAACATCGCATCTTTAACACTGCATCCAAAATGCCGCAAGAGTGCATACATTGCTGCAGTAAGTGCGCAAACAAGTTTAAATATTTAAATCATTACGATCATACACTAAAATACAATAAACTGTTTCTTTATTAACTAGGTACCTGGTACGACCTTTTTCTAGGGTTAATAAATTGGGCCATATTGTTTAAACTTTATATAAGCTTTTGAGTATAGTACAGTACACAGTGCAACAGCATCAGTTAAGTTGCCCATAGCAACAACCGGACATAGTAAATTCAAAGATGGCTGCCCACGTGTAAACATCTAGGCGTGTGCAGACATAAACCTTCTAAAAATACACTGTTTCACCTAAAATTCAAAGGATTCACACAGCATAAACATTGCCAACAACTTATAGAAGTGAACCAAGCTGGATATAACATTTAAACCACACTGAATAATCAAATACAGACATCACACGAATGGATTACATGGCTTGTTTACATCAGGATAGAGTGCTAGTGTGACACGGAGGTGTACAGAGAATTCCTGGCGTAATGCATTAATTAGGCAAGTTGAACTGCCAAATAAGTCAGTCCACTGTCAAAATTTATGTGATTTGCCAGAGAAGCTGCAAAAATCACCAGTCCGGATAAATAGAGTCAACCCAAAGACAATACAAAGATAAGTAAAATCAGTAATGCCAGGGCATTACAATACAGCAAAAACTATACAAGTAGTATTCACTGAGGTAATCAATACTGCCACTACACTGTAAATGAATCACTAATATAAATACTTTTTGTAAAATGATACAAAATGAGATGAGACTCAGTGGAATGGTATGCATAATTCCCATAAATAGCCCTACTTAGCTTCGCAATACAATCCATAAGCACATGAAAATTGGATATGGTGGATATGAAGTAGAAGGTAAAGCCAAATTGCAGATTAATTTCAGTCCTGGCATGATCCAGTACCGTTAATTCTTTTCTTAGGCATTAATAAATTATAAACCAGGAATGTAACAATACCTGATTATCTTGCTATTTAAACCTTTTACCTCATGAATATTCATGTACAAATTTAAATGACTTGATGGATATCAATGACTAAACTTTAAATGGTATTTTAACAATGAATATGAACAGCTTCAGTAGTATAAAAACAAACAGAGCAAATGAAAATTGATGTTAAAAAGAAGGACTGTGATCAACTTCTATTGCAAATACTCTAAAACATATACTTTAAACAGACCTAATAAAGTACATATTACAAACCTTGCTTCAATTTTTCCAATGGTTCTTTCAACTTATCTTCCATCTCTTTCACTCGCAAGGACTTGGCTCTCTTCATTAAGGTCTCTTTACTGACGGGCAGGAAGGCTGCCAGGTGGGCATACATGTTGGACCGGTTCCCCACTGTCATCTGCTTGGAGGACATCTCTACACTGTAGTAAGGGAACCAACTCTTTTACCACTCAGATAGGCCATTTTAAACTACAGTATACGCGCATGACTGATTCATTCTTTTACCCTGCTTCATTTGTTAAAATGTTAATTTACATTTGTTTCATATGAATCATATTGTGAAACATTGTATGTTAAGCAAATGTATCTGATCAATGACTTTGTTTTGTATTTGTTTAATGACTGATATCTAAATGCATGCACATGTATAATTTGTTTTCAATCAAAAGAACAAAAGACTCTGATAACCTGATAGATAACTAGATACTTAACTATCAATCCATTTAAGGTACTTACTCTAGAAGCATCTTGTTGACAAAGTCAGTAAAGAATTTACACTTTCCTTCCTGTGACTTCTTTGCAAGCTGGAAATTGAAATTCGAAACCAAATAATCTTTTGTTACGATTTGATAAACTAATTTTGAAATATTGTGCCGATATATATTCAAGATATTGTGCCGATAAACATTGTGACCAAGTTTGTTAAAGATTGGTTCACATCTGTTAAGTAATAGAGCAGACACAGTTAATTTAGCAATTTTTCATTAATTAAAGGGCAATAACTCCAGAGTGTCTAAGACAATCTAGCCAATTATTGAACTTGGCAGAGATATTGTGCCCATATACAGTTGTGACCAAGTTTGGTACATATTGGTTCATGTTTATTAGAGCGCGGACACTGTTAATTGAGCAATTTTTCATCAATTCAAGGGCCATAACTCAAGAGTGTCTGGGACAATCTGGCTGATTGTTGTAAGGAACCAAGATAGTGTGCCCATTTACACTGTGACCAAGTTTGATAAAGTGTTAAAAAGAAGACACCGTCAATATGACCATTTTTCATCAATTAAGTGGCGCCTCCATGGCTGAGAGGGTAAAGTCGCTGACTTTATTTAACACTCACTCAGCCCCTCACCGCGTGGGTTCGAATCCCAGCTGGGTCATTCGGATTTTCATGTGAGGAAGCCTTTCAGCTGGCTTGGGGTAGGTCAGTAGTTCTACCTGGATGCCTCTGTGCAATCAGGGTCTTCCTCCACCTGTAATTAGCTGGACATCGCTTTATGACTGAAATACTGTCAAAGCGACGGTAAACCGAAATAGTCAAGTCATCAATTCAAGGGCCATAACTTCGGAGTGTCTGGGACTGTCTGGCTGGTATGGAAAGGTACTGAGATACTGTTCCCATATACATTGTGACCAAGTTAAGTAAAGATCGGTCCATGTTTGTTAGATTTAGAGAGCGGGCACTGTTAATTTAACCATTTTTCACATTGTGACCAAGTTTGGTAAAGATTGGATCAGGTTTGAATTAAAGAGCGGACAACATCACTAGATGCCGCCCACCCACCTGCCGCAGGTAAATCCATATGTCCCATCTTTGACGGGCATATAAAACTATACATGTACTATATAAGAATTTTATCATGAAACTGCACCCAAACAAAACTAGAAGTATCACTGAAGGTGATAAATACCCCCGCAAAATGCTTTGATGCAGGAGAAGCCAGACTCCAGGTGGAGCATAGATAAGAACCTGTATACATAGTATATTGGTTATGATAGTAAGTAAGTTATAAGTAAGTAAAGTCTTTATTTAAAATGGATAGAAAGTCAGTTACGGTTGTTTGGCACAGCAGACTAAAACTGTAGAGTTACAGTTTTTTAACACTGCTCCTAGTCGCCATCTGTTTACATTTTAAGTTTCAAGTCAATAACTTGTATGATATTTGAATTATCTTCCGGACAAGAAAAAAAAAAAATTCCGGACAAGAAAAAAATAGAATTAAACCAAGGGAGATAATTATAAAATGGGACCAGGTAGAGTAACAGTTCTTGGACAATGGACTGACAAACCTACCGACCAACCAACCACAAGGTGACTCCTATGTACCCCTCCCACCCCCAACTTCGTTCTGTGGGGGATATAAACAGTAAAATGGCTCAGTCATTTACAAATTATATCGGGGCTGAATGGGACACAAGTCATTTATACAGTTTGGTAGGGATATAAACAACTGTATAATGATCATAAAACTTTTGGTTCACAAGAGGGCCATGATGGCCCTGGATTGCTCACCTGAATATAGGATTACCCAAGGAACATCAGTCTGTATTAAAATATTTTGAAATCTGGCCAGTAGTTTTGAAGGAAATGATCCCTGCAAAGTTTTATCAAATTTTGTCCAGCAATTTCAGAGGAAAGGTCATTTTAAGTTTTCAATATATATATTTAAGGCAAATTAGTCCTGCCCCTTGCACCCATGTTTTTTTAATGGACCAGAATAATTTATGATCAAACAAATGATCATCCCTGCCAAATTTAATGAAATTCTGTCCAGTGATTTCAGAGGAGATGTCGTTTCAAGATTTCATTATATCCATATAAGGCATATTAGCCACAACCCTGGCAGCCATGTTTTTTTACGGATGGGAATTATTTTAGCAACTTTTGTGAAGCTTCACCAAAGGATTATCCCTGCCAAATATAATCAAATTCCGTCCAGTGATTTCAGAGGAGATGTCGTTTTAAGATTTCACTATATACACATAAGGCAAATTAGTCCTGCCACTGGTGGCCACGTCTTTTTATGGATCAGAATAACTTTAGCAACTTTTGTGAAGCTTCACCAAAGGATCATATCCCTGCCAAAAAAATAAAATTAAATTCTGTCCAGTGGTTTTAGAGAAGATGTAGTTTAAAGATTTCACTAAATACATATTATAAGGCAAATTAGCCCCGCCCATGGCGGCCATGTTTTTTTACAGATCAGAATAATTTTAGCAACTTTTGTGAAGCTCCACCCAAGGATCATCCTTGCCAAATTTAATTGAATTCTGTCTTGCAGTTTTAGAGAAGATGTAGTTTAAAGATTTCACTGTATACATTGAAGGCAAATCAACCCCGCCCCTGGCGGCCATGTTTTTTTTCGGATCGGAATAATTTTAGCAACTGTGGTAGAGGGTTACCCAAGGAACATCTGTACCAAAACATTTTGAAATCTGACCAGTAGTTTTGAAGGAGATGATTTTAAGGTTTTCATATTTTTTTTCTTTCTGTTGCCATGGTAACCAGAGTTCTGCATGAATCAAGTTTATTTTAGCAACTTTGTGAAGGTTCACCCAAGGATCATCCCTGCCAAGTTTAATCAAATTCTGTCAAGCAGTTTCAGAGGAGATGTTGTTTAAAGCAAATTGCTGACGATGCACGTCGCACGACGACGGACGCAGGGTGATCCTAATAGCTCACCATGAGCACTTTGTGCTCAGGTGAACTAAAACAAGAGGGCCATGATGGCCCTGGATCGCTCACCTGAGTACCATTGCTACAACTGATTACAAGGTTTTTAAACAGACAAGAATTCTGATATAACTCAATCTTAAACATTTTAGCCCTGACAATACTACACACCAAATATATAAGCATTGGGCCTTATGGTTTCAGAGGAGAAGACTTAGTGCGGGATCATTTATCTCCAAAGGGCCACCATTTTGAAAATCTTGATAATGAACCATTAGATGATGCTACATTCCAAATATCTAAGCTCTAGGCCTAATGGATTCATAGAAGAAGATTTTTAAAGATTTTCCTATATAACTCTATGTTAAACAAGTGACCCCTGGTGCGGGGGCATTTATCACCATAGGGTCATGATTTGTACAATCTTGGTAATAAACCATAAGATGATGCTCATACCAAATATCTAATCTCTAGGCCTTATGGATTCATAGAAGAAGATTTTTAAAGATTTTCCTATATAACTCTATGTAAAACAAGTGACCCCTGGTGCGGGGTCATTTATCACCATAGGGCTATGATTTGTACAATCTTGGTAATGAACCATAAGATGATGCTACATACCAAATATCTAAGCTCTAGGCCTAATGGATTCATAGAAGAAGATTTTTAAAGATTTTCCTATATAACTCTATGTAAAACAAGTGACCCATGGTGTGGGGTCATTTATCACCATAGGGCATGATTTGTACAATCTTGGTAATGGCCCATAAGATGATGCTACATACCAAATATCTAAGCTCTAGGCCTAATGGATTCATAGAAGAAGATTTTTAAAGTTTTTTCTATATAACTCTATGTAAAACAAGTGACCCATGGTGTGGGGTCATTTATCACCATAGGGTCATGATTTGTACAATCTTGGTAATGAACCATAAGATGATGCTTCATACCAAATATCTAATCTCTAGGCCTTATGGATTCATAGAAGAAGATTTTTAAACATTTTCCTATATAACTCTATGTAAAACAAGTACCCAATCTTGGTAATGAACCATAAGATGATGCTACATACCAAATATCTTATCTCTAGGCCTTATGGATTCATAGAAGAAGATTTTTAAAGATTTTCCTATATAACTCTATGTAAAACAAGTGACCCCTATTGCGGGGGCATTTATCACCGTTTGGCTATGATTTGAACAATCTTGGTAATGAACCATTAGATGATGCTACATATGAAATATCTAAGCTCTAGGCCTTATGGATTCATAGAAGAAGATTTTTAAAGTTTTTCCTTAAACAAGTGACCCCTGGTGCGGGGGCATTTATCACCATAGGGCTATGATTTGAACAATCTTGGTAATGAACCATAAGATGATGCTACATACCAAATATCTAAGCTCTAGGCCTAATGGATTCATAGAAGAAGATTTTTAAAGTTTTTCCTATATAACTCTATGTAAAACAAGTGACCCCTGGTGCGGGGTCATTTATCACCATAGGGCTATGATTTGTACAATCTTGGTAATGAACCATAAGATGATGCTACATACCAAATATCTAAGCTCTAGGCCTAAGGTTCAGAAGAAGATTTTTAAAGATTTTCCTATATAACTCTATGTAAAACAAGTGACCCCTGGTGCGGGGTCATTTATCATCGTAGGGCTATGATTTGTACAATCTTGGTAATGGCCCATAAGATGATGCTACATACCAAATATCTAAGCTCTAGGCCTTGCAGTTTTGCAGAAGAAGATTTTCAAAGTTTGCATTTTTAAAATCTATTTTTAGCTCCTTTGACCTACTTTTTTAACCAATCTGAATAATTTGTACAACTTTGATAGAGGGCATCATAAGGATGATTCCTGTGAAGTTTGGTCAAAATCCCTTCAGCGGTTCATGAGGAGATGTTGTTTAAAGCAAATTGTTGACGACGGACGCACGCACGCACGCACGCACGCACGCACGGACGACGGACGACGGACAAAAGGCGATCACAATAGCTCACCATGAGCACGTTGTGCTCAGGTGAGCTAAAAAGAGAGAGAGAAAAAAAAGAGAAAAAAAAGAATCAAGTCTGTTTCTTCTTTTATGCCTATAAATACAAACCTTCTTCAACTCATCAAGCTTGGCCTCCATACCAGGTGGTAGATTTGCAGGTAGTTTTGGAATGTTTTCTGGGTCTATTTCTTTCTTTGGCTCTTCAAAATCTCCACGGCTGTTTGAGTCATCCTTGGCTGCCATGGCAATTACAGCATCAATTGTCATGGAGATGTTGGATTTCGCAGACTCTGCATCATTGCTATCATTGCTGCTACTGCCCGGGCTTGTAATGCCATTCTCTATCCCGTCCCCATTCAAGTTTGGAGATGTGGATTTTAAAAGGGCAGCCACACTGGAAGATTTGTTCCTGTAAAATGTACCATACTATATCATCAGCATTCTAAATATCAAATCCAAGCACTCTAGCCTAAGCCCTTAACCTCATGAATATTCATGTACAAATTTAAGATCAGATGAAAAAAACATAAATGTGTGTATTTGTATGATATAGAATATAATTTGATAAACAAATTGATAATGCATTTCAAGTTCCTATACAATATCAACACAGGCTTTATATATGTAAGACAGATGATTCATGTATTGTGCAATATACAACATGTGTTACATTTTCACATAGAGCCACATATGCTACTCACTGTTTTTGCTTTTCTTTATCTAGGGGTTGTTTTGGCTTCTTGAAAGGTTTCTCTCCATCTGGCAAGACTATCTTCTTCTTTTTCTTCTTCTTCACCTCATTATCAACAGTAGGACCATCCTTCAATTTCTTCTTCTACAATAAAATCAAGCCCAGTTATCTTTAAAATATGTCTAGACATAGCAAAAACAGAACATACAGTGCTATATTTAGACAACATGACTGAATTAAGGTATATATGAGGATTTATTACAAAACTGATATATGTCTTAATAATAACCATAGCAGGTCAAGACACCCTTCCCTGAACATGAAAACCTTGATCTTCTTATGAATGGAATGCAATGGAAAGCGCAAACTGCCTGTAAATGGAAAAATGCTAACAGTATATATAACAATACCTGGATGTGAAGGTGTAGACACAATACTATCACAGGATCACTGAAATCAATTATGTTTAGACATAGAAGCTTTCCTGCTAAGACTTCAGCAGGGCAGTCTAGCCACTTACTTTGGGTTATAACCATGCCTGAACTATTTCAGTCATACGAATTTCATAAAGATGTAATGCAGTAACTGAGATACATACAGTGAACCAGTATCTTATGGTATACCACTTCATTCAGAGAAAAATAACTGATGGCAAATTGTTAAAATGTGTGTGCTCTTTAAAACACGGTTGAATAAATTCATCCTACCCATATATTAATTTTTGATTTACTAAGGCAATGAGCACATGCCATTAAAACATGCCATCACAGTGATGAAACATTTGTTTTACATGCAACAGAACAAAACCTGCATCTTCCAAATGTATCATAGACAGTTATGTCATGGTCAGGGTCACAGATTTAAATGAAGCCCTAACCATTATGTCATAATCTGGGCCAACCACGTCGGCAACACCTACCTTCACAACCTTTTTCTCTTCCCTGTCTGAATCATCGTCTGACTCAATCCTCTGTGAAACAGAAATAAACATATAAAATTTTAAAAAATCTTATTAAACAGCAACAGATGGGCTGAAAGTAATAAACCTGGGAGAGATAAAACAACAGCAAAAAAAAGCCAAACAAATATCTTGAGATCAACATCATTTTAATGTCATTTAAGACAGGAGTTGTCATAATAAAGACAATGCCAGGTACTCTGAAGTATAATTATGATTTAATATGGGTTTCAGTATCATATAGGAGTTTAAGCCTGAGATCATGCAAGTATTATTGAGAAAACTTTTTTGAACTGATTTCAATCATATTTCACCATTTATATCACCATAAAAGTGTGACCAAAATGCATAACATCATTAGTTACCATACAGATCTAGGGAAAATAAGTATTAACCTTTGTTATGCTTTTTGTGTTACTGACACTGCATTTTGCACCATTCCACCAAAAGTGCCTGTACCAGCATGGTTATTGGTATTTCACTATTTCTTTTCCTACTTACACTATGGTATTTAACAACAGGAAATAAGACCTCTGTGCTAAGCATACAATTAAAACAAGAGGGCCAAGATGGCCCTAGATCGCTCACCTGAAAAAAGTATCATTCATTGCCTGTACAAAACAGATTGCTTTAGAATTAAGATGATGAGGTGAAACAATTTTGGAATTTTCCCCCCTTTGGCATTTCTTCCAGCCCCACCCATTTTCAAACTGGTTCGAGATATCATCATGACAAACAATCTGACCAAGTTTGAGGAAGATTGATTAAAATTGTGGCCTTAGTGTTAAACAAATTTTTCTAAGATTTGACCTATGACCTTTTTTCCCCCCCTCTGACCAAGTTTGAGGAAGATTGGATCAAAATTGTGGCCTCTAGTGTGTAAACAAGATTTTTCTAAGATTTGACCTACTGACCTACCTGACCCATTTTAAGGGTTCAAGATATCATCAAGACAAACATTCTGACCAAGTTTGAGGAAGATTGGATCAAAATTGTGGCCTCTAGTGTGTAAACAAGATTTTTCTAAGATTTGACCTACTGACCTACTTTTTGATCCAACCTGACCCATTTTCGAAAGGGTTCAAGATATCATCAAGACAAACATTCTGACCAAGTTTGAGGAAGATTGGATCAAAATTGTGGCCTCTAGTGTGTAAATATCAAAATTGTTGACGGACGACAAAATTTTTCTAAGATTTGACCTACTTTTTTATCCAACCTGACCCATTTTCGAAAGGGTTCAAGATATCATCAAGACAAACATTCTGACCAAGTTTGAGGAAGACTGGATCAAAATTGTGGCCTCTAGTGTGTAAACATCAAATTGTTGACGGACGACGGCAGACGGACAATCAAGTATCCCAAAAGCTCACCCTGAGCTATGCTCAGGTGAGCTAAAAATGCTGTACATGTATCTGTGCCTCACAAAAATATATGATTCTATTCTGAACAATGAAAGGTTGATTACGTTAGATTTTCTAACATTATTGTGAGTAGAAAGTGTGATTAAAAGAAAACCTGATATCTCATGTTAACAAACCTGACTTGGTTTTAATATTTTATTTTTTTTCTTATACTGATGAACTACACAATACATAGGATTCTGTTACCACTCATATCATATTAAGTTCATTAACTCAAGTTCGGAAAAAAATGAAAAAAAAAATCATGAATTTGATACTACATGTATGTTTAGTCCTCATTTATCATCCAATTGTTTACTTCATGAAACTACATGATTACAGAATAAGATGTTAACTTTGCTAAGCATGCTAGGATTGAGGAAAATTAGAAGTCTGATCAGGGTTTCTTCAGTATTTTGTGTGTAAAAAAATATAAACCCATGATATCAACAAAGGGTTTATTTGTAATTTCACTTCTATCAGTAATGAACCTCTCCAGTTTGAACTGTTCTTACAGACTGGTCTTGAAATGCTTACATTGCACAGGGAGATTCTGAGAGATCTGCTCTATTTCTAGAATAAAGTCCTACTGAAAAATGTTAAATGAAAAAACAAAAACAGTCATCTTCTCATCATTTCTTTAAACAGGATTACATGTATTTATTCCTGCACTGAATCAAATGGGCCACTTTATTTCAATTTTCATCGAGCATAGGTTGAACAATAGTCTCTGTGCATTACATCCATTCTAAGTACACCTACTCTTTTCTTCTTGTTTTGTTTAGGTGTTGCTATTATGTCCTCATCAGAATCGTCAGACAGCTCCTTGAAGTCCAGTTTCCCAGAGTTGATGTAAAAACCACCTAGCTTGGTTGTAAACTTTTCTGGTAGTATCTCGTCATACTGTTACGTAATGAAAAAAGAAATCAATAACAATCGTATTAACATATGCAGTAATAAAACATTAAGACTTTTGACATGTATTAGTTTTATTCTTGAAGAAAAATTACCTCATACATGTATATGAAGACCATTGTATTTCCCCAGAACAGGCACCAAAGTCCAGTGGGTTGAAACACCATTTGGGGCAAGGATTTTTCATGGTTTTCTCATGCATAGAGTACTGGTCCATCTCAGGAATCTTTGAGAAGGATTAGTATAAGTTTTAAGAACTTGTTACCCAATCAAAGTGAAAATAAATGATTTTAAAACAGTCTCAGAGTAGATATTTTGACTGTCATTTTTTATGAATAAAATAAAACAGAAATCAAGACATGTCATTCCAAATGAATTACAAACAAGCATTTACCAGCAGAGGTGATCAGATACAGGGGTAGTGCAGTACACTACAGACCTAGGCTCTGAATAATCACACAATCCTGTCTTTGGATATGATTCCATACTGACCTCACATTGAAAGTGCTGTGTAAAATCTGAGATACAATATTGTATAAAATACACAGTAGACCCTGAAAGGAGCTGTCTGATCTGGATCTGTTTGCCAAGGCATCAAAACACGCCTGTATGATTGAAGTAAAAGGTTAATTAAGACAAAGAAATCTGATTAAGCTGCCTTACAGCCTCTGAGTTATCGATGAAGGTATCACTTTCATCATATCCATCCCCGAGGTCCAGCAAGTAGTCGTCATCATACTTCCTCCTCTTCTTCTTCTTCTTTCCTTCCACTGGTTTCTAATATAGGGACGAGCAAAAAATCTTAATCAGAAGAATATAATAACTTTGAAGGAAACAAACTTTAAAACAGAAAATCATGGAATAGTTTCAATCATCGAAAACAGTGCCAGTACTGCCATTAATATCTAAACAAGAACTGCCCATAAGACCATGTGCTTGACTTTTCTGCCACTTATAATGAAGTTAAATTGTACACAAAATTTTAAGTTCATAAGGGGTCATGATTTATCATAAATTTAGTCAAGTGTTATCTTAAAACTTGTTTGTTCAATGCCCCTGAAGAACTTATTTATTCTTAGTGAAGTAAGTTAAACTAAATTAAGCTTAAACACTTAAATCAATAAGCATATGTGGGTTACTATGAAGTATGTATCAAAGTACTGGTAAATTGTAAGTAAAACTTTAACCAAATTTTCTAAGCTCAAAAGGAGCCATAATTTACAATTATCTAACTTGATGGTTTGATGCACCTGACCACTTTAATGATGTTTAAGTTGATCTTACAATTGAAAGCAGAGATATAAGAATGAAAGTATGTTGCATGTAAAAATGTGACCAAAATTTCTAAATAGAATTATGACCAGGGACTTATCTGGTCACACAGGTCATTTCCTTGATAGCTGCCATGTTGGAAAGACTTTATTATTAAAACTGTGGAATTACATCTCACTCTTTCTAATGCAGGGGTTTTCTTAAGTGGACGCCCACTTGCCCGCGCCGGGTTAAAATCACTGCGGGCAAGTGATTATTCAAAGAAGATAGCCTGGTGGGCAAGTTTTTTTGTTTTTGTTTTTATTTTCTATAGTATATCAGGAGTAAAATACTTGCCAATTGTGTTTGATACATATTAACTAAAATCCACCTTAATATTGCACATATTATGTTTTAAACATTAACAAACACCAACTAACTTCAAGATCAGGCAACCTGTTTTTACTGGGGGGCTAGTAGATGTTCAAAGTAACTTGCCCCCTGGACAAGTGAAAGTCAAATCCTTAAGTAAACCCCTGTAATGCAACACTCACATTATATTTCTCCTCAAAGGCTCTGGCAATAGCTCTAACTCTTTCATCTTCGTCTTCATCACCGAAGGGGTCATCTGAGGTAGAGGATTTGCTGGGATTGGGCCCCTGTGAAATCAATACAAAATAAACATAAACATTATAAATGCTATGGAAAGAAATGTGTTAATTACAGCTGAGCAGTTGTAGCAGTGACTGGGGAAGTGTTTTTTTTTCAATGTGACATTTCCCTGGCTTTCATATTTTTCACACAAAAAGTGCAATATTTATCATATATCATTATAAAGTGACCTCTTTGAAACTTTCGAAGTGACATTTTCTATTTAAATTTAACTTTTGACATAGGCCCCCCATCCTGTGCCAGTCACTGCTGTAAGTAAGACAGATCCCATCTCAAATGAAATAGCATGACAAAGCAGACAGAAAAAAATAGTGTTGAAAAATACTCAGAAGTCACACTAAAATCTAGAGTTATGAATTAATTGGTAGAGTCAAAATTATTGAGACACTGAAACACCTTTTTAATAACAACCCAAGTTTATTGCAGTGCCCTACATGTATAATTTTTAAATCCTGATTTGATATAGCAGCAGCTTTTTTTTTCTTTTTTTTTTTCCCTAGGGGTCTTTTTTTTTTGCATAGCTGGCTAACCTCACCTTTTGACTTTCAATAGATGATGATACAAGATAAGCCAAAATCATGAAATATATAGGAAATGTAAATCTCTACCCAAATGTATACTTGAACGATTTTCATTGGTAGATTATTTTTACACTTAAGGATAAAAGTTACATACAGCTGTTTGTTGAGATAAAAACTAGTTGAAATAAACCTTTTTATAAATGAAATTTTAACAAGCAGTCTGTTATAAATATCTCCAGTATATTATAGTCTGTTTCATTTTCTCTGTAAGACGGTTATAGTTTGCTTCATTACAATAATGTTTACTTGGCTGATTGTGGTCAAGTGGTTGTTATACAAAGTAAGTTTTTTATCTTACTATGCTTATTTTGACTGCTTCACAGATAATAATTCATACATTATAACAGTTCTACATTCTCCTTTACTTTAATCCCCACCAATGCCGCATATCTTTTTAAAAAACGATTTTTCTGGTCAAGTATAATTACAGCATAAAATACTATATTACAAAGATATCAATGTTGTTTAAGAATGAATTACCTCAAACAAAATGTTGCATAATTATACATGTATACAGACACATACATATCAGTGATATACAGAAAACTGCATTAATATTGTGATAAATTATTTCCACATGGATATATCAGTGACCACCAAACCATGTAATTTCCATAACAAAGATTCGATCCTTCCCAATGTTCAATACTAAAACTTACATAAAAAAAAAAAATTCTTACATAACGCCTCACTTATTTAATTGCTCTGATTAGAAAATGTTAAAAAAAAACTTAGCTCTGTATAATAAATCAAAATATAAATGAAAGATATGAAATAATCAGTGATAAATGATAAACATACATGTGCAAATGTCTATTTCATACATACCAGTAGTTATTATTACTAATAATAATTCCTTATTCAAGATATGTATATAAGAACGTATTTTTCATATTTTTGTGTGCATGTATGAAGATTTTTTTTCTATGTTTGTGTATTTCTATTGTGTATGTGTGTGTCTGTGTTGAAACATAGGTAGAGTACACAACGACACATATTTCCAATTCTCCCCATCATGGTTAATACCAATATGAAATCTAATCTATACTACAGTACAGTATAATTTGTAAAAATTAAATTATGCATTGAAAATACTGGGTTGGGTATACTTTGTGTGCTGAAGGACCACAGAGCCTAAATTGCATCATATAATTATACACTATTTATTTGTATTTCAGTGTCTCACATAGGGACAGGTTATAATGAAAAGTCAATGCCACGTTATGTTGACATTAGTAATGGTGCCAATATATATTTACTCACTTTTACTTATAGAATATTAAATGGATAAATGGACATTTATGAATATTCAAGTATGTGAGAATATTGAGGAGATCAAAATATCAACACTAGATCATTATCTAAATTTATCTGCTATGATTTTTTTAATTCACATTGTAAAAGAATTATGTTGTCAGAAATTAAACACCACATCAAAAAAAGTAACAAAAATATCTCTAATTGGAAAAATTGTTTTAGAGACAACCAGTTTATGATTGATCTACCAAATGAAAATGACACAATAGTCTACATCTCCAGAAACAGAAATGTAAGAAAAACTATATCTCTCCACTTATTTCCGAAATTTAACCACTTTATTTTCAACAGATCGGCTACCAACTAAAAAAATGTACACCGTCGCCAATTCAAGTAAATAAAATTTTTAAGTCATCAACGAAAACGCTAAAAACATCAACATATGAAATCGATCTATTCCATCTTCTCTCGACAAAAACAAATACTCAAGTACCGCCTATTTGGTGATAGACAGCCGCGCGACACTCTCGTCGAGACTAGCATTCAACGTTCTAGGCCCGCCGACCGAAGACTGCATTGCGCTATATAGTAGACGTTCTCTACTCCGCTCCACTTTGTACGCGCCACACAAGTCTAAATATAGCGCTGACCTACTAAACCGCGATACACAACAGTGTCTTCCTCCAATTAACAAATCGATAGGAATCAATTCCATGCCCAATCAAGCGCATCTGCAGTTAGTAGGGGCCATCATAGACCCTCCGCCAATACCTACACCAAATCGCTGATAAGCGCCACTAAAAATAGTAACATACCTATAGACTCTGCACCCTTCAATATGCGCTTGCGCACTGACCATGAAAACGAGCAGACGATTTTTCCAACCATATCGACTGCTCACATCCTGCGATTCTTAATTCAAACATCGATATTCTCAATATCACAGAAGTCATAATTATCTAAAATAACCATGATGTGCAAACTCATCAAATCGAAATTCCCACTTCTATCGCAAAAATACACAAGCGCTTTTCTTTTCACTAATCCTACAGAAGCAACCAATATTCTAGTCACAACACTATTGGAAGAGATGTAGATCCGCAATAAAACGAAGTCATGCTGAAAAACAACATGTTCAAGTTCTGGTGATAAAAATTAACAAAACAGATATATAAGGAAACTCAAAATCTTGTTTTCATGTTACACTGGAACTATCTTTGCATCTAATTTGTTTTGCAATAAACACAACAGCATGCACGAAGAAACAAAGTTCTATCGTTTTAGTTGCACGAAAATTCACGTTTTCAAATTCCCCTTCAGAGCAGAAGTTCGTGTTAGAAACGATTTCCCTTTTGTAGGACCCCATATTTACACAGTCGGTACATGTACATGTGTTGTAACACAAATACAGTTCATGGCAGTCCAGAAAACGACATTATATACAAACAAATCCTAGATGATTCGCCTATTAAAGCATACCCCTGTGTATGTAAAAACGTGCTCCCCTCCCCTACCTATTTGCCAATGTAAAGTTACGGAGCCTGAGTTTTGTTAAATTGGGGTTCCTGCGTTTACAAAACACTATCTTGGGATACACAGCTAAGGTCAAAAATTTCGGCCAGACAAGAAATAGAGAAAATGATCAAAATGGCGGTATCTTACTCATTTATTTTCAGCACAAATTGCATGGCTTGATAACTGATACAATGAATTCGAACAGCTAAACTATTTGTAAAGTTAACACTGGACTCAACTTGAGTAGTTAGTTCTTACGGAGGACGGAATCCCCTAAAGATAAGAATATTTTTTGATAAAAATAAGTGAAATGCAAAGTGTTCTTTGTCGATTTGGGAAAAACAATCAAATATGTACCATGCAGGACGACAACACGACTTACCGGTAGAGCTTTCAGTAATTCCGAGTAGAAAAACTCCGGGAACGTAGTGTCGGTCGAGTCTTGCAAGGCAAGATCGAGTCGCACAGTTGGCACAACCGGTTTTTTCTTATCATCCTCTCCTGGAGGTCCTATAGTTGTGAATTGTAGTCTTTTCGGTCCCTCCATGTTTAACGATTTGTCACTTCCATTTATACTCGAGATATCCACTAATCTGATGTATTCTCATCTGAACCGTAATAGTAAATCTGCCGCCATATTGAGGCGGTGACGTCAAAAAACTTTGACCTCTCAACTTGGACTGTTCTATTGATGGGGTCAGAATGTGTATTGTTGAGTGTATGACAGTTATTATTCAACTTTGCTTGATATTACTACTTAATAAACTGACACATATAATTGATAAGAAAAGTAACGAGGAAAAAGAACAATATTTTGTGCGTTAGCAATAAAATTATGCATGGGGAATACCTAGTAAATAGCCACTTCCCCCTACTATCTAAAATGAGACTGAGCTTCAGGATTTCCCCAAGGTTAGGAAACCCCCAACAAACCAATGTGCTTTCCTTACTCGTACATAAATAAAATTAAGCACACAACAGATTATATTGAGGTGTATGTTTAACAGACATCAGGATATTAAGCATAAAGAGGAAGTATCAAGGACTTATTATTTTAACAATATTTTGTGTGTTTTACTCGCTGTTTTCACTTAAAATATATTAATTGTATATGTATAACATACATTTCGGCGGGTGCAGTATCAAAGTATTCTTTTCAGGTAAGTATTTTTTTCTGAACATCAGGATTTCCACAAGGTAAGGAAACCCCTGAATAAAAAATGTACCCATTAACGGTTCGTTGTGTTTCTTACAAACCATGCGACAAATCTGTCTTTTAGGGGATCAATTTATTACAAAAACAAAATAGATACGTTTGGAGAATGATGATGACGGTATAAATTATTTGACTAGACTTGACTAATTGAGTTTACCGTCGCTTCGATAGTATTTCAGTCATAAAGCGATCGATGTCCAGTTAATTACAGGTGGAGGAAGACCCCGAATGCACAGAGGCATCTGGGTAGAACCGCCGACCTACCGCAAGTCAGCTGGAAGGCTTCCTCACATGAAAACCCGAATGACCCTGCCGGGATTCGAACCCACGCGGTGAGGGGCTGAGTGAGTGTTAAGGTCAGCGACTTTACCCTCTTGGCCACCGAGGCCTAAATTATTTGCAGATGACACTAAACTATTCAAAATGAAAGAAACACCTAATGATGAAACATTGTTATAAGATCTGTTTCAATGCATGCGAGTGGAGCAAAAAATGGCAGCTAATGTTCAACTCAAAAAAGTGTGACTTTATTAAGTAACAAAAGATGTGCCATAAATGAATTGACTGAAAACTATATGGTAAATCAGGATGGGGTGATAAACCAAATACAATAAAAAAAAAAAAAAAAAGGAGTAACAGTAGACAATAGCCTTAAATTCCAAATACAAAAATTAGTTAGCAAATAGAAACATGGGTCTAATTATAAAAATACATATATTTCTGAAGAAATGTTTTTGAGTTAGACTCTATACAAAGCCTTGGTAAGACGTCTTTTAGAGTTTGCATCTTCAGCATGGGCTCCTTGGTTCAAAAAAGATATTAAGGCATTAGAAAATGTCAGAAGAGCCACATGATTGTTAAATCTGTTAGTCACCTTACATATCCGGAAAGATTAAAAAACTGGGCCTTCCAACACTGAAATATAGGAGAATAAGAGCTGATTTATTTCAGGTCTTTAAAATCCTTAATAAAATAGACAAGGTATATGAAAATATGTTTACATTTGTAAAAGATGATATAACTAGAGGCCATAACAAAAAGCTATTAAAACCAAAGGCAAAAACTGACTTAAGAAATTTTTTTTTCAGTAATAGTTATAGATATTTGGAAAGAATTACCCCAAGATGTGATTGATGCACCAGCTCTAAACACTTTTAAATGGAGGGTGAACAAACACTGGGGAGGGCTTAGTTTACAAGTTTTGTGCAAAGTGTTATGATTAGGCCTGGGTAGTTATGGAGTGATAGGATCTGATTCTAGATAAAGTGTACATAGTTTTACAATCTTTTAACTGAAAATTCTGTGTTTGTGTATAATGTGTTCAGGACATGTTTGCAGCAATTTTTGTGTTCTATGATATCGTCGATGTGCATGAGACGGAATACATATAGGACATCTCAACAACAACTGGGAAAACACATGCAAATGGACCAAAGAAGCCGAAACGCTTATGTTGGACAAATCCAACATTCGTCTCTAAATCTACATGAACTACATGAACATATCAGCACCAAATAACTTAATGAGGATTGATAATGAGTGCCATGGGCTAGTGGCCTTATTCCAAGAGAAGATCTTTTCTTTCTTAATTCAAATCCAAATTGTAGGTGAAATAAATCCAACATGAAGGATATGAACCTTTTGTTATTATGCACCCCTTCGAAGAAGAGTGGGTATATTGCTTTGCTCATGTCGGTCGGTCAGTCCGTAGGTCGGTCCGTCGGTAGACCAGACCTTGTCCGAGTGATAACTTAAGTTCTATTTGACCTTTAAGTCTCAAACTTTATGTGGTTGTTGCTCATGATTAGTAGATGACCCCTATTGATTTTAGTGTCATTACCTCAAAGGTCAAGGTCACAAGGTTGCATTTGTATATATGTTTGATGACTTGGCCACTATATGGAAATTATGCAAAAGACTTTTTATTACTTAGATCAAGATAACATAATTTATGTTGTAATGTTGTTTTGTTTTAAAGTTTGAGATATTTGAAGGATGATGTATCATTTTCTTTCATTATTGTGGATGTTTGTGCTTATGGCTAGCAAGGCTGATTTGTTAATTTTTATAATAAACCTAGAGCACTAGGTCTTAATGTTTTGTTTGTTTATAACTGACAATGTTCTTTCACTTAAACCTTTGTGGACTTGTGTAAATATTTCTCCAGCCCCATTTATTTCAGTACCGGTAAATGTTTAGTTCCACATTTTAGCGCATTATATTTTCACTCAAATTTTTGAAGTTTAAGAATTTTTTGTGACAAGCCAATATGAAGGCAAACTCCTTGCATGTAATATAGCTATATACATATTATGGCATATGAGGGGGGCATATATGTTTCACAAACATTTCTTGTTTTTAATTTTCCTTAATTTCCACAATATGTTATGTCCAAAATAATCACATCACTAAATCAAACAGTATTCTTTCCTAACAAAGGTACTCTCATCATATAAAAGAGGGCCATAATGGCCCTATATCGCTCACCTGAGTACCACTGCTCTAAAGGCCTTAAGTACAAGGCATAATAATCCTTGGTTTATTATCATTATGTATACATCTGATCAAGATTACTTTATAAATGTGGATGCTAGAATGTAAACAAAGTTAAATATGACATTTTTTATACTTCAAGGACCATAATTGGAGATAGTGGTCCAATACCAAGTCAGCCTTGGCAAGATGATAGTCATTAATGTTACCATCAGGTTTGTGTAAGTTTACTTTCTAAATAATCCCTTAGAAGCTGAATTTTCAAGGGATCAGCTTTGCTCTTGTTTGAGCAGTTTTAAATGTGGTAGAGGCTAATGATGTGATTATTTTTGCTTAAGAGAAGAAGTCTGTCATTCATAAAAAAAAGAAGTAATATTCAATTGGTTGCCATGGCAACCAAAGTTCTGCATGGAGGGTTACCCATAGAACATCTGTGCCAAAACATTTAAAATCTGGCCAGTAGTTTTGGAGCAGAAGTCTTTAAAGTTTTTTTACTATATACATTTAAGGCAAATTAGCCCCATGCACTCCTGGCGGCCATGTTTTTTTATGGATTGGAATAATTCTAGCAATCTTGGTAGAGGGTTACCCAAGGAACATCTGTACTAAAAAATTTTTTTTAAATCAAACCAAAACATTTTGAAATCTGGCCACTAGTTTTGAAGGAGATGATTTTTTTCATAATTTTTTTCTTTTCGTTGCCATGGCAACCAGAGTTCTACATGGATCAAGTTTATTTTAGCAACTTTTGTGAAGGTTCACCCAAGGATCATCCCTGCTTAGTTTTATCAAATTAATTCTGTCCAGTGGTTTCAGAGGAGATGTTGTTTAAAGCAAATTGTTGATGGCACGCAACGGACAATGACAGATGCAGGGTGATCCTAATAGATCACCATGAGCATGTTGTGCTCTTTTATAGTCAAAACAAGCATAATATACATGCAAATAAACCTGATGCACATGAAATGTGAATAATCATGAAACATGTGAAAGTTATGAAGCATGTGTCATCAGGAGCAAAACATTAATGATGCTAATTATGGAGCAAATTCAAATGTTTAACAGGAGCAAAAACAAATCTTAGGTGACATATTATCATAACAGGAGCATTTAAACCAACACTATATGTTTATGTATATGTATCGCAATTTGTCACATGTGTGTCTCAGATCACACAATTGATAGGGAGTTCCACATATTAACTACCCGTTATGACTCACAAACAAGAGCTACAGAACATCTGCATATTTCTGTGTGTGTGTTTCAATTTACTATTAACTGGTCATATTTTGAAACTAAAGAATTAACCATTTACATTGTAAATAAAACAGTTTTAGAGCACAACAGTAGCAACTTTCTAATTATGTAAGGGCCTTCGCTCTCCCCAGATATGGCTCCAATTGAATATGTCTGGGATGAGCCTGGTCATCGCCGAGAACTCATACTCCACCACCTGCCACAGTACCTAAACTTCACTGTGCCCTCTTAGAAGAATGGCAAAATATCCTACAGCATCGTATTGCTTAAGCTGTTTTGTCTATGAGGCGTCGGTGCACAACACGTCTTGCAGCTAATGGGTCATACACGATATTGACTTTTGTGAACTCACTGTTTTCACGTGTGACTTTGTAAGTGTTGTAAAATACGTAAATTGTTTTCTATAATAATGAAATTCTTAAAAATGATGTCTAAAATATTGATTATTATTTGGTCCAAATTTCATGAAAATATTTTATCATATTCAGTTTTAAAATCATCAAAATATGACTGGTGTGTTTTAAAAATGGCAGAGTGTATTAGAACCAGAGAAAGAGATACCTAAAGGAAGTTGACAATGTCAGTTTACAATATGATACAGCCTCAACTGAGATCTGATACATGAATCAGCCGACTACCACTCTTTCTTAACAATTTAATCATGCAGCATATTGCAGCTACTTTTCAATCACGTTGAAAATTACTGAAACTGAAATTGGTATGAAGGCTTTTTTTGTCTCAAAATTGATCACCATATTTGGAAAAGTTTTGGTATATCTCATGTGAACTTCCTTATCACAGGTCTAACAAGGCTTTGTCAGTATAGCAAGCAATACTGTCAGCTCCCCTCTGAAAAATTTGTGCCAGAAAGAAACAAGAAAACAAGAGGGCCAAGATGGCCCTGAATTGCTCACCTGGGAAATATTGCTTTCATTGCTTTTTACAACATAGGCATACTAATTACAAAATCCATACAGAAGAACAGCAATATAATCTTACTTCCACTCAAAAAATTTACATGTGGTCCAAAAAAAAACAACAAGTTAACCCTAGTGTGGGACCAATTTTGGCCCCAGGGCCATGATTTGAAAACTTGGTTCAGGTCAACAAGGCCATGTTACATACCAAATATCTAAACCCATGATCTTGTGGTTTCTGACAAGGATATCTTTTAAAAATCTTTCCTATGTAAGTCTATGTTAAATCAAGTGACCCCTGGGGTGGGGCCAATTTTGACCCCAGGGCCATGATCTGAACAAACTTGGTAGATATCCATAAGGCAATGTTACACACTGAATATCTAAACTCTAAGCCTTGTGGTTTCTGGGAAGATTTTTCTAGATTTTCCTATTTAGGCCTATGTTAAATCAAGTGACCCCTGGGGCAGGGTCAATTTTGACCCCAGGGATATGATTTGAACAAACTTGATATATGTCCATAAGGTAATGTTATACACAAAATATCTAAACTCCTGGCCTTGTAGTTTCTGACAAGAAGATTTTTCAGATTTTCCTATTTATATGCCTTTGTAAAATCAAGTAACCCCTGGTGTCGCCAGTTTTGACCCCCATGGCCATTACTTGAACAAAATCTGGTAGATGTCCATAAGGCAATGTTACACATCAAATATCTAAGCTCCAGGTCTTAATGAAGATTTTTTATTTTTTTTTCCTATTTAAGCCCATGTAAAATCAAGTGACCCCCTGGTCATGATTTGAACAAACTTGGTAGAGACTTGGTAGGGGTGCACTAGACAATGCTACACACCAAATATCTAAGCTCTAGGCTTTGCAGAAGAAGATTTTCAAAGATTGCATTTTTAAAATCTATTTTTGGCTCCTGTGACCTACTTTTTCAACCAATCAAAATAATTTGAACAATCTTGATAGAGGGCATCATAAGGATGATTCCTGTGAAGTTTGGTCAAAATCCATTCAGTGGTTTAGGAGGAGATGTTAAAAGGAAATTGTTGATGCAGGACACACGGACGGAGGCTGGACAAAAGGCCATCACAAAAATTTGCCTTGAGCACATTGTGCTCAGGTGAGCTAATAATGGAAATGGGTTATTATCCCCAAACTGCACTGACCTTTCAAGCATGCATATAGTTGATGTGCTCAACACTCCCTTGGGTTATGACATACACTTATGTAAAGTTTTATGAAAATCCATCCATTAATATGGTAGTTAGAGAGCGGACAGGAAGATGTAGCCTATGAACACTACGGGCAATTTCTTACAACTCCTGTGACCTTGACCTTTCAAGGGTGCATATGGTTGATGCGCGCAACACATCCTTAGGTTATAAGGAATACTCCTGTTTATTGAAATCTATCTATCTATAAATTTCAAAGTTATGGAGTGGACATAAAAGCAGGGCAGACAGAATGACGGATGGAAGTATGCGCCCAAACCTATAGTCCCAATCAGTTTCACCATTGGGGACTAATAATGATGTAGTCTTGTACCATACAACATACAAGTATTATCATACAGCGGATTCCTGAGAAAAGCTAAATTACACAACTACATTAACCCTATATCTTATGAATATTCATTTACACATTTTTTGGCTTTATGAATATTAAATTTCTTAACTTTAAATGGTATTTGAAAAAATGGTTTTTTTCCTTGCAAGGTAGACTGAAGAATCTTAGCAACAATGTTTAATATGCAGTTAGAGGAGTTGTCAAATCTGGGTCTGCTCCATTAGCCAGGGCATTAAAATGCATCTAAATGAGGTAAAAGATAATTTTCTCACATTTAACAAATATAGAGAAAGATACCACTTAGTACCTTTGAACACTGGACTTGGACACAAAGACAGTACACATTTTTCTGTATATTGATCCATTTTATTATCATTTTAACTGTACATTAGTATGAGGAATACTTATAAATTTCACTGTAAGATGAAAACAAAACACGAGGGCCAAGATGGCCCTGAATTGCTCAACTGAGAAACATTGCTTTCATTGCCTATAATAGTATATTGAGTCATACTGAATACATAATCCATGCAGACAATTTACAGCAAGATCATCTAAATTCCACACAAAAACTGTATCTGCCATCCAAATTTTGAAGGTCACAGCTCTAATAAGTCTATATAAAATCAAGTGACCCCTGGGGTGAGGCCCATTTTAGACCCCATGGCCATGATTTGAACAAAATTGGTTGAGGTCTACTATGCAATTTTACACACCAAATATCTAAGATCAAGGCCTTGTGGTTTCTAGCAAGAAGATTTTTCAAGTTTTTCCTAAATAAGTCTATGTAAAATCTCACATGACCCTGGGGCAGGGTCATTTTTGACCCCAGGGTCATGATTTGAACAAACTTGGTAGAGGTCTACAAGGCCATGTTACACACCAAATACAAGAAGATTTTTCTAGTTTTTCCAATGTATCTCTATGTAAATTCAAGTGACCCATAGGGCGGGGCCAATTTCAACCCCAGGATCATAATTTGAATAAACCTGGTAAAGGTCCATAAGACAATGCCACACACCAAATAATAAACTCTTGGACTTTTGGTTTTGCAGAAGATTTTGAAAGATTTCACTTTAAAAATTTTTAGCTCTATTTTTTGGCCCTATTATCGCTCACCTGAGAAACACTGCCTTCATTACCTGCATTACTGAAGAAATGCAGATGCTAGTGAGTAATCAAAGTGAAATCTGGCATTTTTTTTACTTTAAAAGGGGCATAACTCCTGACCTAATTGGCCAAAATCAGCCACGATCAAACTTGACTGAGAAATTATAGTAATAAACATTGTCATAAAATATGAAGATGATTGTTCAAGAAATAATGCTAGAGTGAAAAAAAAAAGGTGAAATCTGGCATTCTTTTATATTTAAAAGGGGCATAACACCTGACCTAACGGGCCGAAATCAGCCATAATCGAACTTGACTGAGAAATTAAAGTAATAAACATTGTCAAGTTTGAAGATGAATGCTTAAGAAATGAAGATGCTAGAGTGTAAACAAAGTAAAATCTGGCATTTTTTATATTAAAAGAGGGAAAAACTCCTGACCTAATTGGCTGATATCAGCCATATTTAAACTTGTCCAGGAAATTATGGTCATGAACATTGTCCTAAAGTTTGAAGATGATTGTTTTAACAAAAGCTGTCAGTAAGACAGTGCACTTGACAATTCTAATGCTTGTCAATATAGAAATATATTGCAGTAAAAGGCAAAATAAGAATCACACTATTATCAAAAAGCAAAATAAGGATATAAACATCTATTCTAAGTTTTAAGGCAATATCTCAAAGGGTTCAGTGAAAAAGCAAGCAAGTAAAAAAAGTTTACGAAGTTTCTTCTTAGACAATCATACAGTACCTTTCAATCCATCTGATCATGAGGAACAAGAATATATATGGTTTATGAGTGGGGATCTCAATGTTGTTTTAAATAAAGGTCAAAAGTAAAACTGACATGGTGGGGCCAGACACTTTGTGACCACTCCAGGACACTAAAGAAGTACAATTCAACCTGTCTCATCATGAGGAACAGGAATATATATGATTTATGGGTGGGGATATGAACAGTTTTTGAGATATAAGGTCAGAAGTAAAATTGATATGGGGTGGGGCCTGACCCCTGGGTGACATCAGGGAACACCAAAGTAGTACCATTCAATCTGTCTCATCATGAGGGAACAAGACAATAATGGTTTAGGGATCCCTCTGAACATTTTTTGAGATATAAGGTCAGAATTCAGGGTTTGGGGCCTGACCCCTTGGTGACCAATGAGAACATAAAAGAAGTACCATTTAATCCATCTGATTATGAGGAACAAGAATATATATGGTTAAGGGGTGGGGATCTGAGCAGTTTTTAAGATATAAGGTCATAAGTAAAATTTAGAGGGTGGGACCTGACCCCTGGGTGACCTCGGGGGACACCAAAGTAGTACTATTCAATCTTCTCCTTTTAAGGAACAAAAAGTATATGATTCAGGGTTGGAAATTTGAAATATTTAACCAAAATTTCTTTGGTGGTCATATACAAATTCCAAGTATCAAAACAATACCATAAGGGGTTCAGTGAAAAAGTGCTATGGAAAACTTAACCAAGATTCTAAGTCGAAAGGCCATAATTTGGTCAAAATCCATGACAGAGTTATCCCTCTTGCTTAGAGGTTGGGGTGGTGGTCATACACAAGTATTCCAAGTGAGGTGGTACGGAAAACATAACCAAGATCGAAAAGAGGCCATAATTTGGTCAAAATCCATGACAGAATTATCCCCTCTTGCCTACAGGAGATGACAAATCAGGTAAGATTTTAAACAGAAACGGGTCCTCAGATGTTTGTTAAACCATGTGACCTCTAAACCCCTGGGTCATCAGCTGATTTTACTCTTGGAGAAGAGCTTGCTGAGCTGCTTCATCACATCTCCATGTTTGAAGTTCTTGTTTTCTTGCTTGACTTGCTGGTAGTTGTCCTTCACAAACAGGGCAAACCGGTTTGGTGTTCTCGGTGTGGTGCTGACTGAACTCCCAGCTGAGCTGGGTGTCCTTGGTGTGGCATTCTGGATCAGCTCAAAATTTCCATGACACATGCCACAGACCTTTTTCTCCATGTCCAAAGACTTTGAGTGTCTACCGATACTGAAAGGAAAGAAATTTTAGGAAACCAAGAAATCATACAACTTTGAGCTTATTAATAAGTGTACACTTGACCCCTATCCTAATCAGTTTAACTTCTTTTGGGTTAAAATTATGTTTTCAGATGATGAAATGCACATAAACATCTTTAGCACTTTACCTCATGAATATCCATGTTCAAATGTTTGCCTTAATGGATTCACTGAACATTAATGATATTTGAAACAAAGGAATTTTCTCTGCAGTATAAATGACTCTGTTCTCTGACCTTGGTCAAGCATAAACACATGTCTATATAAGGTAAAGGGTTAAGCATCATAGAAGTCAATATGCATATACCTCTTATTTTATCATATGACATTATCCTTAAGCAGCTGTTTCTAGTTTTGTATAACTATCATGTATTTTCTTATATTTAACATGTTACATATAACTTAAAGGCTAAATAACATCATTCTTTGTCATGCATACTGTGTTGAACTCAAACAGCTAGATTAAATGTATTTGATGCAACTAACTTTGATTGGAAAGATGTTTTATTCATTAATGTTGAAAATGTATGAGGATTACATATGTTAAATCCTTATTTTCAGCTACTTTTTTTAAACTATTTTCTTGGTATAAGACTACAAATAGTGATTGCTCACATTTTGTTCATTCATGTTTTGTTTTGCTTAATAACATTTTCATGAACTCATTTATTAAAATACGGACAAATTTTCACAGCGAATGCCTGTAGCATATTGAAACATTTAAAAAGATCATTGCCTCAGAAACGAGCCTATCTTTACACCGATTCCCTGCAATGTTATGTAACAGGAGCCTTTTTTGCAGGTTTAAAACCGGATGCAATATTCAATGTATTTTTAGGAAAAAGTATGTTGGATAATGTTGAAATTAACCCAAATACAGTGGAAACTCCCTAAACCGGACACCCTTGGGACCAGCAAAAAAGTCCGGATTAGAGAGGATTCCGGATTACGGAGGTTTTGTAAATCAGACTCAGCTGTTGTTGTGGATGATGATGTTGATGATGATATTTTTTCTTAACTTTTTCTTAATAGGTCTTTATTGTCATAATTATATTTTGAACATAATACCCACTCTATTTTTCTCTCAGATTTTTTTTGATAATCACCTACTATACTCTCATTCTTTTTCTCTGATTTTTTTTCTTTCATTCTTAAAAACAAAATAAAGTCAACTTAATAACACTCTTTACCATATACCTGACTGTTCGTACCATAATTAACCTTAATCCCATAAACCTTATACCTGACAGTCCGGACGATTATTATTTCTTCCCTTTCACCGCGTTTTTATGAAGAAACAAATGATTTTGGAAAACAGCATCCGGATTACAGGGGGTTTTTTAAGCACAAAAATGACAACCGGACCAAAAATTGCGTCCGGAGTACAGAATACGGAGGATCCGGATTAGATAGTTATTTTCTATATGTATCAAATAAGCAAAAAAACGGGACTTATGAGATCGTCCGGAATGAGAAGGATTCCGGTTTACGGAGGGTCCGGTTTAGGGAGTTTCCACTGTACTTTTTTTTTGGATATTGCCGTTTTTTAGCATTGAACACATTAACCTTCATATGTAGACACAATTTGACTACTGAAGTGTATGAAAACGTATGTAAAGGCTATAATGTACCATACGGGATGCCTACAAATAATAAATAAATATTTTGGTATAACATAAAATAAGATTAACATTGACAATTGTTGAAAATACGTTTTTCAACTTTACAGGTGTGTAGTTCAGTAAGCATTTAATCGGTTTTATTAAATATCCAAACACCTGTAGTGTGAAATGAAACAATAATGATCAATAATTCAAAGATAATCAATGTTATCAATCAGTATAAATACGGTAGTTTATTCTAATGGTCTATCAACTGGTAATCCAAAGAAATCGTAAAAATAAGCATTTTAACTTGCTAAAAGTGATTTTATTCAATAGAGAGATTTCAGGTAATTTGAATTTTTGATTAAAATATGCAAATTCATGTTATTTTTTTTTTTCTGATTAAATTCAATGTGTCATATATCTCCAGAAGATTGAAACTTTAAATAAACAAATGGAAATGTTTATATAACCAAAAGATCAAATTACATTTTAAATCATTTTAGTAAAACTATTTAAATACATCAATATGGAGATTATTTTTATAAAATTAAATATTTTTATGGTTCCTACGCTACAATGGGGTCAGGTTTTGAGGAGAAAATTCTTTACCTGTTTAAATACATTACAGGCATTCACTGTAAAGATTGGCCTGTTTCTGAGGCAATGATGTTTTTACCTGTTTCTAAACCTCAGACATTTTTAACTTTTTAAGCCTAAGTCTAAAATACAGACTAAACATAAGGCCATCCACTCTAATTTATCAATCTCCTGATTTTCAAATAAAAAATTAATATTTTCAAAGCAATGATCTCCCTTATTCATAAATATATCAGTGACTAAGATCATATTTCCTAGTAAATAATAGCAATAACACAATATGTAGTGTTCTTATTTTTAGATTTATTTATTCAATGTCAATCGGGAAAAAAGTTTTTTTTACAACTAATAAATGGTTTCTGGGTTGGACCAGTATTTTGTGCTTGGGAAGTTCATAAAAAAAAAATCTTGCAACTAACAGGGTTCAAACCCACAACCTTCGGATCTATAGTCAGATATGTTACTGCTGGACCAAGATACTCTTAAGTGCTTTTGAAACATTAATCATTGATAAAGTTATTTATTATGAATAATTAATGACAATTATAATATTTAGAATCCTCTGACAAAGTCTAAAATACAGACTCGGGCAATAAATAGAACCCAGTATGTACTGAGGAGAGAGCCTAGTATAGCAGTGTGTGACCTTCATAGAACCAGTATGACTGTGCCAAGGTCAGTCAAGACTTACCTGTAGCCACACCGTGTACACCTGTAGGTGAACTTTGTGCTGATGGAATAACTATGGCAACGACCTATAGCTGGCAACCCAGGGTGCACTTTGTTGGAGTGTCTGGCCCTGTGGATAAGATACCTACATATAATTCTAATGTTGATGGTAATTTAGACTGAAATGTACAGATGATGATGATGATGAGGATGATGATGAAAAAGGGTCAATATTTATGAAATATTTTTTCATGAAAACCAAATTGTATTTTTGAGGATTTTGTTTGTGTTTTACCTGCAATGTAAATACAAGTCTTACTTGTCAACTATCTGTTAATATGGTAATCATGAGTATAGAAACGGTCAGTTTTATGAATTTAATTACATGTCAACTGGCAAGCTGAGGCAAAATCTTATTGCTGAATGTAGGTCACAGAGAGATAACCGATTATAGTTTGTTTTAATGATAAATACAGGATTTCACAGGGGCCTTTTTCTAGTTATTGGTATAAACCATCACAGCAGAAAATAATTATGATTATTACCTAATAAAACCAGTAAGCAAACAAACTAGTAAGCTGTATCATCCACTTCATACAGATGTTACCAGTAAGCTATACTTTTACTTACATTATCTATGTCATGTTGGTAACTTATATCATGAATTGGAAAGTGATTTTCCAACTCTTAAAATAAGCTGTCCTAGTTTTAAATCTGTTTGTGACTGTAGGAGTTATCATCATAAACCATTCACATTAAAACAAAGACTTCATAGAGATGTAAAACATGGGGCCATGGTGGCCTAGAACCTCACCAGAATACCATAAGCCTGATTATAACAATTCAGGTCATTAAATATTACCTTGTTACCTTCAGCAACATAGAGTATATATATGGAATGTTGCTTACCCCACTGGTGGCTTCAATTTTTCAAGGGATCAACTTTATTTTGGAAATCATGGTAGAGGGTCATCAGGTGAATATTTAAAATTCAAATTCTGACCATTGGTTTCACAGGAGAATTGTTATTTTTCTGGATGGTATTCAGTACTAAATATATATTACTGTTAATAAGTACTGTATATATATTAGTATGTCCAATTAAAATGGGTTTTCACTTCCGTTGGCGCATGTGCAAATTGGTATTGCAGTCGAATGTAAAGCCGTGATTGTAGTTATTTTCAGTGACCAATATTTTCTATATGATTGTTTGGGGGTATCAAATACATGATTTGTGTTTGTTTTAAATAGTTTCGCGTGTGATTAATCATATTTTATAAGTTATCAGTCAGTAATTATACATGGTTGATTAATTATTAAATGATGTGTTGAGATTGGCATATGGTAGTGGAGTTAAGAGTGCTGAGATTGGCTTATGGTAGTGGAGTTAAGAGTGCTGAGATTGGCTTATGGTAGTGGAGTTAAGAGTGCTGAGATTGGCTTATGGTAGTGGAGTTAAGAGTGTTGAGATTGGCTTATGGTAGTGGAGTTAAGAGTGTTGAGATTGGCTTATGGTAATGGAGTTAAGAGTGCTGAGATTGGCTTATGGTAGTGGAGTTAAGAGTGCTGAGATTGGCTTATGGTAGTGGAGTTAAGAGTGCTGAGATTGGCTTATGGTAGTGGAGTTAAGAGTGTTGAGATTGGCTTATGGTAGTGGAGTTAAGAGTGTTGAGATTGGCTTATGGTAATGGAGTTAAGAGTGCTGAGATTGGCTTATGGTAGAGGAGTTAAGAGTGCTGAGATTGGCTTATGGTAGTGGAGTTAAGAGTGCTGAGATTGGCTTATGGTAATGGAGTTAAGAGTGTTGAGATTGGCTTATGGTAATGGAGTTAAGAGTGTTGAGATTGGCTTATGGTAGTGGAGTTAAGAGTGATGAGATTGGCTTAAGGTAGTGGAGTTAAGAGTGTTGAGATTGGCTTATGGTAATGGAGTTAAGAGTGTTGAGATTGGCTTATGGTAATGGAGTTAAGAGTGTTGAGATTGGCTTATGGTAATGGAGTTAAGAGTGTTGAGATTGGCTTATGGTAGTGGAGTTAAGAGTGTTGAGATTGGCTAATGGTAATGGAGTTAAGAGTGCTGAGATTGGCTTATGGTAATGGAGTTCAAAGTGTTGAGATCGGCTTATGGTAATGGAGTTAAGAGTGTTGAGATTGGCTTATGGTAGTGGAGTTAAGAGTGCTGAGATTGGCTTATGGTAATGGAGTTAAGAGTGTTGAGATTGGCTTATGGTAATGGAGTTAAGAGTGCTGAGATTGGCTTATGGTAGTGGAGTTAAGATTAGTGAGATTGGCTTATGGTAGTGGAGTTAAGAGTGTTGAGATTGGCTTATGGTAGTGGAGTTAAGAGTGCTGAGATTGGCTTATGGTAGTGGAGTTAAGAGTGTTGAGATTGGCTTATGGTAGTGGAGTTAAGAGTGTTGAGATTGGCTTATGGTAGTGGAGTTAAGAGTGCTGAGATTGGCTTATGGTAGTGGAGTTAAGAGTGCTGAGATTGGCTTATGGTAGTGAAGTTAAGAGTGCTGAGATTGGCTTATGGTAGTGGAGTTAAGAGTGTTGAGATTGGCTTATGGTAGTGGAGTAAAGAGTGCTGAGATTGGCTTATGGTAGTGGAATTAAGAGTGTTGAGATTGGCTTATGGTAGTGGAGTTAAGAGTGCTGAGATTAGCTTATGGTAGTGGAGTTCAAAGTGTTGAGATCGGCTTATGGTAATGAAGTTAAGAGTGTTGAGATTGGCTTATGGTAGTGGAGTTAAGAGTGTTGAGATTGGCTAATGGTAGTGGAGTTAAGAGTGCTGAGATTGGGTTATGGTAGTGGAGTTAAGAGTGCTGAGATTGGCTTAAAGGTGATTAATACCCCACATTCCGGACTTTACTTCATGTTATGTGTGTGTGTGTGTGGGGGGGGGGGATATGAATATTTATTAAGTCCCAATAGAAACTTTTGTCTATTGTGAGTGGCTGTAAGTCTGACAGTGACTGTGAAAAGTGTCACAAGTACCAGTATTTCCAGTAGGGTCCGTGTCCACCATTGACTCCATTCAACAGCCAGACTGCTGCGTGACACAGCTCATGGATCAACGTGTCCCGCACCCTCTCTGTCAACAGCCAAGAGGTACAATTACACAAGGAATACTTACGCTGTCATAAAATACGTTTACCTTATACACGGTAAACAATTATTCACTGGTGTTTCAAATTCAATGATTCACAAATGCAATCCATATACAATTTGTTCAGTTTTATGGTATATGAACCAATTATTATTAAATTTTGTACCCTTTAATGCAGCCGAGATGTAGTTCAAATGTCAACAAAAGATAATAGACCTAATAAATGAATTATTACAATTAGCCAATAATCTTCCAACAAATTACAGATTTAAGTTTGTGTGAATTAATTGTCAAAAACATGACTTACTATGATAGAAGTCTGACAGAAAAAAGAAAGCTATTAAAACTTCAAAACTAAGTCGCAATATAACAGTAGTTATCAAACTCTTAATCCCAAAAGTCATCCCTACACAGACATCTTTATAACTGGATTAGTGGTCCTTTTCTTTCTCTTTTGGAGAGAGAGCTGAGATTATGTACACGTGATAATTATTATGTGGGTTCCCAAAGTTAACATGAACTTTGTGATGGAACAAACAACCTTTCAGAAATTGCCTGATTACAAAATACATAACCAGAAAAAAATTATTATTAATTGCCCAATAAAATCTTTACCTTCACAGTTTGGTTTTTAGTTGTGTGTGACATAGTCACTCACAAATATTGTACCTACTTTCTGAGCATTTGATTTTCTACTTTGAAAACCAAGGAACCTCTCAATTTTATAAAAATAGTTGAACGATTAGACATAACTCTACAACACTGGTATGCTTAGATTAAGTGTTGAAACATCTATTCTATGGGACACAATAATTGTTATGGCAGCAAAGCACATAAGAACTAATTGCTTTATGATTTTGCATAACTATCACTTTACCATGCAGAGGAATACAGTTTGTTTTGATGCAAAGGTAAATAATTTTGGAAAGTAAATACGTAGGTTTCTGTCATTTCCTGGTGTTACTATAGCCTATGTAGAAAGCTTGAAGTTTGAGACAAATCTGTGCTAAATACCAATATAATCACATCAAGCTATCAACCTCAGAAACCTCCAGGGGTTATTTGTTGACTGGAACCTGTATATCTACTATAAGCCACTGACCTTTGCACAATTACTTCAATCTGTAGATAGACTGTGACTGTGTCGTCAGCTAGTATGATAAAATACTGAGAACAAATCAAAGCACTATTAGCAATTTTTTTTTTTTTTTTTTTTTTTATCAAAGTAAATTTAATTAAAGAGGATCAGATTTTCAAGCGATGCCAAAAAACCCAATGCTATAAACCCACTTTAATCTTGCATTCACAAGGTCATGACAAGAAAAGACGAACACACACGTTCCATTGGACTCCCAACAGTTAGCACATTGCCACTTTCATGCTCCCATTTTCTCTTGCCTACAGTTATATCAACATACATATCTAAATCAGAAGGGGGCTAATCTAAAATAACATCGTTTTATTGTTATTACTATTTAAGTTCTGCAATCAGCAAAAAATTAAGTTAACCAACAGATCTTCAGCTCATCAAACCCTCTTTCACTTTAAACACACACAACTTCAGTGCCTTCAGCACTTTGATTAATTTAGCAGGTGCAGCAATAAACATTTAACTCTTTGAAAAATCTGTATATAACTACTGATGCAATCTGTTCATATATGTGTATAATATACAAGTGTGTGCCAACAATTTGTTAAAGCTAAATTCGAACTTTTAGTCCATTCCAAGCTACATGTACTTTGTTATCATACTGGGGCTAGGACTTGTCTGATATCAGTTGATGGTTATAAGCAATAGATGCTTTGATGCATTTATATAGAATACACGCATGTGACGTTGAGTGATTAATTTGGCCTAAAAGTTATATGTAATATGTTAAATATAAGAAATTATGTGAAGGTTATATGGCCCCGGAAACAGCTGTTTAAGCGTAATGTCATATGATAAATTGTACATATCAAATATATTCCTTAAATAAACGTGAAATTGCCAGTTAAGAAGCATTTCTGATTCTGCAAGCTATCAATTAGAGGAGAATTACTGATTCTTCAAACATACTACATATCATTTACAGTTATGTCGACATCGCAAGTCTCGACATTTAGTATATCTTGACATACTTTGAAAGTCCCGACTTTTTTCTCTATTAAAATATATATAAATATCTCGACATTTTGTATTTCGACATTTTTTATATCTCAACATATTTCTAAAACAGGGTATAGTATAACCTATTTTCACAACACCACTGATCCAATGTCCATGTATTCAAAGCGAATATATAGAGAGAGAGAATCTTGCATTTTGTCACAAGTATTTGACATCAACTTCATCAAAACTGATTTCAGGCCTATAGGACCTATATAGACATAGTGTGTAAAAGTGCATGTGCATTTTGTGAATGATTGTTTATATAAAGTTTTCATTGTTGTTCATCCAGGTACATTTAAATTCATATGTTGACATATTTATATCTCAACATAAAAATGATGATTCTGTTAATGTCGAGATATGAGTCTCAACTTTACATCAAAATGTTAATTTTACCCTCATATATACTCTGACCAAAATATTAACATCAACAGGATATAGTTATTTCACAGAACTTTGTGCAACAATGAAAACTTTTGTCATGACACACGCACACAAAAAATGAATTTCTGAATAACTGATTAGTTGTGAGATACAGTACTGCGTACTGCTACTATCCCCATCATCAGGTGGGTGCCATATTCATCGGATGTTTCGGGGCAAACCCACAACATCCTCCTATGGTGCGCCGACCAGGGTGATCAAATCCTGGCCTGGAGATAGTATGCGTCTGCTACCTCTGTCTCATCTGCCAAAGTTTGCCTGTCTACTATCTTCTGTGGCCACCAATCCACTGCTCCTCTCTCTTTCACCAGATCCACAGTGAGGCATTTTCAGTCTCTCTAGCAATAGCAGATATGGCTCTTTTCCTGGATTGTCCAGTGATCCCTATCCTACTGAATGCTCACCACATTGACTGTGCCGGGAATCCCCTGCAGCCCACTTCCACAGGGAAACACCATGACTTCCAGCCTCGTTCTTTGCAACTGTCGGTGAGGGCCTGGTATTTTGCAAGCTTTCGTTCGAAGCTCTCCTCAACTCTTTCCTCCCACGGTACTGTGAGTTCAACCATGATGATTTGTTTGGTTGCAGATGCACAATACCATGTCTGGCCTCTGGTTTGTCACCAATATTTCCTGTGGGAACTTGAGTTGTTTCTTCAGGTCTGCCTCCAGCTTCCAGTCGCTGGCCGTGCCTAGGATTCCACTGGCACTCTTAGCCCCTCTTCCCTCTTGACCTGCTCTGACAAAGGAAATGAATGACGGGCCCTTGCTGACCGTCTTCTGAGCACGTCTTGCCTGGTCTAGATGTTCTGCGATGGATGATAGAACCTTGTCGTGGCGCCATCTGTATCTGCCATCAGCCAAGGCTGTCCTGCACGAACTAAGTACATGCTCCAGGTTTGCTGGTCTGCCACATAGCTTACAGTCAGGACTCTCGGACAGCCCCCAAGTCTTAAGATTTGTTGGGCTTGGGAGCACATCGTAGACAGATTTCAGCAGGAAACTTAGTCTGTCGCCTTCCATTGTCCAGATGTCACTCCATGTCAGATTTCTTTGCTGTATCCCCTCCCAGTTGAGCCATTTTCCCTGCTTCCTGAGGGTTACAACTTTGGCAAGCCTGTTTTCTTCTTCCATCCGGCGGACCTCCTCCTGCACCATCATACGTCTTTCCTTCTCACTAGCTTTGCTCCAACGTGAGCGTGTGACGTAGCCGAAACCTAACCTGCCCTGAGCGACATTTCCAACAATGTCACTGTGCGGAAGACGTGCCTCTGCATCATTCACAGCCTTTTCAGCCCTCCACTTTCTTCCGGTCTTGACCTGTATGCCTGCCTCCCGGACCTTTTCATCCCCACTGTCACGTAGCATGATGACCTGGCGGGCCTTTGTGGCCTTGTATTCTTCTGTCAGAGACTTAAGTGGCACCTGCAACTTGCTCCCTGTGCAATACAAGCCTAGACTTGAAAAGCTCTTGGGCACGCTCATCCACCTTCGGAGAAAGGAATTAATGGTCCTTTCCATTGCTTCCACTGTTGATAATGGGACACTGTAGACAATGAGAGGCCACAGCAGGCGTGGTAGGATGCCTTGCTGGCAGATCCAGGCTTTGAACTTTCCTGGTAGTCCACACTTGTCGACTTGCTTTAACCAGTCTTCCATCTGGTCTGATGTGTCTTGTATGCTCTGCGTGTCATTAAGTGAATCTCGGAACCACCTCCCTAGACATTTTATTGGCTGCTCCTTGACAGTTGGTATAACCTGCCCATTGACCCTGTATCTGGCACTCTCTTGCATCTTGCCTTTCCTCAAAACCATGCTCCTCGACTTCTCAGGTTTGAACTTCATTCTTGCCCACTTGATGATTTCACCAATATCCTGCAGCATCCATCTTCCTTCCACATAGGACTTTGCTGTTATGGTCATGTCGTCCATAAAAGCCCTTGTTGGTGGCTGGACAGTCCCTGAAGCCATCTTTGGTCCCCTAGAGGTTTTCTCTGCCGACTTCACAATCAGATTCATTGCAGCGGAGAACAACACAACAGAACTTGTGCACCCTGTCACAATTCCTATTTCCAGTTTGTGCCAGTCCGTGGTCATGTCCCTTGTAGAGAATCGTAATGTGAAGCCATCAAAGTAATGCTGCAGCATCTGACGAAACCTTTCAGGCACATGATACAACTGCAAAGTCTTTTGTATCAGTTGGTGCGGGACTGAGCCGTAAGCGTTTGCCAAGTCGAGCCAGATTACAGTGATGTCCCCTTTGTTTTCCCGTGCCTCCTTGATAATTTGGGTGATGACACTGGTATGCTCTATGCACCCTGACACACCTGGTACTCCTCCTTTCTGTACAGCTGTATCGATGTACTTGTTTTTCAGCAGATATGAGGTCATTCTTCTGGAAAGGACCGCCAGGAAGATCTTTCCTTCCACGTTGAGTAGAGAGATGGTCCTAAATTGGCTAAGGTTCACAGAATCCTCCTCTTTGGGATTAAAACATCCTTCTGCCTTCATCCATTCTCTACAAAGTTCTCCCTTCCTCCATATGACCTTCATAAGCTTCCACAGACGGAGCAAAATCTTGGGGCAGTTCTTATACACTTTGTATGGAACTCCATTTGGCCCTGGTGCTGAAGATGCTCTGGCTTTCTTCACTATGTCACTTACTTCCTTCAACCTTGGTTCTGCGCAATCAAACTCTTCCACAGGTTCATCAGGTTTGAGTAACTTCTCACATTCACCCAATTCTTCATGACAGTTTCCATCACTGTGCATCCCTTTGATGTATTGGTCCGCTTCTTCTTTTGTGCAATGAAGCTCGCCTGTCTCCAAGCAAGCGCTTCACAAATTGGAAGGGATTCTTTGTGAATTGGGTTCTCTTTCGCTGTCTCTCATGCCTTTTCCTGCGCATATTCTCAGCCCGCCGAAGATTCTGTATCTCCTTTCTTAGGCTGTTCCTGAGCTCTGCCAGGGCTTGCTTTTCACTCTCATCTGCACACCTGTAACTGGCTCTCAAGAGTCTCCCCTGAGCTTGGAAATTTTCATCACTCTCCTATTTTCGCCAACCTTTTTCTTCTCCCTCACTTCTTCTAAACCAAACCGTTCTTTTCCAAAGTTGTAGATAATCTCAGACATGGTGTGCAGTTTTCTATCAGTCTTCCCTACCAGAACAGTCTCCATCATCAAGTCCAACTCCTCATCAAAGGTCTTCCACTTTCCTTTCTCTGCGCTAGCGGGCCACTTCACTTTCTCTTTTCTTGCTGATGATTCATTCACAGCTCTGTCGGTTGTCAACTCTG
>CM037787.1:1896498-1924152 GCA_021229015.1 Solen grandis
GAAAATTTTAACTCTGTTATTTAAGCGATGAAATGCGGTTTTTTGCATTGCTTCCTTTTTCTTTACTTAATAAAATGATTTTTTAAAAAAAGTTGCGTATTATAACTTTTTTTTTTTCAGGAGGTTGAATGTTCGAATCTCGAAAAACTGTGAAATGGGGGGTAGGTTGCGAAAAATTTACCCCACGTCTTTCGGAAGAGTTTGGGAAAATTTTGTTTGTTGCTATGTTCGCAAAAAAATTTTCCACAAAATATATTGTGGCTTTTTTGAGAATGTGGTTTGTAAACATTAGCGGTCAAACTTTACCATTTTTTCGAAAAGTCAACATTTTAAAACATGACTTTTAATTTTATTTAGCCCCTGACTTTTTTTTTATTCAATCTTCTTCTTTTTTCCTGTTAATGGTTTTATAAAAAAAAAAAATCAGGGAAAAAAAAATCAGCATAATATGCAAGGGCAAGGTCATTACCAATTATTTTTATTTTTTCGGCAAAAAATTCCTCAAAATTAAAAATATTTATAAATTTAGAACAAATTTTTAGTTGTAAAGAGTCTTTTATTGGTGTTTAGATTTAAAGACGGACTTATTTGATAAAATGCCCAGCCAAAGTTTGATCTCTTATCAAAAAATTGTTACCCATACGTTTCCTCTTTTTCGTGCCCCGACTTTTTTTTTTGTTAAATTTTCATCATTATTTACTGTTTATGCTTTTTTTATAAAACAATAAATTTCATAAAAAAAAATCAAGCTAATATGCAAAGGTAAAGGTCTTTTCCAATTTTTTATTTTTATCGGCTAAAATAGCTAAAAATCTAAAAATTTTTTATAAAAATTTAAAGAACAAAAGTTTTAGTTTTTTAAAGAGCTTTTTCCCAGTTTTTTAGTTTTTGAAGATCGGATTTGATTTGGTCATATTACGGCAGTCCAAAGTTTGACCCTTTTTTTGGAAAAATTGTAAATAGTTTTTAGACGGCGATAACCCGTCTTTTGATGAAATTCGAAATCGGCCTTGCTAATTTGCAAAATTTTCCAAAATTTTTAACCTTTATTCCCCGCGCTTAGTGCGGATCCAGCAAGCGATTTTGCACTAACGAATCGGGGAATTGTTCACAGGCTTTTAAAATAAAAAAGTAACCGCTTTTGTGTGTTCTGTTTGTTAATTTTTTTTCTTTTGCTATTTTTTTTCACGGAAGCAAAAATTTTAAGCGTGAAAAAAAAATACCCGTGACTTTTTTAAACAGAAAAAAAAAACTCATCTTAGTACATGAAGATTACCCCTGTAAAAAAAAAAAAGTAGGCCCGTATGAAAGTATTAACCAAAGTGTCCGAATATTTTTTCTGATGGCGAGTTAAGGTTCCCCCCATGGCATTTTTAATTTGAAAAAAGTAGGCAAACATTCTAGTATCTTAAAAAATAAAACCCGGTCAATTTTTTACATAAAACAAAACAACAGATGAATCCCCTACATAGAGAAAGGATGACCTACTTGGTTTGCAGCTCTTTTGAATGAAAGGTTAAAGAAATTTACTCCCGGTTATTTTGTTCAACAGAAAATTCTGTACAACAGGGATGGAGTTTTTGTGTCATGTGACTGCTTCAATAATTCAGAAAATTGGGTTTAGAATGTTAAACCCCTCCGTTTCAGCGATTGTGCGTTTTATTATGCTTCAAATTGTGATTTAAAGAAATTGAATGTTGACTAGGGACTTGGTTCTTGATTTTAATATTTGCTGCATTGCTAGGTTTCCTAATGGGAAAAAATTTTAAACAATTTTGTTTCTATTTTTCCGCTAGGGGGGGGCTTAGCTTGAAAACACCTTTTATTTAAAATCAAAAGTTAAAAACCGTCCAAAAACGCTTTATTGCTTTGTTTCTTGTTGATAGCTAATAAAATTGATAGTTTTTAGGTTGGTGGCTGAAACTTTTTGAGGGTAGAAGGAAGGTTTAAAGTTCGAACCCGCAAAAAAAATGTGCAGAAAAGAGGGTATGTGTACGAAAAAACCTTCCGTTTTGTTGACATCGATAGAAGAATTCTGTTTGCTGCAAAAGATTTGCAAGCATATACGACAAAATTTTTGGGGTGCGAATTTTAAAATGCATGGTTTTTTTCTGAAAGGTCAAATTCACAAATTTTTTGGAAAAAAATTAAATTTCGGAAAGATGTTTTTGTCGCTCCTGACTTATTTTTATTCCTTCTTCTGATATTTTCACAAGTTATGTATTGTTATGTTTTAAAGGGCCTCACAATTAAAAAGTTAAAATGAAATTTCAAAGGTAAAGGTCATTTACGATAATTGTTTTTTATTCGGCTCCGAATAGCTCCAAAAAAAAAATTTTATTGAAAGTATTTTAAACAAAAGTTTTAGTTCTTGAATAGCCCTTTCCCAGTGATGTTTAGGTTTGGAAGATCGGACTTGATTTGGTTTCATTTACGGCAGTCCAAAGTTTGATCCTTTTTTTGGAATAATTGTAAATCAGTTTTTATGCTTCAAATTGTGATATATAAGGAATAGAATGTTCGACTAGTGCGATCTTGTTGCTTCATTGAACCATTTGCTAAATTTTTCTAGGTACCTAATAGTAATATTTTACTCAATTTTTTTTCTCTTTTTTGCTGCTAGGGGGCTTGGCTTGAAATCCCCTTTATACTAAAATGATTAAAGTCTGATTTTTATGCAATTTTTTGCATTCTTTTCCTTGGTGACATTCAATTTGAAACAACACTAAATATTTATGCGATATTTCATGAAAATGATTAGTAATTCAATGCAACATTAGTTCGTTATAATGTTAAGTGGCATATCGCATTGTCGCGTGTCATTTATACTGTTGTGTGTCGTTTGCAATGTTGTTTATGAGTACAATTGTCATATGTCATCCTCATAAAGCAACACACACATATAATGTTGCAGTACCGAAGTCTGTAAAAAAGTTTTCAGTTTGCGACTACATTACAGACAGGTAATTCTTATATGTATTCTTCTTGGTAAAAAGTCTGCTTAAACATTGCGACCAAAATGTTTGAAGGATCACTGTTTACAGTATTCAAAAAGCCATTGAACGAAGAAATAAGTTTTTTGAAACATGCGTTTTCATGAACTGAATGGAATTGCTTTCATGAAAACTGATGATATCGCGATTTCATAACTGACAGGGGAATACTCAAACAATACTTTTTGGGTAAAAAGTCTGCTTAAACATTGCGACAGAAACGTTTGAAAAAATCACTGTTAACAGTATCAACAAGCCATTTAACGAAGAAATGTTTTTCGAATCATGCGACTCGTGAACTGAATGGAATTGCTTTCATGAAAACCCATGATATCGCGACTACATAACTGACAGGTAATTTCTCAACAATACTCTCTTGGTAAAAAGTCTTCTTAAACATTGCGACAAAAGTGTTTGAAAAATCGCTGTTAACATTATAAGCAAGCCATTTAACGAAGAAATATTTTTCGAATCATGCGACTCGTGAACTGAATGGAATTGCTTTGCGAAAACCGAGATATCGCGATTGCGATTCTAGTTATTATTATTTTTCAAACCCCTTTTTTGTGAACGGCATATCACCATGATAGAAAAAAGCCACAAGTAGGAAATTTTTACCAGTTCCTTATATTTATCTGACTTGATCCTAACGTTGAGAAAATTTTCATTTTGTTTTAATTTTTGCCGCTAGGGGGCGCTTTGAAAAAAATCAACAAATGCTAAATAACTCTGTTATTTGAGGTCCGATTCAGATGTGGTTTTTTGCATTGTGTTCCTTGTCAAAAGCCTAATCAAATATGTTTGGTTTAAAAAAATCTGGTATATAAAACTTTTTTGACTACTGAAGGTTGAAAGTTCGAACTTCGCAAAAAACAGTGAAAATGAGGTAGGTCTACAAAAAAAGTGCCCATTTTTATTGGAATTGAGATAAAAGAATTTGTTTGTTGCTATGATTTGCAAGAATATACGCACAAAATATATGGGGTGGTGAATTCGGGAATTTGCAGGGTTTTGTCCACAGTATGCGGTAAAAACTTAACCAAATTTTCGAAAAATCAACATTTTCAAAGCATGACTGTTAAGTTTTTTGCAGCTCCTGACTTTATTTTTAGTTCAATTTCTATGAAATTTTCACATTTAATGAAAAACTTGTTCTTAAGTGTCACATAATATTAAAACGTGAAAAATGTATTGTAAAGGTAAAGGGTCATATTAGGATAATTGTATATCAATTCGGCTTGAAATGCTCAAAATCAAAAAACAATTCATAAACAATATATGAACAAAAGATTTAGTATTAGAAAAGTTCTTTCTAATGATGTTTAGATTTGAAGATGGGACTTGATTTGGTCATTTTACGGCAGTCCAAATTTTGATCCTTTTTCGAATAATTGTAAACAGTTTTTATGCTTCAAAATGTGATGTATAAGAAATAGAATGTTCGACTAGTGCATTTTTTTAAACTTAATTGAAAAAAAAGTGCCCATTTTATTGGAATTGAGATAAAAGAATTTTGTTTGTTGCATTGATTCGCAAGACATATACGCACAAAATATATAGTGTGGCGATTTTGAGAAATGCAGGTTGTCCACAGTATTGCGGTCAAACTTTCCCAATATTTTCGAAAAGTCAACATTTTCAAAGCATGACTTTTAATGTTATTTGCAGCCCCTGACTTTATTTTTTATTCAATCTTCATCATTTTTTCACTGTTAATGCAGTTTTTAAAAAAAATAAAATCATGGAAAAAAATCGGGCCATAATATGCAACGGTCAAGGTCATATACCAATTATTATTATTTTTTATCGGCATAAAATACCTAAAATTAAAAATATTTTATAGAATGTATATGAACAAAAGTTTTAGTCTGTGAAGAGATCTTTTCATTGGTGTTTAGATTTTGAAGATCGGACTTCATTTGATCAAATGACCACAGTCCAAAGTTTGATCCTTTTTATCAAACAATTGTATATCCATACGTTTCCTCTTTTTCGCTGCTCCTGACTTTATTTTTTTTTCAATCTTAAACATTATTTCACTGTTTATGCATTTTTAAAAAAAAATTAAATTCATAAAAAAAAAATCAAGCAAAATATGCAAAGGCCCAAGGTAAATACCAATTTTTTAAATTTTTTTTTATGGGCAAAAATACCCCCAAATCAAAAAAATTTTTTAAATAAAAGTATTAAAAAAAGTTTTGGGTTCCCTTTTAAAGCTCTTTCCAGGATTTTTTAGTTTTGAAAAACGGACTTGTTTTTTGGTCATTTACGGCAGTCCAAAGTTTGATCCTTTTTTGGAAAAATTTTGTAAATCATTTTTTGCGGCGAAACCCCGTTTTAAATGCTAAAAATTCGAAATCGGGCCCTTTTGCAAAATTTGCTTTTTTTCCCCCAAAAAACCTTTTTAACCGTACCTCTCCGCGCTTAGTGGGGACCCAAATGCAATGCGTTTCGCCCCTAACGAATACGAGTGGAAAAAAAGAAACACAGGCTTTAAATAAAAACCCAAAAACCGTTTTTTTAGTGTGTTACGGGTTTTGTTAACATTTTTCTTTTGCTATTTTTTTTCATTTGGAAGCATAAATTTTTTAAGCGTAAAAAAAAATTATCCGTGACATTTTTTAAACCAGAACAGCAACTCATCTTACGTACATGAAAAATCTACTCCTTTTAAAAAAAAAATTTAGTGCTCCGTATGTATGTAATTAACCTAAATAGGCCCCCGAATATTTTGAAAGATGGCAGTAAGGTTCCTCCCATGGCATTTTTTCCCTTTGAAATAGATGGGCCCAAACATTCTAGTATCTTAAATAATCAAATCCCTTTGGTAAATTTTCCCACATAAACAAAACAACAGATAAAAAACCGCTACACTAGAGAAAAAATTTGACCTACTTAGGTATGCAGCTTTTTATGAATGAAAGGTTAAATTGACCTTTACCCCGGGGTTTATTATGTTAAAAAACAAAAATTCTGTACCCAAAGCGGATGGAGTTTTTGTCGTCTTTGTGAGGGCTTAAAAAATTTTCAGAAAATTGGGTTTAGAATTTTAAAACCCCGTCGCCGTCCTCGCGCATTGTGCGCTTTGATTATGCTTCAAATTGTGATATAAAAGAAATAAAAAATTTTTCGATAGTGCAAACTTGCTTTACTTGAAAAAAACAAATTTGTTTGCTTTGCTAGGTACCTAATGGAAAAATTGAAATAAATTTTTTGTTTTTTTCCATTTTGCCGCTGGGGGGCGCCCCCCCTTGAAAGCACTTTTTTTATTTATAACTCAAAAAGTTAAACCCAAAAATCCAAATGCGCTTTTTTTGCATTATGTTTCTTTTTTGGGGAAAAGCCTAATAAAAAAAGAAATTTTTTTGGGTATGAGTGGCTGAAATTTTTTGACTAGCAACGGGAAAGGTTTTAAAGTTCAACCTCGAAAAAAAACTGTGCAGATGAGGGTATGTGTACAAAAAAACCTACCCTTTTTGTTGAAAATCAGATGGGGAAAAATTCTGTTTGTGCAAATAATTTTCAAGACATATTTCGCACAAAATATATGGGGTGGGGAAAATTTTAAAAAATGCATGGTTTGTCCTCTAGAAAACGGCAAACTTCACTAAAATTTTTGGAAAAATTAAAATTTCGGAAAGAGTTTTTTGTCGTTTCCCGACTTTAATTTTTTTTTTCCTTCTTCATTTATAAATTTTACAAGTTATGTAATTTTTATTTTTAAAAGGGGGCCCCACAATTAAAAAGTTAAAATGAAAATTTTAAAGGTCAAAAAGGGCAAATTACGATAAAATTTTGTTTTTTTTCGGCCCGAATAGCTCCAAAACAAAAAAAAATTTTTTTTAAAGTAAAATAAACAAAAGTTTTAGTTCTTGAATAGCCCCTTTTCCCGTGATGTTTAGGGTTTTTAAGATCCCGGGCTTGATTTGGTCATAAATTAAAGGGAGTCCAAAGTTTGATCCTTTTTTTGGGAAAAAAAGTAAATCAGTTTTTATCTTCAAATTGTGGGGTATAAAGGAATAGAATGTTCGACTAGGGGGCACTTTGTATGTTTTCCATTGAACCATTTGCTGAATTTTTTAGGTACCTAATAGTAAAATTTTAAAAAAATTTTGTTTCTCATTTTGCTCCCTGGGGGGGGCGTTTGGGGTTTGAAATCCCCCTTTTAAATTACTAAAATGATTAAAGTCTGTTTTTTTATGAAATTTTTTTTCCCTTTTTTTCCCTTTGGGTGTTTTTCAATTTGAAACAACACAAAAATTTTTATGCGATATTTCTTAAAAAATGATAGAAAATTCAATGCAACATTAGTTTTTTTAAAAATTTTTAAGGGGCATATCGCATTGTCGCGGTCATTTTAAAACGTTTTGTGTCGTTTGCAATTGTTTTTTATGGGTACAATTTTTTATTTGTCATCCTCATAAAGCAACCACACATAAATGTTGCAGTACCCAAAGTCTGAAAAAAAAAGTTTTAAAATTTGCGACTACTTTTTTCGCCCGGGTAATACTTTAAGGATTCTTCTTGAAAAAAGGGCCCTGTTTAAAAAATTGGGGGACAAAAATGTTTAAAGGGTCACTGTTTACGTATTCAAAAACCCAAATTGAACGAAGAAATAATTTTTTTGAATCATGCGTCCCCTTTAACTAAAGGGAAAATTGCTTTCATAAAAACTGATGAATCCCCGTTTTCCCCTAAAGACGGGTAATCCCTAACAATACTCTTTTGGGTAAAAAGTTGTTTAAAACTTGCGACAAAAACCTTTTAAAAAAAAAATTCACTGTTAACAGTATAACAAGCCTTTTAAAACGAAAAAATGTTTTTCGAATCATGGGGACCCGTGAACTAAAGGGAAAATTGTTTTTCATGAAAACCGATGATATCGCGACTACAAAAAATGACAGGGAATCCTCAACAATATTTCTCTTGGGAAAAAAAGTCTTCTTAAACATTGCAAACAAAAGTGTTTGAAAGATGGGCTGTTAACATTATAAAAGCCTTTTAACGAAGAAATTTTTTTTCAAAATCATGCACTCGTGAACTGAATGGAATTGTTTTTTTGCAAAAACCCCAGAAATCGCGATTGCGATTTAGTTATTTTTTTTTTTTCAAAACCCTTTTTTTTTTGAACGGCATATCCCATGATAAAAAAAGCCACAAGTATAAAATTTTTTTTAACCAGTTCCTTTTTTATTTATCTGAACTTAAACCAAACGTTGAGAAAATTTTCATTTTGTCTTTTTTTTTTGCCGCTAGGGGGGCGCTTTAAAAAAAAATCAAAAAAAGCAAAAAACTCGTTATTTGGGGTCCGTTTTCAGATTTTGGTTTTTTGAAATTGTGTTCCTTGTAAAAAAACCCTAATCAAATTGATGGGTTTTAAAAAATCTGCGTATAAAAAACTTTTTGATTTTCTGAAGGTTGAAAGTTCGAACTTCGCAAAAAAAAAGGAAAATGGGGGTTTGGTTTTCTAAAAAAAAAAGTGCCCATTTTTTTTGGGAAAATTGAGATAAAGAATTTTGTTTGTTGCATATGATTTGCAAGACATATACCCCACAAAATTATGGGGGTTTAAAAATTTTTGGGAAATGCATGGTTTTCCACAGTATGCGGTCAAATTTAAACCCAAAATTTCAAAAAATTTTAACATTTTCAAAAGCATGACTTTTTAAGTTTTTTTTCCCAGCTCCTGCCCTTTAAATTTTTTAATTTAAATTTTCTATAAAATTTTTCACATTTAATGTAAAAAATATGTTCTTAAGTTCACATAATATAAAACGTAAAATGTAAAAGTAAAGGTCAAAGGGCATATTAGGGTAATTGTATATCAATTCGGCTTGAAAAAGCCAAAATCAAAAAACCCCAAATTTTTTTAAAAAATATATGAACAAAAATTTTGTATTAAAAAGTTCTTTTTAATGATGTTTAGTTTTGAAGATCGGACTTGATTTGGTCATTTTAAAGGCAGCCCCAAAATTTTGGGGTCCTTTTTCGAATAATTGTAAATCAATTTTTAGCTTCAAAAAAGTGATGTATAAGAAATAGAATGTTTTTGACTAGTGCGATTTTTTACTTAATTTAACTATTTGCCGCAATTTCTTTGGTACCCAATGTAAAATTGTAATCAAATTTTGGGTTTTTCCCTTTTGCCGCTAGGGGGCGCATAGCATGAAAGCACTTTTCTCTTATAATTTAAAAAAGTTTTAAGTCCCAAAACCCCCTCGGTTTGTTGCATTGTGGGTTTCCCTTTTTGATTTGCCTAATAAAGTATGATAGTTTCTAGGTATGGTGGGTGAGTTTCCCTTTAAACCTTTTTTAGCTACTATCGAAAGGGTTTTAAAATTCGAACCTCGCAAAAAACTGTCAGATTTAGGGTAGGTCTACGAAAAAACCCCATCCACTTTTTTTTTAGAGATCAGATAGAAAATTCTGTTTGCTGCAAATGATTCGCAAGACATATACGCACAAAATATATGGGGTGGCGAATTTAAGAAATGTATGGTTTGTCCTCTGGAAACGGTCAAACTTCACTAAATTTTAGGAAAAGTTAAAGGTTCAAAAACATGTTTTTTATCGTTTCTGACTTTATTTTTTGTTAATTCTTCATGATATTTTCACAAGTTATGTATTGTTATGTCTGAAAGGGGATCACAATTAAAAAGTTAAAAAATAAATGAAAAGGTCAAGGTCATATTACGATTATTGTGTTTTTATTCGGCCCCAAATAGCTTCAAAACTAAAAATATTTCTTTGAGAGTATATGAACAAAAGTTTTAGTTATTCAAAAGCTCTTTCCAGTGATGTTTAGTTTTTGAAGATCGGACTTGATTTGGTCATTTTACGGCAGTCCAAAGTTTGATCCTTTTTTTGGAATAATTGTAAATCAGTTTTTATGCTTCAAATTTTAATATATAAGGAATAGAATGTTCGACTAGTGCGACTTGCGTACTTGATTGAACTATTTGCTGCATTGCTAGGTACCTAATGGTAAAATTTTAATCAATTTTGTTTCTCATTTTGCCGCTAGGGGGCGCTTAGATTAAAAACACTCTTCTACTTATAACTCAAAAAGTTGAAGTCTGATCCAAATGCGGTTTGTTGCATTGTGTTCCTTGTTGATACTCTAATAAAATATGATAGTTTCCAGTTATGAGTGGCTAAAACTTTTTGAGCTACTAAAGGAAGGTTGAAAGTTCGAACCTCGCAAAAAACTGTGCAGATGAGGGTAGGTCTACGAATAACCTATCCATTTTTGTTTGAGATCAGATAGAAGAATTCTGTTTGCTGCAAATTATTTACAAGACATATACGCACAAAATATATTGGGTTGCGAACTTAATAAATGCATGGTTTGTCCTCTAGAAACGGTCAAACTTCACTAAATTTTAGAATTAATCAAAATTTCAAAAACATGGTTTTTGTCGCTCCTGACTTTATTTTTAGTTCATTCTTCATGATATTTTCACAAGTTATGTATTGTTATGTTTGAAATGACCCCACAATTAAGAAGTTAAAATGAAATTGCAAAGGTCAAGGTCATATTACGATTACTGTGTTTTTATTCGGCTCAAAATAGCTCAAAAACAAAAAATATTTTATTGAAAGTGTATGAACAAAAGTTTTAGTTCTTGAAGAGCCCTTTCCAGTGATGTTTAGTTTTTGAAGAATGAACTTGATTTGGTCATTTTACGGCAGTCCAAATTTTGATTCTCTTTAGAACAATTGTAAATCATGTTTTATACTTCAAATTTTGATATATAAGGAATAGAATGTTTGACTAGTGCGACTTGTATACTTGATTGAACCATTTGCTGCATTGCTAGGTACCTAATAGAAAATATTTACTCAATTTTGTTTCTCGTTTTGCCGCTAGGGGGCGCTTGGCTTGAAATCACTCTTTATAAAAAAATAATTGAAGTCTGATTTTATGCAATTTTTTTTTGCATTCTGTTTCTTGGTGACATCAATTTGAAACAACACTAAAAATCAAAGCGATATTTCATGAAAATGATAGTAATTCAATGTAACATTAGTCTGTAATAGTGTTGAGTTGCATAATATATTGTCGCGTGCTATTTTAAACTGTTGTTTGTCGTTTGCAATTCTTGTTTATCGAGTACAATTGTCGTATGTCGCCATCATAAAGCAACACACACATATAACGTTGCAGTACCCGAAGTCCGTAAAAAAGGTTTTCAAGTTTGCGACTACATAACAGACAGGTAATACTCAAAAGTGTTCTTCTTGGTAAAAAGTCTGCTTAAACATTGCAACAAAAATGTTTGAAAGATCACTGTTAACAGTATTCAACAAGCCATTGAACGAAGAAATATGTTTTTTGAAACATGCGACTCGTGAACTGAAAGGAATTGATTTCGTGAAAACTGATGATATCGCGACTACATAACTGACAGGTAATACTCAACAATATTCTTTTGGGTAAAAAGTCTGCTTAAACATTGCGACAAAAATGTTTGAAAGATCACTGTTAACAGTATCAACAAGCCATTGAACGAAGAAATGTTTTTCGAATCATGCAACTCGTGAACTGAATGGAATTGCTTTCGTGAAAACATTGATATCGCGACTACATAACTGACAGGTAATACTCAAAAATATTCTTTTGGGTAAAAGTCTGCTAAAACATTGTGACAAAAATGTTTGAAAGATCGCTGTTAATGGTATTCAACAAGCCATTGAATGAAGAAATATGTTTTTTGAATCATGCGACTCGTGAACTGAAAGGAATTGATTTCGTGAAAACTGATGATATCGCGACTACATAACTGACAGGTAATACTCAACAATATTCTTTTGGGTAAAAAGTCTGCTTAAACATTGCGACAAAAATGTTTGAAAGATCGCTGTTAAAGTATCAACAAGCCATTGACCAAAGAAATGTTTTTTGAATCATGCGACTCATGAACTGAATGAAATTGCTTTAATGAAATCCATTGATATCGCGACTACATAACTAACAGGTAATACTCAAAAATCTTCTTTTGGTTAAAAAGTCTGCTTAAACATTGCGACAAAAATGTTTGAAAGATCGCTGTTAACAGTATTCAACAAGCCATTGAACAAAGAAATATGTTTTTCGAATCATGCGACTAGTGAACTGAGGTAAATTGCTTTTGCGAAAACCGATGATATCGCAATAGCGATTCTAGTTTTTATTATTATTTTTCTAACCCTTTTTTGTGAACGGCATATCACCATGATAGAAAAAAGCCACAATTATGAAATTTTTACCAGTTCCTTATATTTATGTGAACTTGATCCTAACGTTGAGAAAATTTTCATTTTTGTCTTATTTTTGCCGCTAGGGGGCGCTTTGAAATTTTTTTACAAATGCTAATAACTCTGTTATTTGAGGTCCGATTCAGATGTGGTTTTTTGCATTGTGTTCCTTGTCAAAAACCTAATCAAATATGATAGGTTACAAAATCTGCGTATATAAAACTTTTTGACTACGGAAGGTTGAACGTTCGAACCTCGCAAAAAACAGTGAAAATGAGGGTAGGTCTACAAAAAAAGTGCCCATTTTTATTGGAGTTGAGATAAAAGAATTTTGTTTGTTGCATATGATTCGCAAGACATATACGCACAAAATATATGGGGTGGCGAATTCGGGAGATGCATGGTTTGTTCACAGTACGCGGTCAAACTTAACCAATATTTTCGAAAATCAACATTTTCAAAGCATGACTGTTAAGATTTTTTGCAGCTCCTGACTTTATTTTTAGTTCAATTTCTATGAAATTTTCACATTTAATGTAAAACTATGTTCTTAAGTGTCACATAATATAAAAAGTAAAAATGTATTGTAAAGGTCAAGGTCATATTAGGATTATTGTATATCAATTCGGCTTGAAATAGCTCAAAATTAAAAAACAATTCATAAACAATATATGAACAAAAGATTTAGTTTTAGAAAAGTTCTTTCTAATGATGTTTAGATTTTGAAGATCGGACTTGATTTGGTCATTTTACGGCAGTCTGAAGTTTGATCTTTTTCAGGAATAATTGTAAATCAGTATTTTTTTAAATTGTGATTTATAAGAAATATATGATTCAATAGGCTTTCTTATACTTGATTGAACTATTAATTTTTGCTTTATTGTGATTATAAATATAATAACTCTGTTATTTGAGGTCCGATTCAAATGCGGTTCTTTGCATTGTGTTCCTTGTCAGAAACTAAATAAAATATGAAAGGTTTCAATAATTTGCGTAATAAAACTTTCGTGCTACAGGAGGTTGAAAGTTCGAATCTCGCAAAAACTGTGAAATGAAGGTAGGTCTACGAAAAACCTACCCATTTTATTCAGAGATGAGATAGGAGAATTTTGTTTGTTGCATATGTTTCGCAAGACATATACGCACAAAATATATGGTGTGGCTATTTTGAGAAATGCATGGTTTGTCCACAGTATGCGGTCAAACTTCACCAATATTTTCGAAAAATCAACATTTTAAAAACATGACTTTTAAGGTTATTTGCAGCTCCTGACTTTATTTTTTGTTCAATCTTCATCATTATTTCCCTGTTTATGCATTTTTATTATACAAATAAAATCATAGAAAAAAAAAACAGCGAAGATATGCAAATGTCAAGGTCATATACCAATTATTGTTATTTTATCGGCATAAAATAGCTTCAAATCTAAAAATATTTTATAAAAAGTATATGAACAAAAGTTTTAGTTTGTGAAGAGATCTTTCCATTGGTGTTTAGTTTTTGAAGATCGGGTTGAATTGGTTGAGTTATGACAGAAAGGCGAAAGTGTACTTTTAACGAAATTGAAACGCTGTAGTTTCATGAACTTTGAGCCAAAAATTATGATTTCTTCAGCATTAACACACTGAAAAGTGAAGTGATGTATACTGCAAGGAATACTTGTTTGGTCACGTGATTATGATTTCATACATATTTAAGCAGAAATTATTTAAAAAATCATATAAAATCGACAAGTTGATGTTTGAAGTTGAAATTTGCAAGAATGCCGTAGACTACAATGTGCAAAAAGTCCTGAAAAATTCAAGTGATTCCGTCAACAAACATGGCAGATATTCATGTTTTTCGGATAAGGGCTTGTATACGAAAATCTAGCAATTTGAAGTAAGGGAAGAAGGCGGTTATTTGGTTGGTTACCCACGATCCGGACGTTCCTACGCAGGAAAGAGTGCCCGTGATGAAAGGTGAATTGCGATGCGTATTTGAGAGAATGAGGTGCATTTTAGGATGCAATGGTGTACACCAGGACCGATAAGCACATTGCCTTAGTTATAACGGCTTTCTTCAAACTTTTATTAGGGCTTTCAGCCTCAAGTAGAATTATTAGGTTTTCGCATCGCAGTGCGAAAACCTATTGTTCTTCTTCTGTTTTATTTTTAGGTTTTCGCATCGCAGTGCGAAAACCTATTGTTCTTCTTCTGTTTTATTAGGTTTTCGCATCGCAGTGCGAAAACCTATTGTTCTTCTTCTGTTTTATTTTTAGGTTTTCGCATCGCTGTGCGAAAACCTATTGTTCTCGTTCTGTTTCTTTTTTTTTTTTTTTTTTTTTTTTTATTTTTCTTCCCTTTTTTGTGAACGGCATAGCTCCGAGGTGAGAAAAGCCACATCTATGAAACTTTTATCAGTAATAACCACGTATTTGAAGATGATCCTAACGTCGAGATAATTTTCATTTTTGCTTTGATTTTCCCGCCAGGGGGCGTTTTATATGAAAATGTTTAATAAGCAATATCTCCATTATTTGAAGTCCGATTCAAATGCGGTTTTTGCACAATGTTCCTTGTAAATAGCCCAATAAAAGATGATAGGTTCCAAAAATTTGCGTATATAAAACTTTCGTGCTACAGGAAGTTGAAAGTTCGAATCTCGAAAAAAACTGTGAAATGAGGTAGGTCTACCAAAAACGTGCCCATTTTATTCAGAGATGAGATAGAAGAATTTTGTTTGTTGCATATGATTTGCAAGGCATATACGCACAAAATATATGGGGTGGCGATTTTGAGAAATGCATGGTTTGTCCACAGTACGCGGGCAAACATAACCAATATTTTCGAAAAATCAACATTTTAAAAGCATGACTTTTAAGGTTATTTGCAGCTCCTGACTTTATTTTTTGTTCAATCTTCATCATTTTTCACTGTTAATGCATTTTTATCAATCAAATAAAATCATAGAAAAAAAATCACCCATAATATGCAAAGGTCAAGGTCATATACCAATTATTATTATTTATATCGGCATAAAATAGCTCCAAATCTAAAAATATTTTATAGAAAGTATATGAACAAAAGTTTGAGGTTGTGAGGAGATCTTTCCATAAATGTTTAGTTTTTGAAGATCGGACTTCATTTGATCAAATGACCACAGTCCAAAGTTTGATCCTCTTATCAAACAATTGTATATCCATATGTTTCCTCTTTTTTGCTGCTCCTGACTTTATTTTTTGTTCAATCTTCATCATTATTTCACTGTTTATGCATTTTTATCAATCAAATAAAATCATAGAAAAAAAATCACCCATAATATGCAAAGGTCAAGGTCATATACCAATTATTATTATTTATATCGGCATAAAATAGCTCCAAATCTAAAAATATTTTATAGAAAGTATATGAACAAAAGTTTGAGGTTGTGAGGAGATCTTTCCATAAATGTTTAGTTTTTGAAGATCGGACTTCATTTGATCAAATGACCACAGTCCAAAGTTTGATCCTCTTATCAAACAATTGTATATCCATATGTTTCCTCTTTTTTGCTGCTCCTGACTTTATTTTTTGTTCAATCTTCATCATTATTTCACTGTTTATGCATTTTTATCAATCAAATAAAATCATAGAAAAAAAATCACCCATAATATGCAAAGGTCAAGGTCATATACCAATTATTATTATTTATATCGGCATAAAATAGCTCCAAATCTAAAAATATTTTATAGAAAGTATATGAACAAAAGTTTGAGGTTGTGAGGAGATCTTTCCATAAATGTTTAGTTTTTGAAGATCGGACTTCATTTGATCAAATGACCACAGTCCAAAGTTTGATCCTCTTATCAAACAATTGTATATCCATATGTTTCCTCTTTTTTGCTGCTCCTGACTTTATTTTTTGTTCAATCTTCATCATTATTTCACTGTTTATGCATTTTTATCAATCAAATAAAATCATAGAAAAAAAATCACCCATAATATGCAAAGGTCAAGGTCATATACCAATTATTATTATTTATATCGGCATAAAATAGCTCCAAATCTAAAAATATTTTATAGAAAGTATATGAACAAAAGTTTGAGGTTGTGAGGAGATCTTTCCATAAATGTTTAGTTTTTGAAGATCGGACTTCGTTTGATCAAATGACCACAGTCCAAAGTTTGATCCTCTTATCAAACAATTGTATATCCATATGTTTCCTCTTTTTTGCTGCTCCTGACTTTATTTTTTGTTCAATCTTCATCATTATTTCACTGTTTATGCATTTTTATCAATCAAATAAAATCATAGAAAAAAAATCACCCATAATATGCAAAGGTCAAGGTCATATACCAATTATTATTATTTATATCGGCATAAAATAGCTCCAAATCTAAAAATATTTTATAGAAAGTATATGAACAAAAGTTTGAGGTTGTGAGGAGATCTTTCCATAAATGTTTAGTTTTTGAAGATCGGACTTCATTTGATCAAATGACCACAGTCCAAAGTTTGATCCTCTTATCAAACAATTGTATATCCATATGTTTCCTCTTTTTTGCTGCTCCTGACTTTATTTTTTGTTCAATCTTCATCATTATTTCACTGTTTATGCATTTTTATCAAACAAATAAAATCCTAGAAAAAAAAACAAGCATAATATGCAAAGGTCAAGGTCATATACCAATTATTATTATTTTTATCGGCATAAAATAGTTCCAAATCTAAAAATATTTTATAGAAAGTATATGAACAAAAGTTTTAGTCTGTGAAGAGATCTTTCCATTGGTGTTTAGTTTTTGAAGATCTGACTTCATTTGATCAAATAACCTTAGTCCAAAGTTTGATCCTTTTTTTTTTCCTTTTTTTTTAATTTTTTTTTTAAAAATACAAAAAACCCATAGTAAATAACGATGAAAATATGCAAAGGTCAAGGTCATAATACCGATTATTGTTATTTTTATCGGCACAAAATAGCTTCAAATCTAAAAATATTTTAAAGAAGGTATATGAACAAATGTTTGAGTTTGTGAAGAGATCTTTCCATTGGTGTTTAGTTTTTGAAGATCGGACTTCATTTGATAAAATTACTACAGTCGAAAGTTTGATCCTTTTACAAACAATTGTAAATCCATATGTTGCTTCTTTTTTGCAGCTCCTGACTTTATTTTTGTTCAATCTTCATCATTTTTTCACTGTTTATGCATTTAAATAATACAAATAAACTCATAGTAAATAACGATGAAAATATGCAAAGGTCAAGGTCATAATACCGATTATTTTTATCGGCACAAAATAGCTTCAAATCTAGAAATATTTTATAGAAAGTATATGAACAAAAGTTCTAGTTCGTGAAGAGATCGTTCTAATGATGTTTAGTTTTTGAAGATCGGACTTAATTTGATCAATTAACAAAAATATTCGAATAAAGTTAATATCAATCAATTATGTCTGCAGTTGAAACCAGTACTCTTACTAGTCAAGTTAAAGCGAAAACCAAGATGCCGCTTTGCGGTTCTAGTTAGGTTTTCGCATCGCTGGGCGAAAACCTATTGTTCTTCTTCTGTTTTATTTTTTTTTTTTTTATTATTATTTTTCCGTCTCTTTTTTGTGAACGGCATATCAACAAGATAGGAAACAGTCACAGTTCTGATTTTTTTACCAGTTTTGTCCTAGGATCTGAATTTGATCCTAACGTCGAGAAAATTTTCATTTTTGTCTTAATTTTGCCGCTAGGGGGCGTTTTGTAAAAGTGACTAAGGGCTAATAACTCTGTTATTTGAAGTCCGATTGAAATGCGGTTTTTTGCATTGCGTTCCTTGTCAGTTACTTAATAAAATATGATAGTTTTCAAAAAGTTGCGTATATATAACTTTCGTGCTACAGGAGGTTGAATGTTCGAATCTCGAAAAAACTGTGAAATGAGGGTAGGTCTGCGAAAAATTTATCCACGTCTTTCAGGAATGAGATAGGAGAATTTTGTTTGTTGCATATGATTCGCAATACATATACGCACAAAATATATGGTGTGGCGATTTTGAGAAATGCATGGTTTGTCCACAGTACGCGGTCAAACATAACCAATATTTTCGAAAAATCAACATTTTAAAAGCATGACTTTTAAGGTTATTTGCAGCTCCTGACTTTATTTTTTATTCAATCTTCATCATTTTTTCACTGTTAATGCAGTTTTATAAAAAAAATAAAACCATAGAAAAAAAATTACCCATAATATGCAAAGGTCAAGGTCATATACCAATTAGTATTATTTATATCGGCATAAAATAGCTCCAAATCTAAAAATATTTTATAGAAAGTATATGAACAAAAGTTTTAGGCTGTGAAGAGATCTTTCCATTGGTGTTTAGTTTTTGAAGATCGGACTTCATTTGATCAAATGACCACAGTCCAAAGTTTGATCCTCTTATCAAACAATTGTATATCAATATGTTTCCTCTTTTTTGCTGCTCCTGACTTTATTTTTTGTTCAATCTTCATCATTATTTCACTGTTTATGCATTTTTATAAAAAAAATAAAATCATAGAAAAAAAATCAAGCATAATATGCAAAGGTCAAGGTCATATACCAATTAGTATTATTTATATCGGCATAAAATAGCTCCAAATCTAAAAATATTTTATAGAAAGTATATGAACAAAAGTTTTAGTTTGTGAAGAGATCTTTCCATTGGTGTTAAGGATTTGAAGATCGGACTTCATTTGATCAAATGACCACAGTCCAAAGTTTGATCCTCTTATAAAACAATTGAATATCCACATGTTTCCTCTTTTTTGCTGCTCCTGACTTTATTTTTTGTTCAATCTTCATCATTATTTCACTGTTTATGCAGTTTTATAAAACAAATAAAATCATAGAAAAAAAATCAAGCATAATATACAAAGGTCAAGGTCATATACCAATTAGTATTATTTATATCGGCATAAAATAGCTCCAAATCTAAAAATATTTTATAGAAAGTATATGAACAAAAGTTTTAGTTTGTGAAGAGATCTTTCCATTGGTGTTTAGTTTTTGAAGATCGGACTTCATTTGATCAAATTACCACAGTCCAAAATTTAATCCTTTTATCAAACAATTGTAAATCCGAATGTTTCCTCTTTTTTGCAGGACTGACTTTTTTTTGTTAACTCTTATCATTTTTTCACTGTTTATGCATTTAAATAATACAAATAAACTCATAGTAAATAACGATGAAAATATGCAAAGGTCAAGGTCATAATACCGATTATTGTTATTTTTATCGGCACAAAATAGCTTCAAACCTAAAAATGTTTTATAGAAAATATATGAACAAAAGTTTTAGTTTGTGAAGAGATCTTTCCATTGGTGTTTAGTTTTTGAAGATCGGACTTCATTAGATCAAATTACAACAGTCCAAAGTCTGATCCTTTATCAAAAAATCTTAAATCAGTATGTTACCTCAAAAGTTTATTTCAGGTGGCATATTTTGTGATTTCGTGTCTTTGTCCAAAGTCGAAATAACAACAAAATGGCACGTTTTCTTTCTTTCGCCTTTTTTGGCCAAGACATAAAGACACATGATTGCGTTATTTCCCCTTTCACCTTTAAGGGCTAGTACACGAAAATAAGAAATGGCAGATATCAGCCATCTTAATTTACTGCATTTCTAAGACCTAAATTGCAATATATAAATAAATTTTGTTTATCATATTCCGCTAAGGGGCACTTTGCTTGATATCTGGGAAGAAAGTCCGGAGAGCTAATGTCAAACCCCCGGTGTCATTTTCGTCGTTGTCGTCCGTGAACAAACCTTTAACCTGGCTTATATTTTTTATATTCTAAGAGATAGAGCTTAGATATTTTACATGTAGATAGCCCAATTCAAGATCTATCATTTGGAACTATGACTTGTGGCTTGTGACCTTGACCTTGGAGTTTGACCTACTTTTCAAAAACTTAAATCTTAGACAAAAAGGGTTGTTACGGCAAGCTATGTTGTCTTCTGACCACTCTTGTTGTTATAACTAAGAAAGTTGATATTCTTGTTGAAAGCCTGATAAATTTGATAAATCTAAGGACCAAAAACCTGATTTTTTCTACTGGCTATAGAAGGTTAAATGTTCGAACCTTGCATAGACTTTGCAGACTTGTGTGGGTATATGAAAAACATTTCTTTTGCAATCATCTTCAAACTTTGTAACAAATTTTGTACCGAAGTCCGATTAAAGCTTATATCTTTGAATAAATCACATATTATGCACCTTTTTACATAAAAGCAGCAATTTTGTATTTTTAAGTATCAACACATGCATAGAAATTTATTTGCTTTTGTAATACAATTCGTGAATTGCAATGTTTGAAAAGAATGAGATTGAATTGCGAAAACCGATGATATCGCAATTCTAATTGCGATTCTAGTTAGGTTTTCGCATCGCTTGCGAAAACCTATTGTTCTTCTTCTGTTTTATTTTTTTTTTTTTTATTATTATTTTTCCGTCTCTTTTTTGTGAACGGCATATCAACAAGATAGGAAACAGTCACAGTTCTGATTTTTTTACCAGTTTTGTCCTAGGATCTGAATTTGATCCTAACGTCGAGAAAATTTTCATTTTTGTCTTAATTTTGCCGCTAGGGGGCGTTTTGTAAAAGTGACTAAGGGCTAATAACTCTGTTATTTGAAGTCCGATTGAAATGCGGTTTTTTGCATTGCGTTCCTTGTCAGTTACTTAATAAAATATGATAGTTTTCAAAAAGTTGCGTATATATAACTTTCGTGCTACAGGAGGTTGAATGTTCGAATCTCGAAAAAACTGTGAAATGAGGGTAGGTCTGCGAAAAATTTATCCACGTCTTTCAGGAATGAGATAGGAGAATTTTGTTTGTTGCATATGATTCGCAAGACATATACGCACAAAATATATAGTGTGGCGATTTTGAGAAATGCATGGTTTGTCCACAGTATGCGGTCAAACTTTACCAATATTTTCGAAAAGTCAACATTTTCAAAGCATGACTTTTAATGTTATTTGCAGCTCCTGACTTTATTTTTTATTCAATCTTCATCATTTTTTCACTGTTAATGCAGTTTTATAAAACAAATAAAATCATGGAAAAAAAATCAGCCATAATATGCAAAGATCAAGGTCATATACCAATTATTATTATTTTTATCGGCATAAAATAGCTCCAAATCTAAAAATATTTTATAGAAAGTATATGAACAAAAGTTTTAGTTCTTTAAGATCTCTTTCCAGTGATGTTTAGTTTTTGAAGATCGGACTTGATTTGGTCATATTACGGCAGTCCAAAGTTTGATCCTTTTTTGGAATAATTGTAAATCAGTTTTTATGCTTCAAATTGTGATATATAAGAAATAGAATGTTCGACTAGTGCGACTTGCGTACTTGATTGAACTATTTGCTGCATTGCTAGGTACCTAATGGAAAAATTGTAATCAATTTTGATTCTCATTTTGCCGCTAGGGGGCGCTTAGCTTGAAAGCACTCTTCTACTTATAACTCAAAAAGTTAAAGCCTGATCCAAATGCGGTTTATTGCATTATGTTTCTTGTTGATAGCCTAATAAAATATGATAGTTTCTAGGTATGAGTGGCTGAAACTTTTTGAGCTAGCAACGGAAGGTTGAAAGTTTGAACCTCGCAAAAAACTGTGCAGATGAGGGTATGTGTACGAAAAACCTATCCGTTTTTGTTAGACTTTAGATAGAAGAATTCTGTTTGCTGCAAATGATTTGCAAGACATATACGCACAAAATATATGGGGTAGCGAATTTAATAAATACATGGTTTGTCCTCTAGAAACGGTCAAACTTCACTAAATTTTAGGAAAAATTAAAATTTCGAAAAGATGTTTTTTGTCGCTCCTGACTTTATTTTTAGTTCATTCTTCATGATATTTTCACAAGTTATGTATTGTTATGTTATAAAGGGCCTCACAATTAAAAAGTTAAAATGAAATTTCAAAGGTCAAGGTCATATTACGATAATTGTGTTTTTATTCGGCTCCGAATAGCTCCAAAACAAAAAATATTTTATTGAAAGTATATAAACAAAAGTTTTAGTTCTTGAATAGCCCTTTCCAGTGATGTTTAGGTTTTGAAGATCGGACTTGATTTGGTCATATTACGGCAGTCCAAAGTTTGATCCTTTTTTGGAATAATTGTAAATCAGTTTTTATGCTTCAAATTGTGATATATAAGGAATAGAATGTTCGACTAGTGCGACTTGTATACTTCATTGAACCATTTGCTGCATTTCTAGGTATCTTATAGTAAAATTTTACTCAATTTTGTTTCTCATTTTGCTGCTAGGGGCGCTTGGCTTGAAATCACCCTTTATTACTAAAATGATTAAAGTCTGATTTTTATGCAATTTTTTGCATTCTGTTCCTTGGTGACATCAATTTGAAACAACACTAAAATATTTATGCGATATTTCATGAAAATGATAGTAATTCAATGCAACATTAGTTCGTTATAATGTTAAGTGGCATATCGCATTGTCGCGTGTCATTTTATACTGTTGTGTGTCGTTTGCAATTGTTGTTTATCGAGTACAATTGTCGTATGTCATCCTCATAAAGCAACACACACATATAATGTTGCAGTACCCGAAGTCTGTAAAAAAAGTTTTCAAGTTTGCGACTACATTACAGACAGGTAATACTTAGAAGTATTCTTCTTGGTAAAAAGTCTGCTTAAACATTGCGACAAAAATGTTTGAAAGATCACTGTATTCAACAGTATTCAAAAAGCCATTGAACGAAGAAATATTGTTTTCGAAACATGTGACTCGTGAACTGAATGGAATTGCTTTTGCGAAAACCGATGATATCGCATTAGCGATTCTAGTTATTATTATTTTTCTAACCCTTTTTTGTGAACGGTATCACCATGATAAAAAAAGCCACAATTATGAAATTTTTACCAGTTCCTTATATTTATCTGAACTTGATCCTAACGTTGAGAAAATTTTCATTTTTGTCTTATTTTTGCCGCTAGGGGGCGCTTTGAAAAAAATCAACAAATGCTAATAACTCTGTTATTTGAGGTCCGATTCAGATGTGGTTTTTTGCATTGTGTTCCTTGTCAAAAGCCTAATCAAATATGATAGGTTTCAAAAATCTCGTATATAAAACTTTTTGACTACAAGGTTGAAAGTTCGAACCTCGCAAAAAACAGTGAAAATGAGGGTAGGTCTACAAAAAAAGTGCCCATTTTTATTGGAATTGAGATAAAAGAATTTTGTTTGTTGCATATGATTTGCAAGACATATACGCACAAAATATATGGGGTGGTGAATTCGGGAAATGCATGGTTTGTCCACAGTACGCGGTCAAACTTAACCAATATTTTCGAAAAATCAACATTTTCAAAGCAGGACTGTTAAGATTTTTGCAGCTCCTGACTTTATTTTTAGTTCAATTTTTATGAAATTTTCACATTTAATGTAAAACTATGTTCTTAAGTGTCACATAATATAAAACGTAAAAAGGTATTGTAAAGGTCAAGGTCATATTAGGATAATTGTATATCAATTCGGCTTGAAATAGCTCAAAATAAAAAAACAATTCATAAACAATATATGAACAAAAGATTTAGTTTTAGAAAAGTTCTTTCTAATGGTGTTTAGATTTTGAAGATCGGAATTGATTTGATCATTTTATGGCAGTCCAAATTTTGATCCTTTTTTTCGAATAATTGTAAATCAGGTTTTATGTTTCAAATTCTAGTTTGATTTGTGCGACTAGTATACTTGATTGAACTATTTGCTGCTTTGCTAGGTACCTAATGGTAAAATTTTAATCTATTTTCTTTCTCATTTTGCCGCTAGGGGGCGCTTTTCTTGAAATCATTCTTTTGCTTATAACTCAAAAAGTTGAAGTCCGGTTCGAATGCGATTTTTTGCATTCTGTTCCATGTTGATAGCCTAATAACATATGATAGGAATCGAGAGTCCGTGTGGCTGAAAGCTTTTGAGCTACGGAAGGTTGAATTTTCGAACCTAGCAAAAAAAACAACAAAAAAAAACGTGCAAATGAGGGTAGGTCTACGAAAAACCTATCCGTTTTTGTTAGAAATCAGATAAAAGAATTCCGTCTCCTGCATACCATTTGAAAGACGTATACACACAAAATATTTGGGGTGGCGAATTTAAGAAATGCGTGGATTGTCCACTAGAAACGGTCAAACTTCACTTAAATTTAGGAAAAATTATACTTCCAAAAACTTGTTTTTTGTTGCTCCTGACTTTATGTTTTGTTAATTCGTCATGAAATTTTTTACACGTTATGGTTTGTTAAGTTTGAAAGGGTCTCACAATTAAAAAGTTGAAAAAAAACATTGAAAAGGTCAAGGTCATATTACGATAAGTGTGCTTTTATTCGGCCCCAAAGTGCTCCAAATCTAAAAATATTTCATTGAGAGTATATGAACAAAAGATTTAGTTCTAATTAGTTCTTTCGTATAATGTTTAGTTTTTGAAGATCGGACTTGATCTGTTCATTTTACGGCAGTCCAAAGTTTGATCCTTTTTTGGAATAATTGTTAATCAGTTTTTATGCTTGAAATTGTGATATATAAGAAAAAGAATGTTCGACTAGTGCGACTTATATACTTGTTTGAACTATTTGCTGTTTTTTCAATTTTGTTTCTCATTTTGCCGCTAGAGGGCGTTATGCTTAAAATCACTCTTTTGCTTATAACTCAAAACGTTAAAGTCTGATTGATTTTTAAAAAAGGGTGGGAAAATTTTCCTAAATTTAAAAAAAAAAAAAAAAAAAAAAAACTGTGCAAATGAGAGTAGGTCTTCAAAAAATCTTTTCGTTCTGTTTCATATTGAAAATTGTGGATGAGTTGAAATAAAGTGTTCAAGTTGATTAGGTTAAAAGCGAAAACCGAGATACCGCTTGCGGTTCTAGTTATTATTATTTTTCTAACCCTTTTTTGTGAACGGCATATCACCATGATAGAAAAAAGCCACAATTATGAAATTTTTACCAGTTCCTTATATTTATCTGAACTTGATCCTAACGTTGAGATAATTTTCATTTTTGTCTTATTTTTGCCGCTAGGGGGCGCTTTAAAATTTTTTTACAAATGCTAATAACTCTGTTATTTGAGGTCCGATTCAGATGTGGTTTTTTGCATTGTGTTCCTTGTCAAAATCCTAATCAAAAATGATAGGTTACAAAAATCTGCGTAAAAAACCCATTTTTATTGGAATTGAAATAAAAGAATTTTGTTTGTTGCATATGATTCGCAAGACATATACGCACAAAATATATGGGGTGGCGAATTCGGGAAATGCATGGTTTGTCCACAGTACGCGGTCAAACTTAACCAATATTTTCGAAAATCAACATTTTCAAAGCATGACTGTTAAGATTTTTTGCAGCTCCTGACTTTATTTTTAGTTCAATTTCTATGAAATTTTCACATTTAATGTAAAACTATGTTCTTAAGTGTCACATCATATAAAAAGTAAAAATGTATTGTAAAGGTCAAGGTCATATTAGGATTATTGTATATCAATACGGCTTGAAATAGCTCAAAATTAAAAAACAATTCATAAACAATATATGAACAAAAGATTTAGTTTTAGAAAAGTTCTTTCTAATGATGTTTAGATTTTGAAGATCGGACTTGATTTGGTCATTTTACGGCAGTCTGAAATTTGATCTTTTTCAGGAATAATTGTAAATCAGTATATTTGCTTCAAATTGTGATTTATAAGAAATATATGATTCAATAGCGCTTTCTTATACTTGATTGAACTATTAACTGCATTTCTAAGTACCTTATGGTAAAATGTTAATAAATTTTGTTTCTCATTTTGACGCTAGGGGGCGTTTTGTTAAAAGTCACTAGGGGCTAATAACTCTGTTATTTGAGGTCCGATTCAAATGCGGTTCTTTGCATTGTGTTCCTTGTCAGAAACTAAATGAAATATGAAAGGTTTCAATAATTTGCGTAATAAAACTTTCGTGCTACAGGAGGTTGAAATTTCGAATCTCGCAAAAACTGTGAAATGAAGGTAGGTCTACGAAAAACCTACCCATTTTATTCAGAGATGAGATAGGAGAATTTTGTTTGTTGCATATGTTTCGCAAGACATATACGCACAAAATATATGGTGTGGCTATTTTGAGAAATGCATGGTTTGTCCACAGTATGCGGTCAAACTTCACCAATATTTTCGAAAAATCAACATTTTAAAAACATGACTTTTAAGGTTATTTGCAGCTCCTGAATTTATTTTTTGTTCAATCTTCATCATTATTTCCCTGTTTATGCATTTTTATTATACAAATAAAATCAAAGAAAAAAAAACCAGCGAAGATATGCAAATGTCAAGGTCATATACCAATTATTGTTATTTTTATCGGCATAAAATAGCTTCAAATCTAAAAATATTTTATAGAAAGTATATGAACAAAAGTTTTAGTTTGTGAAGAGATCTTTCCATTGGTGTTTAGTTTTTGAAGATCGGACTTCATTTGATCAAACTACCACAGTCCAAACTTTGATCCTTTTATCAAACAATTGTAAATCCGTATTTTTCCTTTTTTTGCTGCTCCTGACTTTATTTTTTGTTCAATATTCATCATGTTTTCACTGTTTATGCATTTAAATAATACAAATAAATCATAGTAAATAACATAAAAATATGTAAAGGTCAAGGTCATAATACCGATTATTGTTAGTTTTATCGGCACAAAATAGCTTCAAATCTAAAAATATTTTATAGAAAGTATATGAAGAAAAGTTTTAGTTTGTGAAGAGATCGTTCTAATGATGTTTAGTTTTTGAAGATCGGACTTCATTTGATCAATTTACAACAGTCCAAAGTTTGATCCTTTATCGAAAAATCGTAAATCAGTATGTTACCTGAATTATATTTGCATAATTTAATTTGCTAAACATATATACAGAGAATATTTGGGTAAGCGAGGTTTTGTCAACAGCATGCGGCAAACATCACTAATTGGATGAATTTCAATTTCAAAAACATAAGTTTTTAGTGTTTGTCTTTTTTGTCTCTTTGTTCAAACTTCATCATTTTCTCCACTGCTTGTCTAGTTTTATGATACACAGATTCTCATAAATCAAAAATTAAACAGTATTTTCATTGGTCAAGGTTATATAATTGCCATTTTCTTCAGCTCAAAATAGATCCAAATTTCTTGCGTGTCCATTCTCTAAGCAATCACTTTTAAACTTAACCACAGTGTTCTTTCCTAAATTTGAGCAAGAAGGCTAACAAATGTTATCAGCCTATTATGTATTGAGTTTTTCCCCCATGAATATTAAAAAAAAAAAGAAAAAAAAATATCGCACTTCATTTCTTATCTTCAAACTTTGTATTTTCATTTTTTTTTAACCACACTCTCTCGATCAAATTGGATTAAGTCTGTTATCATCAAATAACGTCATGAGATATGCCTTTTTAATATAAT
>CM037787.1:1924252-1944220 GCA_021229015.1 Solen grandis
CTCCAGACCTTGTGGTTTTTGAGAAGAAATTTTTCTAGATTTTTTTCCAAAATAAGTCTATGTAAAATCAAGTGATCCCTGGGAGGGGCCAATATTTTCACCAAATATCTAAATGCCAGGCCATGTGTTTTCTAGTTTCCTAAAAAGAAGAATTTTCAAGTTATTTCTATATTAGCCTATGTAAAACCAGGTGACCCCTGGGGCGGGGCCAAATTTGACCCCAGGGCATGATTTGAACAAACTTGGTAGTGATCTACTAGACAATGCTGCACACCAAATATCTAAACCCTAGGCCTTGTGGTTTCTGAGAAGAAGATTTTTCAAGTTTTTCCTATATTAGCCTATGTTAAATCAAGTGACCCCTGGGGTGGGGCCAATTTTGACCCCAGGGTCATAATTTGAACAATCTTGGTAGAGAGTCATAAGATCATGCTACATACCAAATATCTAAACTCCAGGCCTTGTGGTTTCTGAGAAGAAGATTTTTTCAAGTATTTCCTATATTAGCTTATGTTAAATCAAGTGACCCCTGGGGCAGGGCCAAATTTGACCCCAGGGCCATGATTTGAACAAATTTGGTTGTGATCTAAGTAGTATAGGTATTGAACGTGTCCAGGCCACCGGGTCTAACACACTCCCTCGTTTTCTCAACTCGGGAGTGTGTTAGACCCAATGCCCTAGAAACTTCCAATACCTATACTACTACTCTATATTTATAATAAAAAATTAAAAAAAATCACACTAATGTAAACTTTAAAAAAAACAACAATGAAAAAAATAAAGAAAATTATGTTTTTTCCTGAACCATTTTTTACCACTCTGAATATGGAGGAGGAGGGTTTTCTAACGTATTATAAAAATTCAATATTATACAGTTTTTATATTTTTGGATATTATCTCCATTGCCTCTTTTCTCCCCTGTTCTATTAATTTTTGCCTTTCTTCTTCTGAATAGTTTTTTGGAACCGCAGAGTTTTTTGTTAATTTTTTAAGCTCATTATATTTTTCTAATTCATCTAATATAAGTTTAAATTCTTGTTCAGATATCTCTCCATCTGTTAAAGCTTTTGAGATTAAATTTTTTATACTATTTAATTTACTGTTAGCAATAGTTTTAATATTATCATGTTTTTTAATTTTATTCATAAATTTAAGCCTAACAATTTTTATAGAGGCTCCAACTCCTCCACATACAAGAGCGACAATTTCTAACGGAAGTAGAATAGGAACAATTAAACCAATAGTTCCTATAATTATACTAGCAGACATAAAAGTTGTGTCTACTCCATCTGTTATATTTATTCCTCTTTTATATTTTTTATATAATGCTTTACGAGTATCTCTCTCATTAATTAATGGTTTCTCAATCTCTGAGATTTTTTGCAATCTATAATTTTGACTTGGTTCCTGGAGTTCGCTACGGACAGAGTCCGGTTGTGAATCTAGTATTTTACTATTTAAATCAGGGTATAAATTTGGGGCCGTTGGTTGCTTCATTTTTAAATATATTATTTGAATTCAAACAATAACGAGGTAACAGTATTAACTGCAGTTCCATTATCCACCAGACTAACAAAATTAATAACACTTCCAGCCTCAACTAAAAAAGGGCGTTCAAAATTATTATGTTTTGCTGTTGTTGTTTGTAAAGTAATATCACACCCACTTAAACTCTCTCCATCAACCAACACACCAACTCGCACTTCACCACTTGTCCTTTTACTCGACAGACCAATACCAGTAATATAACCACGTCTTATCACAACATAACCAACATCTTTTTCTCTACCGGCATTTCCAAATGAAAACACCTTACTTTTAAATAAAGAACCTTTTATTTCAGCACTTATTGTAATGTTTTTTAAGGATTCCTCTATTCTTTTTATCACAAGGTCTAATTTTGTTAAAGTGTTAAGTAATTCTCTATCTAAATTTGACTTTAAATTATTAAATAATTTACTTTCTAAATTTGAGTTTAAATTATTAAAATATGAATCTATTTTACTATTATCTAGTATATACTTTTTAGAACCGAATATATTCATTTTTATAAAAAATTAATTTTATTTTTTAATTACTTCTAAAACACAAATTGGTAATCCATGATTTTTTTTTTTTTCACGAACACTTATATTTAATTCAAAAATATGTCCCATAGTTAATTTTTTATACTCTGGATTACTAAAGTTTATATTAACAATATCTCCAAATTGATTACTCTCAACAGGAATAACACCAAGAATATTACTAGGTGCACCATCAAAGAAATTGTAATAACTATTTATTTGTTCAAGGTGAACATATAATTGTTTATAAGGAACTAAATCTATTGATTGTTCACCATAGCATGGGAGGTTAAGAAGAGGTGAATTTTCCAAATAATGACTCTCTTTAAATCCTAACATTTTTCTTAATTCTTTACTTATTATTAATCCATAGGTTATATCACTAACTGAACTTATTGTTGGGTATTCTTCTGCTTTTAAACAAGCAATACCATTTTTTTCATCAACAGTTAATGTTATTCTGTTGTCAAAATTTTTAAATACATCAACTATTTGTTGAAAATTATAAAAACTATCTGGAATTATTTTTTTGGGTGGTGGGGATTTACGAATGTTAGTATCAATCCATTGTCCAATTAAATTATACCAACCCATAGTATAAGTAAAACCTCTCAATCCAATTTTCTTATCTCCATGTTTATTATCTATATATTGTTGTAGGTTTATAGGTTCATTAATATTGGAAATTATATGATTCATTTTTATTGATAAAAAATAAATTTTATATAATTTAGTGGAATAAAGTTCCAGCAGTTCCCTAGATGATTTCTAAAACACAACTCATTGGTAATCCATGATTATTTATTTTTTTCCCCCATTCATCACAAACACTTATAGTTAATTCAGAAATATTTCCCATAGTTAATTTTTTATACTCTGAATTATCAAAAATAATATTAACAATATCTCCAAATGATTTATTTTCAACAGGAACAACTCCTAAGATTTTACTAGGTGCTCCATTATGAAAATTATAAGTACTATTTATTTGTTCAAGATGAACATATAATTCTTTATAATTACTAATAATATTAGCTTTTATTTTCTCTTCTTCTAATCTTTCTCTTTCTCTTTCTAATCTTTCTCTTTCTATTCTTTCTCTTTTATTTTCTAACTCTTCCATTCTTTCTCTTTCTATTCTTTCTCTTTTATTTTCTAACTCTTCCATTCTTTCTCTTTCTAACTTTTCATTACTATATTCTATAAATTCTCTTTCTGCCTTTTATCTTTTTCATTTCCTCATCCTCTGTTAGTTTTAAACCTACATTTCTTTTTTTTAAATTTTTAGTGGAGAATTTGAAAAACCCATTATTTGAATATTTTCTATATTATACCATCCTATAGTATAATTAAAACTTCTTAATCTAATTTTCTTATCTCCATGTTTATTATCTATATATTGTTGTAAGTGTATAGGTTTATCAATATTGGAAATTATATGATACATTTTTTACTGATAAAAAATGATCCCTGAAGCTTTTAAATATAATAAAGATGTTAATTATTTACATGGAGGAGTGTTTAAAAAAAAGAATATTAACATTAAAAAACAAGAAATAATAATTTCATCAGATGGAAACGGAATGACTACGGAACGGCTGCAGGGCACTGCTCTGCATAAAAGTTTTAATGCAAATTTCCCTAATATATTTGAAAAATATTTATTACCTAAAGTTACATCACAAGAAATAGTAGAAAGGTGGGAAAGTGATTGGATGTTATTTTGGCAGAATCAATTAAACTTTGCTATTTGGTGTTCAACTACAGGTTGTGGAGTTGATTTAAAAAATCATATAGAGGTAGGAGGATTAACAGGTTCTTTATTCTTATTCCATATTTACTATCAAACAAGAAGAATATTAAAAGAATTATCTATTTCTCTTCCACAAAATAAAAGTTGGAATGCTTTTAATAATAATTATGATAGAGAAGCTTATGAAAAAATTTGTAGTGAGTTTAATGTAAATCCTAATACAGATTGGAGACATAAAGAAGATGGTGGTGGTCTTGGTTATGTATATACAAAAGATTCAAATGTTTGGAAAAAAACTTATTTTAAGGATAATTTTCTTTATGTTTTTGATTTATCTGTTTTTAGACTATATAGATTTATTTTTGGACCTGGAGGTCCTGTTAAAGGTAAGTCTTATACAAAAAACATTTCTATTGATTATATCCAACAAAAAAAATGTGGACAACTTTTATTCTTGATGAGTCAAAAGGTTTTACACAAGCAGGAGTTGAAAGAATTAATGAGTCTATAAGAACATATTGTTGGGCTATTCTTAGAGCACAATCTCAAACTAAAACAAGTATTTTAGGAACAGGAAAGGCATTTGATACTCAAAAACAATTTTTAGTTAACATTGAAAATGTTATAACCAGTCCTATAGATTTACCTAGTCAAATATCAAATTATGAAAACACATTAAAATATGCAAGAAGTAAAGTTGATTATGTTTATGGAATAGGATTATATATGTCTCCTAGTGATATGGAATTAAGAATTGGAACAATACAAGATTATAATAATGAAATTGTAATTGCAACAGAAATTCAAACACTTGGAATAAATAATGAAATAAATAATCAACCTGTCCCTACTACTACACAACCCACAGATATAAGTGGTACACCAACAAAAAAATCTTTACCAGAACCTACGGAACGGCTGCTTCGCACAACGGACGAAGTCCAGACTAGTGTTTCACAGCCGTTCCATAGTAAACCAATAAAACCTAGTGATCTCATTGAAATAACAGATGAACATGAAGATGATAAAACAGCTATTATAATAGGAAGTATTACAGCAGGACTTTTAGCTTTATTTATTTACGAGTATGTTCTCTAACGGGTAAAACCCGGCTGTAAAACACTAACGACTAACAGCTGTATAAATCATTCCCACAACTAAAATTAACAAAGCCCATAAATTATTTCCAAACCATGCAACAACGTTTCCTGTTGTTTTTAATAACCATCCTACAATAGCTCCAATAATCCCTGGTAATGCTTCTACCGCTTTTCCTGCAAGTTTTGCTAATAGTTTAGCAATATTTGATAATTGTTTTTTTATCCAATCTCTTACATTTCCTCCTTTCCCAGGAGGTTTAGGTGTTACAGTTCCACCACCACCAGGAATAAAAGTCTCAACAATAACACCAAGAATCATTCCAAAAGCAGTTAAAATACTAACAATTGTAATCCCTTGTTCTCTAAATAAAGTTTTTATTCTTTCTGCTAATGTTGTATCTTCATTTAATACTTTATGTTTTTTTAATTTATCTCTAAAGGTTCAATTACTTCTATTCTTTTGTTTTTATTTTATTTAAGAAATTTTCCTTAGTTTTTACAAGATTATCTTTTAAAGTGGTCATTACTTTAAGGACTCCTTCTATATCTCTTCTATCTACAATTGTCTGAGTTCCTTGATCTACACCAGTATAAACTTCTTTCACTCTAGTTTCGGACAAAGTCCGGCTGCGTAGCATTTCGGCTTCTTCAGAAAAAGATGTTTCCATTACAGTTTCAGCAGCATTTGTTACAGTTTCAGCTGCTCTAGGTAAATCAACCATTTCAATAGTATTAATGTTATTTTCTATATTATTAATGTTATTTCGTTCATTTATTAATTGGGCAAACTCTTTTCTACCATGACTAACCCTTGTAGAATAAGATTGAAAATCATCTACTCCTAAAACCCTTCGAACAAAATCAATACGATATTTCTTCTGAAGTGTGTCAAGTGAATAATAGTTTAATGTTTCATTAGAATCGTTTGTTTCGTAATATGATATAGGGTATTCTTTTTTACCGTCTGAAACATATAACACAGGTCTGTTGAATTTATCCTTTTTTATTAATGTATTAATTTCCCTCATAGGTTCTTGGTTTCTTTCATAAAACAAGTTCGTCATATGTTTCAATAAATATTCAGGGGTTGTTTCTGTATCAACATTATTATAAACATTATCAATAGAAGTAATTTGACTTTGATCATCATTATCATCTATAAGAGGAGTTTCCTCATCATAATCATCATAATCATCTTCATCAAACACAGGATTATCAAAATCATATCCTCCTTCTGCCATTTTAATACGGATTTTATCCGGCTACGGAACGGCTGTGAAACATTAAACATTAAAAATTTCCTCTAAAAAATGGCAGCTTACGGAGAAAAACTAAACCCATACAGAAGAATAAGAGAACCTAAAGGTATTAGAGGTATTCGTCGAACTGTTGTAATAAGCAATAATCCTTCAACTATTAATCAAAATCAACAATTGTCAGTAATATTTCCTAATCTAAGTGGTAATGATGTTATTGTTCCTGGAACAACAAGATTAGCATTTGAAATTAAAATCAAAAGTGATAGTGATGCAAATGCAACAATATATCCAAATATAGGAAGATCAATAATTAAAAAAACAACAATACGAATATCAGGAAATGATGTAATATCAATTGATGATAGTGATATATTTCATTGTTATATCGATTTATGGAAGTCTCCTACAGAACGTGAAAATATGGTATACCAAGGAATTGGTAAAATAAACATGTTAAGACATAGGGTTGGATCTGGTAATGCTTCTTCAGATAAACAAGATGAAGCCATTGCAAAGGCATATGGAAATAGATTTTGTATTCCTCTAGATTTTGAATTATTAGAATCACATATGCCTTTTTATCAAGCTGGTCTAGGAGATAGACTTGAATATGAACTTACATTCAATGATTATAATAAAGTAGTTAAATCTAGTGATGATAATGCTTCTTACGTTATTAATAATATTTGTTTAGAATTTGAAATTTTTTAATAATTAGAAATTTTGGAAGGTTATTTTATATGATAGAATACTTAGACATAGTAAAATAAAAAAAAAAATCTGATACACTTTGGAATATTAAAAATTCCAAGTGAAAGGTTTATTTTGTTGAAGATCCGGATAGAACATCAACAGAACATTATTTTAATCCTGAAATAACAAAAGTAGAAATGACAATAGAAGGAGTACCAAATCAACTATACAGTCAAGGAATGAAAGCTTATCAACAGTGGGATGAGATAAATAAATTCTTTGCTTTGAATTCAAAAGAGGATAAAGAAATTAGTAAAATGATAAAAAAATTAAATTTTACCTATACAACATTAGAAAAATATCTAACAACCAATTATGCATTATGGTTAGATTTACGTTCAACGGATGATAACTCTCTACATGGTTCAGGGAGAAGAATTGAAAATGCATCAGAAGGTATAACAATACAAATAACAAAAGACGCAGGATCGGATGAGCCAATAAATGTTTATCTATTTGTTATACAAGATGCACAAATTAATTTTGAAGAGGGTAGATTTAAAGAAATTATGTATTAGTGCAGAGCACTGTTATATAATAAATAATTACTAAATAATTACTATATATGCCTTAAATAATTACTAAATAATTACTAAATAATTACTAAATAATAAATTAGAAAAATGGAGTTACGAAACGGATTGGGGACCGCTGCTCTGCACTGTATAACACTACCTAAATATCCACACTGTGCAATTATTTGCGGACAAACAGGATGTGGAAAAACAGAATTTGTTTTAGATCTTTTAGAAAATGAATATAGGGGTGTATTTACTTATATTATTATTTTATGTCCAACTATTGAATTTAATAAAGCTTATAAAAATAGAGAATGGATCTCTGATGTTAAAAACCCTAAAACTAAAAATTTATTAATTTATAATCCCATACTTAAAGGAGAAGAAAGACTACAAGAACTATTAAGAATTTTCTTTGAGAAATATAAAGGAATTCCAACTCTATATATTATAGATGACTGTAGTGCAACTAAACAATTAACAAAGAAAAGAGACATGTTATCAGAGTTAGCTTTTTCAGGAAGACATGCAGAACAAAGTGTATGGGTTATTTCACAAAGATATAATTCAGTTTTAAAAGATTTAAGGGAACAAACAAAATGGTTATGTATTTTTTATACAAAAGATAGGGATAGTTTTGAAAACTGTCTAAGAGAAAATGATGTTATCCATACATTAGAAGAAAGAAAAAGAATTAAAGAAGAATTGAAAAAAAAGAAACATAGTAAATTAATTTTAAAAACTGACCAACCCACAAATTATTTAGTTGTTTAATATTCCATAGCTGGAACTTTGTTCCATAGTGCTACACAGCCGGACTTTGTCCGTATTAAAATGGAGATTTTGTCTGTATTAAATCTTTTTACCAATGTATGTATTTTAAATTTTATAGGTTATTTTAGTTATAAATATATAACAATTGTAAATCAATATTTTATTTATGAAAAATATTTTAAAACTGTTTTTTATTTTTTAAAAATGAATGCTGAAGAAATTTTAAAGGATAAATTAGAAACACCAAATCCACAGAATTGCTCCTTAGCTGGACAAGGGAACCGCTACGGAACGGCTGCAGGGCACTGCTCTACACAAAGTCCACAGAATGCTACGGAACGTATACATAATGAAAATAAAAAAAGAGAAAGACTTTTAACTATTGTTTCTGGAGGAATGAGTAAACAATATTTAGGAAAAGAAATCTCAATTTCAGATATTGAAAAATTACCAGATGAAGAAATTGATAAATTATATATTCGATATGAAGCAAGATTAGGAAAAGACAAAAACTTTAGGGAATTCTTTTATTAATTTATATGTTATGGAAAAAAACCAAATTAATAGAAGATTTAAATGAAGATCCTTTTTTAAATAATGCTTTAAATTCTTTATGTTGTGAATTGTATTATAAATATGGAATGTTTCTTGCTCCTTTTACAACAGTATTAACAACAATAGAAAATATTGATTTTGTACAAAGCCCGGCTATGGAACACTTTACTGAAAGTAAAAATGACTTTGTCCATAATCCACAACCAGAAAAAAAGGAAGATCCACAACCTGAACTTTGTACCATTAAAAATGAGTGAAGTACAAAATCCGGATCCTGTTAAAAAAAGTAAAAACCCAAAAAGAGTTGAAGCAGGTAAAAGAATTGCAGAAGCAAGAAAAATAAAAGCTGAAATGAAAAAAAAAAAATATGAAGAAATAAAAAAAGAAAACATTCAATTAAAATCTATTACAAAAGAGGACGGACAAAGTCCGGCTACGGAACACAATGATGAAGTTAAAGAAGTTCAACATAATGATGAAGTTAAAGAAGTTTCCGGAGGTCACGAAGTTCAACATAGTGTTTCACAACTGGACTATGGTAGTATAAATATATACAAAAATTATATACCTTTATATCTAATTGGAGTTGTTGGATTGGGATTATATATATATAATTCTAAACAAGTAATGTTTCACAGCCGTTCCGTAAACCCCATACAGAAAGAAATTAAACCACAAGAAAAAGTTGAACCACAAGAAAAAGTTGAATATGACCCATTTGATATTTAATGCTCCGCAGCTGAACAAAGTTCATAATTTTGTTTTCTAAAAAATGGCGGATGAAAAAAAAATTGTTGTTAATACAGCTTATCATGGAGTATTGATTTCTGCTTTTACAGTGGGTTATTCAGAATTAATTAGAAAACTTTTTAGAACAAATACAACCAAACTACAAATAGATTTTAAAGATATTTCAATGTTAACTCTTGATATTATATTATCTATTTATACAAAAGAATTCTTAGTTAAGCAAGGTATTATTCCTGATGATATTATGAAGTAATTTATGTTTATTTTTTAAAAAAGTAAATAGTGTTTAATCCATAATGTTCCGTAGCAGGATTTTATTCATATTAAAATGGCAAGTGCAATAGCAATGATGGTTGGTGGAGCATTAACAAACGCATTAGCCTTTACAGGTAGTAATTATTTATTTTCTCATATTGGTAAAAAGGATGCTGATGAAGAGAAAAAAAGACATGATAAAGCAATGGAAGAATTACAAACTGCACGTGATGAATGGAATAAAGAAAGAACACAAAGATTGGATTTTTTAAATGAACGATTACAAAAAGAACAACATGCTAAACAAGCTATTGATGATGATGAATCAATGAAAGAATATTATTATGCAACTGGTGGTGATAAAACTGATAATGTTTCACAGCCGGACTTTGTCCGTAAAGAACCTACATTAAGTGATTTTTATACTCCTTCTGAAGATCAAAAAAATAGAGAGATTATATTTATTATTTGTGGAATGTCATAATAACTGGATTTGTTGCATGGAAGCTATATAAATGGTAAAGTATCTATTCCATTGTCACATATTACTTATTTTATTTACTTCATTAATATACATTTCATGTTTATCAGAATTTAATGTATACATCTTATTTATTTTTGTTTTTTAAAAAAAATTTTTAAAAACTTTATATCTTTAGTTATTGTTGTTTTACCTATTCCTTTTAATTTCTTTATTTCCTGTTGTGCTACGCAGCAGGGTAAATCACTTAAAGTAAAAGAATAAGCTTTACTTCTTAAGAAAACTATCTCATTCATACTTTTTCCATTTAATTCATCTTTAAATTTTCCAATTACTTTTCTTTTGTTGTTATTGATAAGAAGATACTATCAGTATCTGAAGCAACAAGTTCATTCTTTTCCCATAGTTCATTAACAACATCATAATAAAAGTTATACATTTTTTAAAAAAAATTCTTGTCCTAAAAAATTTTTAAATTTAACAGAAGTAACATTATTTACAATTGCAAAAAATTTTTTTTTATATATTTATTTCTTCCTCTTATATTTTCTAAAGTCTTTCCATAGAAACTATTATTCATTAATTTCCAAAGATCCTTTTCAAAGTTAGATGTTGATTTAGTTCTTTGTTCAGTGTTAAAATTAATATATTTCTTTAACCAATCTGATTCTTCAAATGAAATTGTTCTATAAACTTTTGTAACTTTCATTTATAATTGTTTTTATTATTTTTCTTTTAGGTGCTAAAGGATATTTATTTGTTTTCTTTTTACATTCATCTGTATACTCTAAATCACATTCAATTATACAACCTCTACGGACTTTGTGCTTCGCAGCGGTTCCCTTGTCCGGTTGCTTTGCATTACCCTTTAGAATATCTTTATAGTAATTAGGATCTTCTTCCCATTTAAAATCTTTGGTTGGAAGAGGTTGAGACATTGCCCATCCATAAAGATTATTTGCATCTAAATATAATAAAAATTTTTCTTCAAAGAATTCATTTAAATCTCCTCCATTCTTTAATATTTCTAAAGCTTTATTTTTTTCATATTCATCTACTATTCTAAGATCACCATCAACATAATTAGGAGTATATTTATTATAAGCTTTTACATGTCTTGGGCCTAATACTCCTGAAAATCCTCCTCTTATTCCCTTTTCAAACATTTGCAACATATCTATATCAGTTAATAATTCTAACTCTACTCCAGTATATTTTAGTCCACATTGCCATGTTAATCCTGGAGCAGAATAACAATAACAAGGATCTATTTCATGATGTTTTAAGAAAAAACTTCTAAATTTTTCAAACGCATCTGCTAAGATTAAAACATCTGTCTTTAAATATAATTCATGATACTCTTTTAAAGATTTACATTTATAATGAGAGAAAACTTTTTGAGCATGTTGATATTCTTTACCCGTAATTGTTGTTTGAGAAAACCTTTTTGTTTTAAAAATTTAATGTCTTTAATTTCACTTTCTAAAATAGGAAATTCATCTATTGATTTAGCTATATCTGATAACCCTTTACTCATAAATCTATAAGAATCTAAGAATCTTAATTTTTTATAATATGATCCATAATTTTTTAAAAATTTTACTTTATTATATTTATCTTCATATTTCATAAGTTCTTCAATTAGAAAATGGAAATCATAATTAGAACCATTATGAAAGAATACAGGTATTAACTTTGTTACTTTACCTTCTTTAGTATTACATGATTGACATGCTGCTCCTCTATATTTCCCAGAAAGATGATTATGTTCTCTTACTTTACGGACTCCGTCCGGCTGTGAAACATTATTATTATCATCATTAAAACCTTTTTCACAAATATAACATTCAGTTGCTTCTTGAAATTCTTCTTCTTCATACTTATTTAATATCGGTTTTTTCTGTTCATTAAGGTATATCTTATAATTTATTTCTTTAAATATCTTTATTACTTTTTCTACATATTTTTCTATTGCATTATTTCCAACATATGAAAAGTATTGTGATTTATATATATTTGGATAATCAGATTTTACATATATTCCATAACTATTTACTTCTTGTTTAAATATTTTATTTATGTAAGATTCTTTTGGATTTGGTTTAGTAGTAGATAATGGAATATTATTTGATTCAAAATCAGAATATATAACAAATGGTAATTTATTTTTGAAATGGTAATTTTTAAATTTAAGAATATTTTTTCCTGGTTCAGGCATTATAGATTTACAATGTTCATTATCATAACATATTTCTTTATGATTAATTAATGTTATTTCTCTTTGAAATCCTTGTAAACAATTTCTACATGTAAATGATTTATGCTTATTCTTATCATACTTGAAACTATCTAAATTTTTAATTAAACAATAATGGGTATTTTCATTACTTTCAATGTATAAGAGATCAACTACACTTTCACTTTCTATGGAACTTTGTTCCAGCTGTGAAACATTACGGACAGAGTCCGGCTGCGTAGCATTGTTTGAAACATAAACTGGATATAAAGATTGTTTATTAGATTGATCTTCTAATGCAAAAACATTTATAGATATATTATTTTGTCTCTCCACTTTTGGAATATCTTTTATTTTAACTGGATATTCAATCCCATCCATATTAAGTTTATTTTCATATTCTCTATATTTTGTAACTCTTTCTTTGTGTGTATTAGCGGGATAAAATTTTGCCAATATAGACCATATGAAACATTTATTATCATCTTTATTTTGAACATTAATAATATTACTTGATTTAAATTGAAGAGGTATATAAGATGAAGCTTTCTGATAATCATATTTATATTGTTTTACTTCTACACTTTTAATATTTCTAAAAACAAAACCAGATCCTCTTTCTTGAAATTTATCTATCCAAGCTTCAAATTTATCTCTCAAACTATTATAGAATTCTTTTATATTATTTTGTGTTTGAATAACTTGAATAGGGTGAGAGTAATGACTTTCTATTATATCAGTAACTAAAGGGGTTAAAAATTCACTTGTTATTATTATTTTTATTTTAAAGGAAAAAAACTATTCTTTTTCTTAATAACTTAATATATTTAATTATATTTTCTTCATCTATATCATCAATAGTTTTTTCATCAATGAGATCTTTAAATTTTCTTGGTCTCATTTTAAAAGAAATAAATTTTAATTAGGTGTTTCACTGTGTTCCACTGTACTTTGTAGCGGTTCCCGAGTTGTTCCATAGTGCTCCGCAGCCATATGATAATTTTTCATATAATCAGGATTTCTAACAATAAACTCTTGATACGCTTTTTTATACTTTTCTTTGTTGTTTTGATAATGTTTTTGTTGATTAGGCTTAAGACATTGTTTACATGCAGATTTAATACCAAATCTTCTTCCTGTTTGTTTGTAATATTCACTTAGTAGTTTATATTCTTTACATTTTGTACAAACTTTTCGATCTGCCATTTTTTAAGAAAACAATTTTAAGCTACTTAAAAATGGATCACCCAAAAATATATTGTTTACGTTGTAAAAAAAATACTGAAAATAATTCAGTAGAACAAGTAACAACAACCAATAATAGACAAATGTTAAAAGGTAAATGTTCTGAGTGTGGATCTAAAAAAAATAGATTTATAGGAACAAAAGGGGATAAATTAGCAGATGAATTACATCATAGAGTTGTAAAGAAATTTCCTAAAAGACGTGTTTTTGTTGATTCAATAGATAAAATATGGGCTGTTGATTTGGTAGATATGCAACAATATTCAAAACAAAATAAACACTATAAATATTTATTAGCAGTTATAGATGTTTTTAGTAAATATGGTTGGTTAATTCCATTGAAAAATAAAACAGGAATAACAGTAAGTGAAGCATTTAAAACATTATTTGAAGAAAGAAAACCAATTTTTATTTGGTCAGATAAAGGATCTGAATTTTATAATCGACAAGTAAAAGAATTATTAAATGATAATAGCATAAAATTATATTCAACAGAGAATGAAGAAAAATCTAGTGTAGTAGAACGTTGGATAGGAACTATGAAACAACATATGTTTAAATATTTTACTGCTCATGAAACTACTAAATATTATGATGTATTAGATCAATTAGTTAAAGATTATAATAATACAATTCATTCTTCAATTAAAATGACACCTGTTGAAGCAAGTAAATCAGAAAATACATTAACAGTGTATGAAAATTTATATCCAGAAGAAGAAAATATAATTAAGAAACCTAAATTTAAAGTTGGAGATAGAGTAAGAATAACAAAAAAGAAAGGTAAATTTGAAAAGGGTTATACTACTCGTTGGACTAGAGAAATATTTGTAATTAAAGAAGTTTTAAATACAAATCCTGTTACTTATAAAATAAAAGATTTAAAAGATGAAGACATTATAGGTAGTTTTTATGAACAAGAATTACAGATAACTGAGTTCTAGATAATATCCAAAAATATAAAAACTGTATAATATTGAATTTTTATAATACGTTAGAAAACCCTCCTCCTCCATATTCAGAGTGGTAAAAAATGGTTCAGGAAAAAACATAATTTTCTTTATTTTTTTCATTGTTGTTTTTTTTAAAGTTTACATTAGTGTGATTTTTTTTAATTTTTTATTATAAATATAGAGTAGTAGTATAGGTATTGGAAGTTTCTAGGGCACTGGGTCTAACACACTCCCGAGTTGAGAAAACGAGGGAGTGTGTTAGACCCGGTGGCCTGGACACGTTCAATACCTATACTACTGATCTACTAGACAGTGCTGCACACCAAATATCTAAACCCCGGGCCTTGTGGTTTCTGAGAAGAAGATTTTTCAAGTTTTTCCTATATTAGCCTATGTTAAATCAAGTGACCCCTGGGGCGGGGCCAATTTTGACCCCAGGGTCATGATTTGAACAAACTTGGTAGAGATCCACCAGACAATGCTACACACCAAATATCTTAACTCTATGCCTTGTGGTTTCTGAGAAGAAGATTTTTCAAGTTTTTCCTATATTAGCATATGTTAAATCAAGTGACCCCTGGGGCGGGGCCAATTTTGACCCCAGGGTCATGATTTGAACAAACTTGGTAGAGATCCACCAGACAATGCTACACACCAAATATCTTAACTCTATGCCTTGTGGTTTCTGAGAAGAAGATTTTTCAAGGTTTTTTCCTATAGTAGCCTATGTTAAATCAAGTGACACCTGGGGCGGGGCCAATTTTGACCCCAGGGTCATAATTTTTACAATCTTGGTAGAGAGTCATAAGATCATGCTACATACCAAAAATCAAAAGGCTAGGCCTTGTGGTTTCGGAGAAGAAGATTTTTTCAAGTTTTTCCTATATTAGCCTATGTTAAATCAAGTGACACCTGGGGCGGGGCCAATTTTGACCCCAGGGTCATAATTTTTACAATCTTGGTAGAGAGTCATAAGATCATGCTACATACCAAAAATCAAAAGGCTAGGCCTTGTGGTTTCGGAGAAGAAGATTTTTAAAATTTTCATTTTTAAAATCTATTTTTAGCTCCTGTGACCTAGATTTTTGACCAATCAAAATAATTTTAACAACTTTGGAAAAGGGCCCCATAATGAACATTCCTGTGAAGTTTTATCAAAATCCAGTGAGTAGTTTAGAAGGAGATGTTGTTTAAAGAAATTGTTGACGACGGACGCACGCACGCACGCACGGACGACGGACAAAAGGCGATCACAAAAGCTCACCATGAGCACGTTGTGCTCAGGTGAGCTAAAAAGAACAAAAAGAATGTGGTTGCTGGCATGGTTTATTGCATTACTGCTTCATAATCCTTACTTTACAAATCAGGAAAATCACAAACGTCGTACATCTGATACTGATCAATACTGTGAATTTTGATCCAATGCAAGCCAGGAATTTTTGGATGAAGAGCAGACAAGATTTTGTCAAAAATTAAAAGGCCATAATTCTGTAATAATTAATTCGTCTGACCTAAATGTGCCCATGATTTTGCACAACAATACTTGATATTGATCAATCATATTTATTAATCAAATATTATAACAAAACAATCACAAACATTCATAAATTATCATGTGATACAAAATAGGATTAAATTGAAGCTTATTGAATATTAGATTGAAACAAAAACGATTAGATCTAACTATTACTAGTTACGAATGGTTTAACAGAAGTCTTAGGTAATTCACTTTTTTTTCTTTTTTTTTTTGAAAACTGTTACGCATCTAAAAAAGGTTACGAATGGTTTTCGTTCGAATTAACCGGCCCCGAATAAAAGTTTGGAAGTTGTTGCAAGGTTGTAGGACAATCCTACGAGGAAAAGTAGTGCCGAAAAGTTGACGCTAATTTCTACGTAAATCAATGATTTTTACTTATATTTTGGAAAACCCTCTCTTTAAACTTTATTTCGAAACCCAGTTTTTATTTCGTAACTGATCTTAACTTTCCCTCTTTTAAATTTGAAAACCGAAATTTAACGCGCGTTGCATCAATCCGCCATTTTGAAAAGAACGACAAACAACAAACAGTGTAAACAATAGGTGATAACGTTTTTGATTCGCAATATTTTCGCAGATGACATCCATTTTATGACGAAGGTAAGAATATTCAATATAGTTATGAGTATTAATTTTGTTTGTAATGAAATGACTTTCCATTTATCCATAAAAAATAATTGACTTTGTTTCGCCTGCAAATGGCGAGGAGTTTATTTTCTGCCCGTCGATGTATAACACAATCCCTACAATGTTTAGTTGAATCTCATTTCTTTTATTTGCTTTCCAGAATATATATATTTGTGTTCGATATGTGCAAATTAACCTTTCATGAAATTTTAAAAAGAAAAGAATCAATCACAGGTCATATCGTCCATGGTTAGCATCGTACTTAATTTAAACAAGAGGGCCAAGATGGCCCTTGGTCGCTCACCTGAGAAAGATGATTGCTTAAGAAATAAAGATGCTTGAGTGTAAAAGTGAAATCTGGCTTTTTTTATGGTGAAATGGGCTTAACTCCTAAATTTACAAGTCAATATCAGTTATAATTGAACCCGATTGTGAGATTATGTGCATACACATTGTCTTAAAGTTTAAAAATGATTGTTAAAAAAATGAAGTTGGTAGAGAATAAACAAAGTGAAATCTTGCATTTTTTGTATTAAAAGGGGCATAACTCCTGACCTAAATGACCCATCTCAGCCACAATTGAACTCAATCGAGACATTATGGTCATTAACAATGTCATAAAGTTTGAAGATGACTGCTAAAAAAAGGAACATGCTAGAGTGTAAACAACGTGAAATATGGCTTTTTTTATATTTAAAGGGGCATAACTCCTGACCTAATTGACAGATCTCAGTAATAATCAAACTCAATCGAGACATTATGGTCATAAGCATTGCCATAAAGTTTGAAGATGATTGCTCAAAAGATGAAGATGCTAGAGTGTAAACAAGTGAAATATGGCATTTTTTGAATATTAAAAGGGGCATAACTCCTGACCTAATTGATGAATCTCAGCCATAATTGAACTCAATCGAGACCTTATAGTCATAAGCATTGCCATAAAGTTTGAAGATGATTGCTCAAAAGATGAAGATGCTAGAGTGTAAACAATGTGAAATCTGGCATTTTTTGAATTTTAAAAGGGGCATAACTCCTGACCTAATGTTCCGATATCAGCCATAATCGAACTTGGCCGAGATTTTATGGTTATAAACATTGTTTTAAAGTTTGAAGATAATTGCTAATAAAATGAAGATGCTAGAGTGCAAACGAACAAATTGTGGACGACGGACGGACGGACGACGGACATTCATCGATCCTAAAAGCTCATCCTGAGCACACGTGCTCAGGTGAGCTAAAAAAGGAAGGCCTTGGTGAAAAATCATTGTACTACTCAAAGTTTGCTAAGCACCATCCGCTATTTTCCCGTAGCGTTTCATGCTTAGACAAGTGACTTTAAAGGCATGCTACATTAAATTTTACAATAAAACAATCTTGCTTTTATGCAGAAGTATTGTTTTTGTACCAAACTTACTAACAGTTACAAAAAATAAGCCTTTCGGATCCTCAATACTGGGAATTAATCATAATTAGAAAGTGCGAAATTTTGAGAAAACACCTTAAAATTTAAAGTCAGCTAAATTCAGAACTTTGATCTTCAAATATTCCTGTTTTCTAAATGGAATACTTTTAAGGATATTTGTGACAATGTTGGCCTGTTCATGGTCATTTTTTTCTGTATTGATCACAAGATTTAACTTCAATTTATAAAATGCCATTTCTTGCAAAAAACACACTTTTGTGAATTTGCCAACTAATGACAGGAATTGGCTAAATTGTAACTCATTTTTGAGTCTCTTTTCTATCATTTTGACAAAAACTATGCGTAAAAATGATGGTCAACTAACGCTTTCCTTTCAGGTACATATCATTACATTAAGCATGTGTTTTCATGTGACTCTATGGGAAAATAGCCGGTGGTGCTTAGCAAAGACTTTCAATGGTCCTTCAAGGGTTGTGCTACATTTGGTTCTGCAAAAAGAAATGGCAATTCAATGGTGTTTCAAGCCATTTCATTTCGCCAAGGGATGATAACAGACATAATATGTCCATAAATTAGAAATTAACACACTATTATTTTTTGTATTTCTTTTATTTCATCTTAACTAAAAAATACTGCTTTGCCTTTTACATTGCTCATCTGTCATAGTCTCCAGGGACCTTCAAAAAGGTTTGGTTGTTTGCTTGTCACGGGTTAATGTCCCGACTACAGTATTTCAGTCATTTGAAGGTTTTTGTCGACAAGCAACAGATATATACACACATATATATATATAGTGCAGCCACATTGTATTACCAGGCCATGCATAAGTGACAAGATACTGCATCTAGTGATAGTATCCTGACCCTGGTGTAACCAGTCCATGGACTACCCTTATATGTTAACTCTTTCCCTCATAGAGGAAACCATGAAAAGACCTATGCGAACAACATAAAACCAGATCAGCCTGCAAGTAACTCGCAGGCTGATCAGGTTTTATGCTGTTCGCTACTCCTCAGTGGTCTGGAAATGAGGACTTTATAATTAAATTTGGTAAGGTTTAACTGTGGTTTTTTCTGCAGATTAGGCTTTATGAGGTACCTATTGAGTGCGTCAAAATGAGTCTATATGAGGGAAAGGGTTATATAAATCCCAAGTACAAGCCAAGGAGACATACCAGTACCGTTTCTAATGACTTTGGTGTGTCACAGTTGAGCATCAAACCTGTGGCCTTCTGATTACAATGCAAACACTCTAACCATGAGGCCACTGGGAGTTCTTCAACAATGCAAATTAAAATGAAAAAAAAAAAAAAAAAAAAAAAAAAGATTTGAAGGCTTTTATTTGTTCCTGTTTTCTTTATTACATGATACAGTGCCATTATGCCACTGATTTTTGAGATCCAATCAAGGATCCACTGTGTATTTGAATGCACTGTTTCTATATAAGATCAATAACAAATCAAAGATTTGTGGACCTGGCTCGAATTCCACCAACAATACTTAGCGCTAAGTAATACTTAAATTCTTAAACTAGGTCGATACACATCCCACCATTGCTATTTTATGAAGTATTCATGTACACCACTTAGCTGGAATTAATAATAACCTTATTAACAAAACAAAAAAAATGTTAAGAAATGCAATATTTTTGAATTTTCATTAGAGAAGCAAGATTTATGAACAT
>CM037787.1:1944320-1994320 GCA_021229015.1 Solen grandis
AAAATCTGATTATTGCAGAAAATTAAATCACTAATGGAATCCATTCTTGTACTTGTATTGAAATCACACTGTATTGAATATTGAATCCAATTCCCATAGCATCTCCAGCTTGACTGCGTTGTAGTTAAGCTACACCATAGAAGCTCTTGTCTCTTCACATTCTGCACACAGACTCACTCAACATGTATTATACACTTTCATTACGATTGAGAAATTACATTTTGTTATTTAACAAGGACAAACAATGTCTTGTTCCCCTGAACAACGAGTTTCAAAAAATAAAATGAATCTGTTTAAACATTAATCCCCTGCCTTACAGATTTATGATTCCATGAATATTAATTTAATCAACTTTGAATGGTATATGAAACAATGTTGATTTTCTTTTCCATGCAGACTGTGTAGAATCTGAGCTACATATTGTATGAGAAAAGCAGAACTCTGATCAGGGTCTGCTCTGTTAGTCAAGGTGTCAAACTGTGTCGATATGGGGTAAAAGGGTTAAGACAATCATCATAAATTCAATGAACATATTCTTGTTTGTTTGTTTATTGGATTTAATGTCCCACTGACAGTATTTTGGTCATTTGGAGTAATATATTTGGATGTTTACTTGAGATAGATATAGTGCTCCTACACTGCAGTATCACGCCGTAGACATGTGGCATGATACTACACCCAGTCACATCATCCTGATACCGGGCCAACCAGACCTGGAACTACCCTTATAAGCTGAGTGCCAAGCAAGAAAGCTATACCAGTGCCATTTTTTACAACTTGGGTATGTCACGGCCAGGGATCGAACCCATGACCTCCTGATTCCAGGGCGGATGCTCTAACCACTCGGCCACTGTGAACATCTTTGCAATTATCATAAAGAGATAATTCTATTGATATAACCAGCATTTTTCCTCTTTGTTTCTGAGAGGAAGAGGACATGGACTTTTAGATATAGTAAGGAACACTAGTCCACTAGAATCCTAATATTGCAAACTACCAACCTTGTTTTAAGTAGAGGGCCTGCCATGAGATTAATGTTTGCAAAAAAAAAAAATATGACCATCACTTTCTGGGAACAAGAGTGTTTTCTGGAACATTGGAATGTGTGTCACCTGCTGAAGCATGACAGAAAAAGTGTGACAGACAGACAGATGAATGGATGGACAGACGGACAATGGAAAAGTGATCCCTGTATATGTATCACCTCTGCTTAATAACTTAACTTCTGGCCACAGGGATTTAATCATGCATTTAGCAGGTAAAGAAAATATTCATATCCTTATCATGAATATTCAAAGCTCCTTTATTCACGGTAAACTGATAAACAGCGGAACTTCACACTTTGTAATAGAAACTTGCTGCTCATCCTGGATCATGAAATATTCATGGCTTAGAGTTAACTCACTTACTAGGTTTTTTGGGGGTTTTTTTGTAAGTGCAAACAGAAAATAATGTCAATTTCCATTCTTCGATAGGTCTTTAAAGCTTTTTATTCGAACATGTAGAATATGTATGAACATCTATTAAGAACGTCCTATATTTTCTGAAATGTTACATTCTCAGATCAGACAGCCAATTTATCAGGTGAAGGAAGTAACTACATACCACTCTACACACTTTTGTTTTTTAAAAAGGAATAAAAAAAGCAGAAATAACCCTTAACTCCTGGGCATTACATTCTCCAATGTACCATATCTAACATAAACTGCCACCCCTCCCTTTTTTTGTATATGCCTCAACTGTTTCCTTAGTGAAATTTCACATCGTTCATTTTCACTGCTTATATATTTTTATTATTTTTGGAATACAGGAAGCAATTAGAATTTCCGTGGTAACCTCCAAGTCTTGAAAACACACACTAACATTTTTCGATATTTGTCATGGTAATCTATCTTTGTTTCAAAAAAGGAAGAAAAAAATTACTTGCACACCACTTTTAAGCAATATGTAATGCAGATTGATACTACATGTATAGCAGTAACATGGGGTCAATTGTGAGGGTTATTTCTGCTTTTTTTTTATTCCTTTTTAAAAAACAAAAGTGTGTAGAGTGGTATGTAGTTACTTCCTTCACCTGATAAATTGGCTGTCTGATCTGAGAATGTAACATTTCAGAAAATATAGGATTCATATATATATAAAAAAATTCTCAATCTTATGACATCTCAAGATCTTTGTACAGTTCTTAAGCTTTCCGTTTGCTGTAACAAAGTTGTTCATATAATCGACCCTATGTAACTGGTATTTGAAGTGCCCCCTGGGGCTGATATAATTATAAATATTGAATTTTTAATTACGTTCAAAAATAACTGATATGACAAGTAATCTGCTCCTGGGATTCTCAAAATTAATAAAGATACCTGTTTAATTCTTTACCTCATGAATATTCATGTACATGAGGACTATTAATCTACTGAATTTTAAATATTTTATGAAATACTGAATTTTCTTTGCCATACAGACTGTGTAGAATCCAAGCAAGATATTATTTAAACAAAAGGCGAGACCCTGCTCAGACAGCTCTAGAAAGGAACCATATGATCTGGGTCTACTCTTTTTGCCAATACGTCAAAACATGTCTATATTGGGAATAAGGATAGAGTGAGACTGTGCCCTTTTTGCTCTAATTTCTCTGCTTGGAGCATGTTGATGCCAGTATCATCATTATCAGTAGGGATTATCTATCATAACAAACCAAACATACCAGAGTCAGTTGATGGTCCTCAGCTTAATTACTACATAAACTGGTCCATGCTTTACTGGATGATTATTCGAGCATATTGACCTGATCCTGACCTTTATGCTCGCATACATTACAACAGACTTCATTTCTGAACAAATGAATATTCACAGGATAATTGTGTATTGCAAAGAGATTTCCATGTCATCCCATCACTTATATTGTAAACTTGTGTAAAAATAATTATCCTGCAGACAGTATTTCAGTCATCTGCATGAGACAAATATGTAACCACACTGAGATAACACGCTGTAGACAAGTGGCATGATATCAAACCAGTCACACTGTCCTGACATCAGGCAAACATGTCCTGGAACAACCAGGATCCTGATCTCAAAGCAAAGGAGATAAATCAGTACTATTCTGACAACTTTGATATGTCTCAGCTGGAAATAAAATCCTTCAACCTCCTGCAAACCTACGTGACTCTGTGACCAGGATTTTTTTTACATATATTTATGCTAAGCGCCAAGTGGGGACTTTGTATGTCACAGCCGGGGATCAGACCCCTGCCCTCAAACCTGGCATGTTAACCTCAAAGTTACTGACCTGGACAGGTGATTTGTATCACAATTTACAGATCTTGTTTGGATTGGCCCTACCCCACAACCAACAATTTACATTTATGGACCTTATCTAAACAAAACAACAACAACAACAAAAAAACAACATTTCTACAGTTTCTGAAATATTTGTTTATTTGTTGGGTTTAATGTCCTGTCGACAGTGTATCAGCCATTTGGAGACAATGTCTACTTGTGGAGACTGATATAGTGTTGCCAGTCACAGCAGTATCATGTCATAGACATGTAACATGGTACCATGCCCAGTCATATTATCCTGATGCCAGGCCAACCAGTCCTGGAACTACACTTGTATGCTGAGTGCAAACAAGGAAGCCATAAAGTTTTTAACAGATTATAAAACAAATGATCCAACATACATTAATTACTCTCGACGGCTCTGATGGCAGCATCTGTGGTCATTTTTGTAGGAAAATGGAGAACCCGGAGAAAACCCACATGTCTGGATGGGCAAGCATTGTACATTCTCATGTACATGACCAGGAATCAAACCCAGGACACATTGGTGAGAAGCGAGGCGCGTTACCACTACGCTATCCAGGCACCCGACAAGGAAGCTATACCAGTACTACTTTTAACAAATTTGGTATGTTGCAGCTGGGGATTGAAGCCACGACCTTCCACTCCAAAGGCGGATGCTCTAACCACTCACCCACCAGGACCGGTGATTCTGAAGTGTCGTCTGCTGACAGAACCCACACACTTTAACTCCAACAAATAACACTACATTGAAAGATACCCTTAACGACAGGTACCATGGTAACGACCCGCAAGACCTTTATAGAACATCCAGTGAGCAGGCTGATCAGGTTTAACAATGTCCACTACTTGTTGGTGCTGCTCAGACAAAGCAGTCTGATCTAAACGATGCTCTCATATGGTGTAAAAGAGTGTGACTGAGTGGCAACCATCAATTTTTAAGGAAAGATAAATTATCTTAGCAATAAAATGGGTATGTGCAAGCTTGGTCTGGTATAAAAGTGATTGCATGCTAGGTGCAGATAGAGCTGGGTTTGTGGTTTGATCGATGATGCCAATGAATCAAGGAGCTGCATCCTCCTTGTAATTTATGGCCATTATTTACAGAACTAGAAACATCATGCAATATACACATTTAGAGCACATACCATACCATATTTCTGATCAATAACTGGCCCCCTTTTTAATAACTCTGCCTCAATAAATCAACCTTAAAGACAAATGTGTGGTGTTTTTATGATATAAAATCATGTACAATTATAACAGAGAATAAAGAAGTAATGTTCAAAACACATGATTACAGTCAAACCTGTAGTAACAGTCACCTTTAATTAACAGCCAACCTGTGAACAAAGGCCAGTGACTGGATGTACTAAATGTATAGGAATTTTAACCTTTCAATAACATCCACCTCTAGATAAGGCTACTTTTCAGCTTCCATTGTTGTTACTGTTACATAAAAGTGAGCCACAAGCTAAATTTATAAGAGAAATAAGAAATATCATACAAGAAAAGGTATAATTAATGCGCTGGCAAATAATTCTCAGTAATCTGATGTGATCTTTTTCTATTTTTTAAGCAATTTTCTGATCAGGTTTGAATTTGTTTATAATGTAGCTCGGCTTCTACAGTCTGCATGGCAAAGAAAAAATGTTTCACATACCATTTGAAGTTCAGTAAATTGATGTTCATCTTGTCATGAATTTGTACATGAATAATCATGATGTAAAGGGTAAAATGCGGTATGCCTGATAAAATGTTGACTTTTGGCTAAATATAAAGCCTCACTGCAGGAGGTTTATTATGGTGCATACATCAGTCATAAATCTTATCTTCCTTCAATCTGCTATGTAAATAGTTGTCCTCTTGGGATAAGTCAGTTTGCCTGATGATCAGTTTAACTTTTCCTGATGCAGACAATTATCATATTGCATGTATAGATGGCTGTAAAACATTTCTATTTTCCATTTTACAAACTCCATGTTCAAGAAGTAATCATATTTAAAAAATATCTGATGTTGTTTGCAAAAAACACATTTTAACAACTTTGATTTATTTCTCTTGACAGTTCCATGGTTGAACCGGACTGCTTTGTGCCTTGGATGGTCTTGGAATCTCCTTGCTGCAAATCTGTTCAAGCCCTCAACTGCTGGACACACAGTCATGCATGCAACCACTGGTTAAAGGTACCCTTACCAGGCACATGATGATGAACAAGAGCTGTCAGAGGACAGCATGCTCGACTATTCAAAATGCTTGTTGGTAAATCAAATGAAATCTATTTCAATTCTTGTCCTTCACATACCCTGTACATATTAATAGTCAAAAATGATATACCTTAATAGTCTGATACCTCTTAATATTTTGATGTCTAAAATCAATCCCATGCCTAGTTACTGAGACATAAGCACAATAACACTGTGCATGCAAAACTTCAACCAAAAATCCAAGTTAGAAAAGGGCCATAATTTGCATAAAATTCAGTCCAAAAGTTATCCTCCTTACTTTTCTGATGCCCCTGAAAACACTCCTTAACTTTCTAGTCAATTCCACAAGCAATTTCTGAGATATAAGCTTGAATGGTATCTTGAATGCAAAAATTTAACCAATATTCTAAGTGAAAAGGGGGTCATAATTTTTAATATATTCCATCAAGTGTTATCTTCCTTTATAGTATGATATCCCTAAACATATTAAAGATGTTTCAAATCAATCCCATGCCTGGACTATGAGAAATAAGCATGAAAGTACCTTACATGCAAAACTTTAACCAAAATTTCTAAGATATAAAAAAAGGGCCATAAACTTGTAAATATTATTCCATCATCAAGAGTTATCTACCATGAAAGTATGATACCCCTAAACATATTAAAGATATTTCAAATCAATCCCATGCCTGGATACGGAGATATTTGCATTAAAGTACTTGCATGCAAAACTTTAACCAAAATTTCTAAATTAAAAAGGGGCCATAATCTATAATTCATCAAGAGTTATCTACCTGGTTGTTGATGCCCCTAACATATTCATAAACTTTCAAGTCAAACCATTGGTTATGAGATAAATGATAGTACTTGCACGCAAAACTTTAACCAAAATTTCTAAGATAAAAAGGGGCCATAATTCATATTAAATTCAGTCAAGAGTTATCTACCTTGGTTGTTTGATGCCCCTGAACATATTCATAAACTTTCAAGTCAATACCATAAATGGTTATTGAGATATAAGGTTGATAGTAACTTGCATGCAAAACTTTAACCAAAAGCTGCAACGCCGACGCCGACGCCAGGGCAACTACAACAGCTCTCATATTCTTTGAATAGTCAAGCTAAAAAGGAGGAAAATAACACTGGGAAGTCTGGTTTTCTGATGATCCATTTCAACTTGCAGTGATTTCTTAAAACATCTCTGCTTATATGCATGGCAAAGCCAACAGGAATGTCAGTCAATTAACATTTTGACCTCATTAAATATATTTTAATTAATAATGCAAATTTTATTCAGCAACAACTCATACATGGATGAAGAAATGAGCTCCCTGCTTGAAATAAAACGTAAGGTCATTAGAATTTAAATTTCAAATGCAAATAAAATCTATTTCATTTGTAAAATAAATACTAGTACTACCAATATAATTTATTAAATGATGTCCTCACGGAATCTGCCCATCTGTTAATGCAAGGAAATTTGTAACCCCTTGCATATTAACAATGGTTTGATGAATATTAATTGATTCATGCAAACAAAAGCTGACAATAGTTCCGCATATGAAATAGATGTAGAAATATTTAATGAATAAAACATGACCAAATTATGTGAATCAAAAGATGCAGAAGAAATGGATGGATGGATGGATGGAGAGAGAGAAGAGAGAGAGGGAGAGATGTTTTCTCCCTCTTATATCCATGTTGATTGTCACAGTATAAAACATGATAAAATCACTCCAAGTCAGTATACTGGTAATAATATTTATGGGGCAAGTGTAGTAAGAAGGAAATTGGAATCAAAGTCAGAACAAGGTCAAGGTCACTTACCTTCCAGAACCAGTGGTGTTTTGTCTGGCAGTAGCGAGCCTCTCTGTAATGGCCATACTTGTCCGGGAATGCAGCATTTTTACACTTCTTTTTCACCGCTCTGAAGAAATCAACAGTGTGATAACTAAAGCTAATGTTGTTGAGTTAGTGTTTACTGTTGCTGCGACATATTTTAAGCCATATCGCCTTGTCCACCAACTTGTGGAACAAGAAACCAAGAGCAAAGAGTCACCTGGGTAAAACCAACTGACCTAGCTAGCACCACACACAGGGAGAATCTGAGTGACCCTGCAGGGTCTCACTTGACCATGGAGGTCACACTCAATGAAGGTTATTGGCATGTAGTCAAAATCACACAAAAAGCATCTTAAGAGTAACTAAGCCATTTATGAATCCTACATTTTACAAAATATTCAACTCTCAAAACTAAACAGCTCTTTTACCAGATGAAAGGAAGACACATATACCTTACAGGGATTTTTACTAAAATTTAAGAATTGTAAAGCAAATATATCATATATCAGAAATAACTTATATTTTAACTAAGTCGACAATTTTGCTTCAGTTATTTTGAGAATAATGGACCGTAGGCTGTTTCTCATTACTGACTGTACAGGTTCTGATACTGTGTGATTTATCAAATCATCTTCACCATACATCATTGTGTTTGCTGAAATTCCTTGTAATTATGATATTGTTGACTGACTGAATATAGTAGATTTCTATCTAAACTGGAGCTTAGGACAAAGTTTCCCACTCTGATAGAAATTGAATAGCTCAAAGCCTTTACACACAAAAAAAGAAAGAAAACAAGAGGGCCATGATGGCCCTTAATCACTCACCTGATTACTGACCATGCCTTACCCATGATCAAACCTGACCAAGATATCATCAAGACAAACATTCTGATAAAGTTTGAGAAAGAATCGGCTAATAACGTGGCCCCTAGATTATAAAAAGGATTATACAAGATTTGACCTAGTGACCTACTTTTTGACACCTGTCTAACCCATGACTGAAGTTGACCCAGATATTATGAAGAAAAACATTCTGAGCAAGTTTGAGAAAGATTGAGTTAAAAATGTGGCCTGTGGTGTGCAAACAAGATTTAATCAAGATTTGACCTAGTGACCTTTTTTTTTGAGCCGGCCCAAAGTGAAATCTGGTATCTTTTATCTTAAAAGAGGCATAACACCTGACCTAATTGGCCAATCTCAGCCATAATTAAACTCAATAGCGAGATTATAGTCATAAACATTTTCATAAAGACTGAAGGTTATTGTTCAAAAACTGAAGACACTAGAGTGTAAACAACGTGAAATCTGGCATTTTTTATATTAAAAGGGGCATAACTCCTGACCTAATTGGCCAATTTCAGCCATAATTGAACTCAATCAATATGTTTCTAATCATTGTCATAAAATTTGAAAATGATTGTTTAAGAAATAAAGAAGCTAGAGTGTAAACACTTAAATTGTTGAATACATTCACTCTAACCCTGAGCTTTACTCAGATGAGCGAAAAAGAAAAAAGAAGAAAAAGAATACAGAAGAAGCGATTTATTTGTTATATATTTTAAGCCATAATACATAATTCATTTCGAAATATTGGAAATATTATTTGGATCAATTTCTAATTCTAAACCAAATAAATAAAGAAAAAGAAATGTTTTTTGTTGTTTTTTTTTGTTTTTTTTATCAACAATATTTGCATGATAACAATCTCATCCTATTAGGTCTAATTTCTGAAAATCTTAATTTCCTGCCAGTTATCCACATAATTTCCTTTTCTGAGCAATAACATCACTACACAATTATCTTAAGATTAGCAATGCAGCAAATGTCTTAAAAACCTTCCTCAATACAAGGATGGAAATTAGAATGCCTGTCTCTTTAATGAAAATCAATGAAAAACAGCTTTAAAAACTGTTCCTTCACCATTTTAATGGCCTAATATCTAGACTTGTACATCTAGTCTCTGATAAATAAACAGGTTGAATTGATAACTTTTGATCTTAAGATCCCCAATTAGCCATAGTGATTGAAGATTACGACAGAGCATCATAAATAATTCACGATTCCTTTCACTTGTCCTACTTTGTACATAAGGTAAAAGACGTATTCTTCTTAACCCTATCTCCTGAATATAACTCACAGTCAGTATTTCAAATGTTTAGAGACTGTCTACTTAAGACAGAATGATAAAATTCTGCCACACTGCTCTGTCATGCTGTGGACATGCGGCATGATGCCACACCCAGTAACATAATCCTGACACCGGCCAACCAGTCCCAGAACAACGCTACAATCATGTGTAGTAACCAGTACCATTTCTACTGACTTCCTCAGTATGTCATATCTACTGACTTCCTCAGTATGTCATATCTACTGACTTCCTCAGTATGTCATATCTACTGACTTCCTCAGTTAATGTCATATCTACTGACTTCCTCAGTATGTCATATCTACTGACTTCCTCAGTATGTCATATCTACTGACTTCCTCAGTATGTCATTATCTACTGACTTCCTCAGTATGTCATTATCTACTGACTTCCTCAGTATGTCATATCTACTGACTTCCTCAGTATGTCATATCTACTGACTTCCTCAGTATGTCATTATCTACTGACTTCCTCAGTATGTCATATCTACTGACTTCCTCAGTATGTCATTATCTACTGACTTCCTCAGTATGTCATATCTACTGACTTCCTCAGTATGTCATATCTACTGACTTCCTCAGTATGTCATATCTACTGACTTCCTCAGTATGTCATTATCTACTGACTTCCTCAGTATGTCATATCTACTGACTTCCTCAGTATGTCATATCTACTGACTTCCTCAGTATGTCATATCTACTGACTTCCTCAGTATGTCATATCTACTGACTTCCTCAGTATGTCATATCTACTGACTTCCTCAGTATGTCATATCTACTGACTTCCTCAGTATGTCATAATCTACTGACTTCCTCAGTATGTCATATCTACTGACTTCCTCAGTATGTCATTATCTACTGACTTCCTCAGTATGTCATGTCATATCTACTGACTTCCTCAGTATGTCATATCTACTGACTTCCTCAGTATGTCATATCTACTGACTTCCTCAGTATGTCATATCTACTGACTTCCTCAGTATGTCATATCTACTGACTTCCTCAGTATGTCATTATCTACTGACTTCCTCAGTATGTCATATCTACTGACTTCCTCAGTATGTCATATCTACTGACTTCCTCAGTATGTCATATCTACTGACTTCCTCAGTATGTCATATCTACTGACTTCCTCAGTATGTCATATCTACTGACTTCCTCAGTATGTCATTATCTACTGACTTCCTCAGTATGTCATATCTACTGACTTCCTCAGTATGTCATATCTACTGACTTCCTCAGTATGTCATATCTACTGACTTCCTCAGTATGTCATATCTACTGACTTCCTCAGTATGTCATATTACTAACTCCTCAGTATGTCATTATCTACTGACTTCCTCAGTATGTCATATCTACTGACTTCCTCAGTATGTCATTATCTACTGACTTCCTCAGTATGTCATATCTACTGACTTCCTCAGTATGTCATATCTACTGACTTCCTCAGTATGTCATTATCTACTGACTTCCTCAGTATGTCATATCTACTGACTTCCTCAGTATGTCATATCTACTGACTTCCTCAGTATGTCATAACCTGGGCATCAAACCCTGACATACTCTAGCCAGGGCAGAAGCTCTAGCCCACCAGGTATGGACTCTTTACCACTGAAAATGTTAAACCATTGACCACCATGATCAGACTGAAAAAAACATTTTTTTTTTTCATTCTACTGATCATGAAAACATCTCATTATTATGCATAGCCTCTGTAAGCAATCTCTATAATCAGGTTTTTGGGTAGCATAGCGATTAATACATTAACTTTTCACCAGTATGTGAGTCAAGTAAGCCAAGGCCAGTCTGACGCTGCATGAGAAAGGGGTATTTAATGGTTGCATGTTAAGATATACATTTTTCCCCCCACTACTCCAGCTTCCTTCCAAATCAAGAACACTTCCATTCACAGCAATTCAATCTTCAAAAGCAGAATAGTTTTATCTAATCCATGCAAAATTAACAAAGTTTTAACTTTAAAACCAAGTTTATAATTTATAACCCCTTTGGGGGCAAGGATTTTTCATGACCTTCTCAAGTGCAAAGTACTGGTCCAACCCAGGAACCGTCTAGAGGAATTGGTATAAGTTGTAAGAACTTTGTTTCCCAATCAATGTAAAATAAATTAGTTTAACCTAAAACTTCATAACTAAAGTAGGATAAAGAAATATGCCTTACAACTTTTTCACATGCACTAATACTTAAGCAGATTTTTTTTTCTTCCATGCTTTTGGTTAAACGACTATAAAATGTCTATTGTGAGAAAAGTTTCCTTAATAGTAACATCTGGATGACTGACCTCGGTTAAGAAATATTAACAAATAAAATAACACAAAAATTGATAAAAGAAATGATGTCATCCTGTTTTATGGACTTCCTATAAGGAAAACATAATAAAAAGTAAATTAAGGAAATAATGAATGATGCATTTGAATGGCATAAAATAACAGAATATTTGTTGATTTTATTGTATTCCCTTGCAGTCAAACAAAATGTTTTTTTTATATTTATATTTTTACTTGTGAAAAAAGACAATGCGTGAAAAATACATTCTCACAGCAAAAGTGTTCTTTGGAATTTTACACACATCAATTCCTGAAGTGTGACAGAATAAATGTAATAGACTATGTGTGACAGAAAACAGAAATGTTATCCCAGGGTGTCAACTTTGCTTACAGCAGGTAAACCCCCCCCCCCCCCCAAAAAAAAAGAAAAGAAAAAACACTTAAAACAAGGGCAATGTGTTAAAAGTTTTTTTTAAAGATTCTCCACTCAAAAACTTACATTACCAGAAAAAGTTTGTTTTATATCATGTTTTCCTTATTTTAAATCTGCCATGAAATATATATATTTTATGAAATTTACCATTTTGTTAAATATACCCTCCTACCTTATTTTTAAGCTGCCATGACAGAAATTTAATTCCATAAGGAAAGCAATACAATAAATAGAATAGTGCATATTAATATATTCTATATTCATGATTTTTTATCCTGTAACTGATAACAAATGTTCACCAGTTTTCTTCATAATCATTCCTCAACTACAATATTTTGGGGTTTATTTCAAATACTTAATCATATTTTTTTTCTTCATTTTTTACCTTGTTTGGGAAAAAAATCTTTCACTTATCCCTCTCAATGGTTCATGGATTGGACCAGTACTTGGCCACAATATGGTGCCTGTGAAGGCAATGAGAAATCCTTGTCCCAGCAGGGTTAGAACCAAGAGATATGCCCCATGTCCTAGGGGGAAATTTTCGAATTTTTTTTTTTTTTGCGGATTCAAAGGTGGTGTAGAGTAAGGTTTTTCATGTCCTTTGAAGGTGCAAAGTACCATTCAACCTAGGAATCACTGAGAGGGATTAGTATCAGTTGTTTCTGAATTTAAGTAAGTAAAAAAAAAAAAAAAAAAAGTTTTAAACTAACAAATATTTCAGTCATTGAGGGACTTTTTTTTTCTACAGAGACCGATATAGTGCTGTGCCTCACTGTTATATCAGCCTGTAGACAAATGGAATGATACCACACACAGTTACATAATCTTGGAAATGGGTCAACCAGTCCTAGGACTTAACCCTTATGTGCCAAGTACCAAAAGCAAGTATAATATGATAAATATTTTAATGACTGGTATATTACAATGAGGGATCGATCCTTAATAACCTCCCTGGTTGTTCCAAAGGTGGACACTCTTACCAGGACTGTTATCAGGCTGCAAATGTGTATGAAACTGAGGAAAATTATGAGATGAATGACAAAGATGAAGTGCCAATAAAGATGAGAAGTGAACAAGTCCTTTCATCTCTCTTCTGCTCCTCTGATACAAGAAAAATCTCATAAAACGAGCATCCATTTATTGGACATAGAATATGAGTGAATATTCATTAGAAAAATAATAGAATATAACATGAGTAATCACCTAAGGTTTAGTTAATATCTCTCTTACTCCACCTGGAAGATAATTCTCTAAGTAAAAAGGAGCCATAACTCTTGAATTTTTTTTTAATGAATTTTATTTCTGTTCTTCAAAGGTTTCTAAAGATACTTAACTTTTTGTTGAATGGAATGGGACAGACAGGGACAATAACATTGTCCTAAAAAAATCCTATGTAGCCAACATTTCACTTCATGAAAATATGGGATGATAAATAAATATCCCAACTATTTTGAATTTTACATTATTTTCATATTGCAAATATTTTACCTTTTTCACTCTTAGTAACCTGATGAATTGTACGCATTGGCAATGTGTGTGTGTTTGGATATGTGCATGTACACAAAGAGAATCTAAAAAATCTGCATACTTACTCTTCTTTTTTCATATTTCTAGGGCAGTCGTTAGGGTCTTCCCCCGGAAAAGATTTGGGATAAACTTGTAAAGAATGTGGGAAAAATATCTGCAAAACCTGAAATGAGAAAGTAAAACAAAAAAAATTCCTTTAGCTAGTTTGTTTTGATTTAAAATGCTTAGATTTTCAATAAATTGTTTTTATATAAAACAGGTTGAAATGATGCCATTGTCTAGACTTGGGTTCTACTATGCCTTATAATGGAGCAGTGTATACAGATTATGCAGGTCATGCAATGACATCAGTTCATTCAAGATGAATTAAGCTAATCCAAACTAGATGTCATTCGTCTAAACGAATGATAGGACTTTCTGCAACCTGTGTTAATGAAAAAAGCAGGAGATAGAAGTTTCATGTAATGACTCACCTCTGGTAGTATTTCATGTTCATGCTGAACAAATGACATTATATTCCGCGAAAAATAAGCGAATAAATTTTTTTTTAGGAATAATAGTAGAAGTAGTATGCTTATGACATCATATGACGTCTCGACATAAAATATATTAAGAAATTATGCAGAACTGCAAACTGTGTAAGTTTCAACTTTCTATCTCATCCCGAAGTTCTTTAACCCTAAAATTTTTGGTCCTATGTTCGAATCATACTTCAGCAACAATACTTCGGTTTTTCGGAATTAAGGTTAGGTGACAAAATATTCACACCTTAGTTTCAAGATGTACCATCTGTAAAAATTTGAAGAAAATCTGATCATAAATGGCGGCTGTAGAGCGCGAACACCATTTTTCACTATTTTTAGCTCTGACGTCACGTGAAGTCATAGGGTGCTGAAAATGCTGTTGCTCAAAAGCGCATACTTTATTGCAATAACTCTGAAATTTTCATTATTCTGAACAACTAGCATCATGTCGAAATCATTGCCCCACATTAAAATTAAGAAGTATGCTTATGACGTCCTATGACGTCACGATTCAAAATATTTGTAGAAATGCTGCAGAACTGCAAACTGTGCAAGTTTCAACTTCCTATCTCATCCTGAAGCTCTTCAATCCTAAAATGAAATTTTTGGTCCTATGTTCGAATCTTACTTCAGCCACAGAACTTCGGTTTTTCGGAATTAAGTTTAGCTGGCAGGATATGCACACCTTAGTTTCAAGGTGTACCATCTGTGAAAATTTGAAGAAAATCCGACTATAAATGACGGCTGTAGAGCGCGAAAACCATTTTTCACTATTTTTAGCTGTGGCGTCACATGACGTCATAGGGTGCTGAAGATGCTTTTGTTCAAAAGCGCATACTTTACTGTCATAACTCTGAAATGTTCATTATTCTGAACAACTGGCATCATGTCGAAATCATTGCCCTAAAATAAAAATTAAGAAGTATGCTTATGACGTCACATGACGACATTTGACGTCACGACTCAAAATATATTAAGAAATTCTGCAGAACTGCAAACTGTGTAAGTTTCAACTTTCTATCTCATCCTGAAGCTCTTTAATCCTAAAATGAAATTTTCGGTCCTATGTTCGAATCTTATTTAAGCGACAGAACTTCGGTCTTTCGGAATTTCGGTTAGCTGACAGGATATGCACACCTTAGTTTTAAGATGTACCATCTGTGAAAATTTGAAGAAAATCCGACCATAAATGGCGGCTGTAGAGCGTGAACACCATTTTTCACTATTTTTAGCTCTGACGTCATATGACGTCATAGGGTGCTGCAGATGCTTTTGTTCAAAAGAGCATATTTTACTGTCATAATACTGAAATGTTCATTATTCTGAACAACTGGCATTATTTCGAAATCATTGCCCTAAAATAAAAATTAAAAAGTATGCTTATGACGTCACATGACGTCATATCACGTCAAGACTCAAATTATATGTAGAAATTCTGCAGAACTGCAAACTGTGTAAGTTTCAACTTTCTTTCTCATCCTGAAGCTCTTTAAATCCTAAAATGAAATTTTCGGTCCTATGTTCGAATCTTAATTCAGCAACAGAACTTCGGTCTTTCGGAATTTCGGTTAGCTGACAGGATGTGCACCCCTTAGTTTCAAAATGTACCATCTGTGAAAATTTGAAGAAAATCCGACCATAAATGACGGCTGTAGAGCGCAAACACCATTTTTCACTATTTTTAGCTGTGTCGTCATGTGACGTCATAGGGTGCTGACAATCATTGAAATCAAAATTTCATCACGTGACTAATAACCCATAAAAATTTCATCGTCCTAGGACTATTGCAACATATCAAAATAAGCGTTTAGTTAGGAAGAAGAAAAGAATAATAATAATGAAAAAATTACGTCACGTGACGTCATATGACGTTTATTTTCACATAATTGTTAAGACACCCAGAGACCTACTAACTGACAAAATTTCAACATTCTATCTCAAATAGGACTGATTTTATAAGCATTTAAAAATTTACGACCTTGGTTCGAATCTTGGAATCGCTATAGAACCTTGGGCTTTTCGAATTTTGAAAAACGGACACCGGGATGCACAACTAGAACTTAATATACACATTCTGTGAAAATTTCCTGAAAATCGGTCCATTAATAATGGCTCTGGACAGTGTACAAACTTTTGTTGCATATTTCAAATGTGACGTCATATGACGTCATAGGCATATGAAAATCACAGAAATCAAAATTTCAGCATTGAAAGCATGTGTCATTAAATTTTCATTGCCCTTCGACAATTTCAACATATAGAAATATTCTTGTTAATATTAGAAATACATTAACATATAATGACGTCACGGGACGTCATATGACATTTATTTTCACAAAATATTTAAAACTTCTAAAGACCTATATACTGACTAAATATCAACTTTCTATCTTAAATAGGACAGATTTTATAAGCATTTAAAAATTTACGACCTTGGTTCGAATCTTGGATTCGCTATAGAACCATGGACTTTTCGAATTTTGAAAAACGGACACCGGGATGCACATCTAGAACTTAATATAGACAATCTGTGAAAATTTGATGAAAATCGGTTCACAAACAATGGCTGTAGACCGCGTACAAACTTTTGTAGCATATTTCAAATGTGACGTCATATGACGTCATAGGCATATGAAAATCATAGAAATCAAAATTTCCTCACGTGACTAATAAGTCATAAAATTTTCATCGTCCTAGGAGTATTGCAACATAGAAAAATAAGCGTTTAGTTAGGAAGAAAAAAAGAATAATAATAATAAGAAGAAGAAGAATAAACAGTACAAACCCAATAGGACTTTCTGCCGAAAGGGCAGAAAGTCCTAATGATATTGGCACTAAAATGACATTGAGATGTGTAACACATTGGTGTAATTTAGTAAATAAATTAAGAATAGCTGGGGAAGACGGTGGAGGAAAAAAGTCTCATTAATATACTAACATTATTAACCCTTTCCCTCATATAGACTCATTTTGACGCACTCAATAGGTACCACATAAAGCTTGATCTGCAGAAAACCACAGTTAAACCATACCAAATTTAATTACAAAATCCTCATTTCCAGACCACTGAGGAGCAGCGAACAGCATAAAACCTCGCAGGCTGATCTGGTTTTATGTTGTTCGCATAGGTCTTTTCATGGTTTCCTCTATGAGGGAAAGGGTACCACAAGAAACAAATGTCAAAGTGTAAAAACATTAATTTTTCTTGTCCTGTAGCGTTTTAAACATTTGAAAATTCTGCATGTCAGACCAACCGTAAACTTAAATGCAAAAATTGATAAAAAACTAATGCTTAATTCAAAAGTTCCTGATTTGAACAGTACTTCACTCCTGTATAGGTTTTGAAAGATTCAAATCCCAATTAGAAGTCATCCTAAACTTGTTGTCAATCAGAGGCTCTGAACACTAAAATAGATCGGTGATTTAATTATTTCAAGAGAACGCCTTTCTATTTTACCAAGCCCCACAAAAATCATCTTTTTGATAAAATCCAAGTTGTTTCACATGTCTATAAAAAGATTTCTCCAGACTTTAGAGGCCTACACTCTCTTCGATCTTCTATTGTCTGTAGAAATGTCTTAATAGACTCCATTCTATGCATCTGCAGTGATGTTTTTTAAAGAGGTTATATATCAGTCCTTGGAGCTATACCAATACCATTTATTACGACTTTTGTATGTCATGACCCAACCTCCCGTTTCTGGGATTGACCTTCTAACTACTCAGCCACCAGGACTGGTCCAGCTGTAATGCATGCCATACCACATCTGAACAATATTTAATTAAATCATAAGACATGCTGTATTTCAGGGTGTTGATGAAAGAATCAGTACTGCTTTAAATAAAATGTACATATTTCTTATTCTACATTGCAAAACATTTCTAAACCCACATTCATACACAGCTGGCAATGAGAACAAAGACTAATTTGGAATGAAGTCATGGGGTTCAATGTATGAAATTGAGCCTCACATGCTGCACAAGTGTATTAAGTTTCCTTTTAGAACTTATTACACATCCTTTGGAAAAACGAAATACACCATATAACGCATCATTTCTTGATCAAGTCAGCTAGCAGATGTGTAGAGTTCAAACAGTGAGGGTGATTAAAACCATGACCACAGCAGGGCTGGAAACAAAGAGACAAATCACATCTCACTAGATATACAGTGTATCTAGCATTATTTTGCATTTGCCATTATCACAATTTCACGATGTATGGATTACATTCAGTGACCAGACTGGGACTCAAAACAACAATGGTGGGAGGCTATGTGATAGCAAGTCAAGGACTATAACCACTCAGTCACAGCGGCCCCACAAAATTCATCTCATCATGAAAAATTTAATTGTCACATTAACTTCTACAGGAAAAAGCATAAAAGTTTAATAGCATGTAAAGAAACACTCAGTGAAATTCAACAGTTCAATAAATACTCTGTAAACAGTCGATAAAGTTGTGCGCAAAAAGCTTACTCAGCCAATCCTAAGGCTAATTAAAAAGTAAGTGTGCGGTCAAGTTGGCAATTAACTTGACACAGTGTACACCATCCCATTTTCCAATTAACTGTTAATTAAAACCTGAAACACGTTCCATATTCTAAAATAAAAGAATGACTAAGTCCTTCACATTTAACCAGTTGAGTGCTTTGTCAATTTTATACTACATGTATTTAAGATATCTCTATACAGTGTAGACAGCTATCATAGCAAGATCCATGGTAACACAAAATCCAACATAAGGCAAAATAGAGTTTGTTTCCACTTATATCAAAAAGAAGTTGACAAAAAATTTTTTTCTTATTTTTCTTTAAAATTTTACAGGATGTGACAAAAAAAAAAGTACCCAAATACAAGGAAAAAAAGATTAGTGTCGGTACAAAAAAACAACAAGAGTTAAAATTTTACAGGATGTGACCAAAAAAAAAGTACCCAAATACAAGGAAAAAAAGATTAGTGTCGGTACAAAAAAACAACAAGAGGGCCCTTAATTGCTCACCTGAGAAACTGCCCTCAATGCCAATTATTGTATTATGAGTTAAACTGACAAAAAACTTGTTTTTGAAATTATAATTTTTCTAAAATTTTAGTGAAGTTTGACCATTCTAGAAGACAAACCATGCATTTCTTAAATATTGCATTTTAATAGAGCTGTACTGTATCTAGATTGGACCACAGATATAGCATTGTAATGGAGCTGTGCTGTATCTAGATTGGACCACAAATATAGCATTGTAATGGAGCTGTACTGTATCTAGATTGGACCACAGATATAGCGTTGTAATGGAGCTGTGCTGTATCTAGAGTTGGACAACAAATATAGCATTGTAATGGAGCTGTACTGTATCTAGATTGGACCACAAATATAGCGTTGTAATGGAGCTGTGCTGTATCTAGAGTTGGACAACAAATATAGCATTGTAATGGAGCTGTACTGTATCTAGATTGGACCACAGATATAGCATTGTAATGGAGCTGTACTGTATCTAGAGTTGGACCACAGATATAGCGTTGTAATGGAGCTGTGCTGTATCTTGCATTGACCACAAATATAGCGTTGTAATGGAGCTGTACTGTATCTAGCATTGACCACAAATATAGCATTATAATGGAGCTGTACTGTATCTAGAGTTGGGCAAAAAATACAAATATAGTGCTTAAATGGATCTGTGCTGTATCTAGAACTAGGCAACAAATATAGCATTGTAATGGAGCTGTGCTGTATCTAGAATTGGGCAACAAATACAAATATAGTGCTTAAATGGATCTGCGCTGTATCTAGAACTAGGCAACAAATATAGCATTGTAATGGAGCTGTACTGTATCTAGAATTTGGCAACAAATATAGCTGTTGGACCACAGATAGCTTTTTATATGAGCTTATATGCATAAAATAATAATTTTTTACTCATATACAGATAATATTTGGGTTCACTCACATGAATCTTAATTTGTATGACTACATAACATTGCATTTTCACAAAAAAATCCCAATGTTCCAGTTAAGACAAGTGGAGGTAACCTATGCCCTCAGTATGCCTTATCCACAAAATATATCAAAGCTATTTATGACCCGAGCAACACACCACAACAGGCCATTCCAATGTATCAAAAAATATTCAAATTAAGTCAAAGGATTATCCAATAACCACACAGCTATATCATGTGATTAACAAATAACCTGGTATACAAATTTTACATAAAAAAATGTGATATACAATTTGTGAGAAGTTGACCTTGCCATGAAAAGAAGATTTTCCCCTTACAATATGATAAAACACTCAGGAGGTGCACTGTATCTGGTAATTATGTAACCTATCAACTGTCAGGTGCTGTAGGGATGCTATCAAGCATTCACAAGTGCACGGAATGCCAAACTGTCTAATTACAGTACAATACTGTCAACTTGAGATATTTATTTAGGTACTTGCACCAAGTGCTCCAACTATTTGCCATGACGTTTGTAATGCAGTGTGTTATAATGCAGTGTGTTATAATGCAGTATGTTATAATGCAGTGTGTTACAATGGAGCGTGTAATAAATAATGCAGTGTGTTATAGTTCTGTGTGTTTTAATGCATTGTGTTATAATGGAGTGTGTTATTATGCAGTGTGTTATAAAAGAGCATGCAATAATGCAGTGTGTTATAATGCAGTGTGTTATAATGAAGCATGTTATAATGCAGTGTGTAATAATGCAGTGTGTAATAATGCAGTGTGTAATATTTGCAATGTGTTTTAATGGAGTGTGTAATAATGCAGTGTGTTATAATGGAGCATGTAATAATGCAGAGTGTTATAATGCAATGTGTTATAATGGAGCGTGTAATAATGCAGCGTGTTATAATGCAGTGTGTAATAATGCAGTGTGTTAAAATGCAATGTTTAATAATGCAGTGTGTTATAACGCAGTGTGTAATAATGCAATGTGTAATAATGCAGTGTGTTATAATGCAATGTGTAATAATGCAGTGTGTTATAATGAAGCATGTAATAATGCAGTGTGTTATAATGAAGCATGTTATAATGCAGTGTGTTATAATGAAGCATGTTATAATGCAGTGTGTTATAATGCAGTGTGTTATAATGCAGTATGTTATAATGAAGCATGTTATAATGCAGTGTGTTATAATGCAGTGTGTTATAATGAAGTATGTTATAATGCAGTGTGCTATAATGGAGTGTGTAATAATGCAGTGTGTTATAATGCATGTGTTAAATGAGCTGTTAATGTTATAATTGTGTAATAATTCAGTGTGTTATAATGCAATGTGTAATTATGCAGTGTGTTATAATGGAGCATGTTATAATGATACTGCAGCTGTATAGACCTTTCATGCATGTAGCAAAAATGGGTATACTGGTACATCTGACAGTTTCAAAATTAATTGAGATGATAAAGTTAATGCCTCATAGAATTAAACTACATACAAGAGAAATAGTTTTCTTCTTAAGCAACACCCAATAACTTTTGGTTACTTTATTTCATTTGACATCAAGCACCTTGAGGGCTGACCACAACACTGTTCCATATTCTATGTCTTTATATATTACCACATAAACTTAATTTTAGTACCTAATATAAAAAAAAAATAACCTCCGACCTACCAAAAAAATTCACAACAACCATATCAAATTCCTTTGAGATTATAATGTTCCTTCACAAAATCCTAACAGTATCTATCTTATGATCTTATGGAAAATGGGCTTTGCCCCCTGCCAGCCATGCAATGCAATGAGTACTTTTGCACAAGAAGATTTTTCAAATTTGTGCAATATACATATAAGGAAAATGGGCTCTGCCCCCTGGTGGCCATATTTTTCGACTAATCCATAATAATTGAACTATTTTAGTACCTGAGCTGAGGAAATCAAGCCATTACTTTTAGAGGAGAAGATTTTTTAAGTTTTCAGATTTTTTCCCATTTTAGCATGGATTTCAATTCTTTGAACAACTTTGGAGCACCACCCAAAGAATATTCCTGTAAAGTTTAATGAAAATTGCTCCAGTAGTTTGAGTGTTTTTCTAACATTTGACTAAGTGACCTAGATTTGCACTCAACTGGGAATTCATGCAGACATCATTCTTATCAAGTTTAATGAAGACTGGGACAAAAATGAAGGCCTCTAGAGTGTTCACAAGATTTTTCAAAAATTTTCCCTGGTGACCTACTTTTTGACCCCATGTGGTCCAATTTCGAACTCATCCAAGATATTATGTAGACAAACATCCTGACCAAATTTTATGAAGATTGGGCCAAAACTGTTGCTTCCAGAGTATTCACAAGGTTTTTCTAAGATTTGACCTGGTGACCTAGTTTTTGACCCCACATGACCTGATTTCGAACTCATCCAAGGTATCATGTAGACAAAGCAGGGCTCACCCTGGCTGTAAAAATGTTTGCGCAAACACATTCGCCAAATGAGAAATATTAGAGCAAAATTTAAGAAGTTGGAGCAAGTGGCTCCAATATGTTTTCAGAAAATTTTATTGTCTTTATATTCTGGTATGATATCGTATGCATTTGTTATACTTTAACTGTCAAAGACATATTCAATTGGTGCATAATATTTAAAAAAAAAAAAATATGTTGAAATAAAAACAATACAAATACTGTCATATAATTAATTCTAAATGTTAATTAAATGAATTTAATTCACATTTAGTTTTATAAATAAATTATTAAACAAGAGGCCCATGATGGCCCTAAATCGCTCACCTGAGATAAATAGGTTGACCCAAGGAACATCTGTACCAATTTATTTTAAAATCTGGCCAGTAGTTTTGAAGAAGATGATTTTTAAAGTTTTCATATTTTTTTCTTTTTGTTGCCATGGCAACCAGAGTTTTATATGGATCAAGTTTATTTTAGCAACTTTTGTGAAGGTTGACCCAAGGATCATCCCTGCCAAGTTTAATCAAATTCTGTCCAGTGGTTTCAGAGGAGATGTTGTTTAAAGGTTTCTCTATATACATTTAAGGCAAATAAGCCCCGCCCCTGGCGGCCATGTTTTTTTACGTATCGGAATAATTTTAGCAACTTTGGTAGAGGTTGACCCAAGGAACATCTGTACCAAATGATTTTTAAAGTTTTCAAATTATTTTTCTTCTTGTAGCCATGGCAACCAGAGTTCTTCATGGATCAACTTTATATTAGCAACTTTTGTAGAGCCTCACCCAAGGAACATTCCTGCCAAGTTTCATTAAATTCTGTCCAGTGGTTTCAGAGGAGATGTCGTTTAAAGCAAATTGTTGACGACGGATGACGCACGACATTCAATTGTCAAAAAAAAATATTTCATTCAAAAAATAAAATAAATCAATTATAAAGAATTTTTTATGAGAATAGGTATATTAATAGGTATATTAATATTTTGATACATCGATTACCAAACATCAACAAAAGACAAAAAAAAAAATGTGTTCATACAGAATCATGAATATTAACCTGACTGAAAATATTATATGAAAATATCAAGTGAAATAAAAAAAACAAACAAGAGGCCCATGATGGCCCTAAATCGCTCACCTGAGATAAATAGGTTGACCCAAGGAACATCTGTACCAATTTATTTTAAAATCTGGCCAGTAGTTTTAAAGGAGATGATTTTTAAAGTTTTTATTTTTTTTTTTTTTTTTTGTTGCCATGGCAACCAGAGTTCTACATGGATCAAGTTTATTTTAGCAACTTTTGTGAAGGTTGACCCAAGGATCATCCCTGCCAAGTTTAATAAATTTGTCCAGTGGTTTCAGAGGAGATGTTGTTTAAAGGTTTCTCTATATACATATAAGGCAAATAAGCCCCGCCCCTGGCGGCCATGTTTTTTTACGGATCGGAATAATTTTAGCAACTTTGGTAGAGGTTGACCCAAGGAACATCTGTACCAATTTATTTTAAAATCTGGCCAGTAGTTTTGAAGAAGATGATTTTTAAAGTTTTCATTTTTTTTCTCTTTTTGTTGCCATGGCAACCAGAGTTCTGCATGGATCAAGTTTATTTTAGCAACTTTTGTGAAGGTTGACCCAAGGATCATCCCTGCCAAGTTTAATCAAATTCTGTCCAGTGGTTTCAGAGGAGATGCTGTTTAAAGGTTTCTCTATATACATATAAGGCAAATAAGCCCCGCCCCTGGCGGCCATGTTTTTTTACGGATCGGAATAATTTTAGCAACTTTGGTAGAGGTTGACCCAAGGAACATCTGTACCAATTTATTTTAAAATCTGGCCAGTAGTTTTGAAGAAGATGATTTTTAAAGTTTTCATTTTTTTTCTCTTTTTGTTGCCATGGCAACCAAAGTTCTACATGGATCAAGTTTATTTTAGCAACTTTTGTGAAAGTTGACCAAAGGATCATTCCTGCCAAGTTTAATCAAATTCTGTCCAGTGGTTTCAGAGGAGATGTTGTTTAAAGGTTTCTCTATATACATATAAGGCAAATAAGCCCCGCCCCTGGCGGCCATGTTTTTTTACGGATCGGAATAATTTTAGCAACTTTGGTAGAGGTTGACCCAAGGAACATCTGTACCACATAATTTTGAAATCTGGCCAGTAGTTTTGAAGGAGATGATTTTTAAAGTTTTCAAATTATTTTTCTTTTTGTTGCCATGGCAACCAGAGTTCTACATGGATCAACTTTATTTTAGCAACTTTTGTAGAGCCTCACCCAAGGAACATTCCTGCCAAGTTTCATTAAATTCTGTCCAGCGGTTTCAGAGGAGATGTCGTTTAAAGCAAATTGTTGACGACGGACGACGCACGACGGACGACGCACGACGCCGGACGCCGGACGAAGGGCGATCACAAAAGCTCACCTTGAGCACTTTGTGCTCAGGTGAGCTAAAAAAAAAATAAATACTTTGGTACGTTATAAATTGGGTACGTTTTGGTTTGGATACGTTTTGACTCGCTACATTAGCGATTAGCATCGAGTCATTTATATACATCGGTACATCTATGCTTTTTACCAGTTGGAATCTAGCTAGGTTAACCAATTAATCAATTTAAATGTTTTAAAAGAAACGGTAGTAAACATTGCTGATGTTTTTGGAAAATGGCCGCCATTGTGATGATTGCGCAATTTCATAACAGTTCCAAATGCAGGTATAAACAAAAGTCGGTAGAGAGTGTGACAAATGTAAACAAGTTATAAGCTGCCAATACCATCCGAGTATTCCACATCTTTGCATAATTAGGAAACCTTACAAGAGCTGTCAGAGGACAGCACGCTCGACTATTCAAAATGCTTGTTGGTAAATCAAATGAAATCTATTTCAATTCTTGCCCTTCATTGTAATAGTAAAAAATGATTTACCTTGATAGTCTGATACCCCTTAATATATTTATGATGTCTAAAATCAATCCCATGCCTAGTTACTGAGACATAAGCACAATAACACTGTGCATGCAAAACTTAAACCAAAAATCCAAGTTAGAAAAGGGCCATAATTTGCATCAGTCTAAAAGTTATCCTTCTGTTTTCTGATGCCCTTGAAGACACACCTTAACTTTCTAGTCAATTCCACAAGCAATTTCTGAGATATAAGCTCGATAGTAGCTTGAATGCAAAAATTTAACCCTAATTCTAAGTTAAAAGGGGGTCATAATTTTTAATTTATTCCATCAAGTGTTATCTTCCTTTGTAGTATATACCCCTAAACATATTAAAGATATTTCAAATCAATTCCATGCCTGGACTCTGAGATATAAGCATGAAAGTACCTTGCATGCAAAACTTTAACCAAAATTTCTAAGTTAAAAAAGGGGCCATAACTTGTAATATATTCCATCAAAAGTTATCAACCTTGATAGTATGATACCCCTAAGCATATTAAAGATGTTTCAAATCAATCCCATGCCTGGATACTGAGATATAAGCATGAAATTAACTTGCATGCAAAACTTTAACCAAAATTTCTAAGTTAAAAAGGGCAATAATTTGTAACATATTCCATTAAGAGTTATCTACCATGAAAGTATGATACCCCTAAATGTATAAAAGATGTCTCAAATCAATCCCATACCTGGATACTGAGATATCAGCATGAAAGTACCTTGCATGCAAAACTTTAACCAAAATTTCTAAGTTAAAAAAGGGGCCATAACTTGTAATATATTCCATCAAAAGTTATCTACCAGGAAAGTATGATACCCCTTAACGTATTAAAGATGTTTAGATATTAGCATGAAAGTACCTTGCATGCAAAACTTTAACCAAAATTTCTAAGTTAAAAAGGGGCCATAATTCATATTAAATTCAGTTAAGAGTTATCTACCTTGGTTGTCTGATGCCCCTGAACATATTTGTAAACTTTCAAGTCAATACCATAAATGGTTATTGAGATATAAGGTTGATAGTAACTTGCACGCAAAACTTTAACCAAAAGCTGCAACGCCAACGCCGACGCCGACGCTGACGCCAGGGTGACTACAATAGCTCTCATATTCTACGAATAGTCGAGCTAAAAATGCGTGTTGATTGGATAATCCCAAAGCAGGTGCTGGTTACTTTAAGTAGTATACAGTGTAGAGCGACCTGTATTTTTGTGCATTACGAAACTTAAACAACCGCGGTACTAATTTATAGATTTCTTCTTCGTATGCGCCAAACAAATTCGCCAATTAGAAAAATCTTGCGCCAGTTTCATAATTTTGTCGCATTTGGCACCTTTGGCGACCGACAGCGTGAGCCCTGCAAAGATCTTGACCAATTCTAATGAAGATTTGGGCTTAAACTATGGCCTCTTAAGTATTCACAAGCTTTTCCTAAAAGTTGGCCTGGTGACCTAGTTTTTGACCCCATGTGACCCATTTTCAAACTCATCCAAGAATCATGTAGACAAACATCCTGACCAAATTTTAGGAAGAATGGGCTAAAACTGTGGCCTCTAGAGTGATCAAAAGGTTTTTCTAAGATTTGACCTGGTGACCTAGTTTTTGACCCCATGTGACCCATTTTCAAACTCATCTAAGATATCATGTAGAAAAACATCCTGACCAACTTTCATGAAGATTGGGCTAAAATGAAGGCCTCTAGAGTGTTCACAAGGTTTTCCTAAGATTTGACCGGTGACCTAGTTTTTGACCCCACATGACCCAATTTCGAACTCATATGAGATATCATGTAGACAAACATCCTGACGAAATTTCATGAAGATTGGGCCAAAACTGTGGCCGGTAGAGTGTTCACAAGGTTTTTCTAGGATTTGACCCAGTCCTAGTTTTTGACCCCACATGACCCAATTTCGAACTCATCCGAGATATCATGTAGACAAACATCCTGACCAAATCTTTTGAAGATTGGGCTAAAACTGTGGCCTCTAGAGTGTTCACAAGCAATTGTTGACGACGGACGACGGACAAAAGGCGATCACAAAAGCTCACCCGAGCAGGTCAGGTGAGCTAAAAATCAGGTGACCCCAAGAGCCATGATTTGAAAACTTGGCTCAGGTCCACAAGGCCATATTACTTACCAATATCTAAACCCATGTTATTGTGGTTTCTGACAAGGATCTTTCCTATGTAAGTCTATGTAAAATAAAGTGACCCCTGGGTGGAGCCAATTTTGACCCAGCGCCATGATTTGAACAAACTTGGTAGATGTTCATAAGGGCATGTTACACACTAAATATTTTAACTCCAGGCCTTGTGGTTTCTGAGAAGAAGATTTTCTAGGTGTTTTTTTTTTTATATATATGTTAAATAAAGTGACCCCCAAGGCAGGCCAATTATGACCCCAGGGCAAAAATTTGGACAAACTTGAAAGAGATCCACTAGACAATGCTACACACCAAATATCTTAACTCCAGGCCTTGTGTTTTCTGAGAAGAAGATTTTTCTAGATTTTCCTATTTAAGCCTATGTAAATCAAGTGACCCCTGAGGCGGGGCCAATTTTGACCCCAGGGCCATGATTTGAACAAACCTGGTAGATGTTCATAAGGCCATGTTGCGCACTAAATATCTTAACTCAAGGCCTTGTGGTTTCTGAGAAGAAGATTTTTCTAGTTTTTTTTTTATGTAAAATCAAGTGACCCCTGGGGTCATGATTTGTACAATGTTAGTAGAGGTCTACTAGACAATGCTACACACCAAATATCTAAGCTTTAGGCCTTGAAGTATTGCAGAAGAAAATTTTCAAAGTTTGCATGAAAAGACCTATGCGGACAACATAAAACCAGATCAGCCTGCGAGTAACTCGCAGGCTGATCAGGTTTTATGCAGTTCGCTGCTCCTCAGTGGTCTGGTAATGAGGATTGTTTAATTAAATTTGGTAAAGTTTAACTGTGGTTTTCTGCAGATCAGGCTTTATGTGGTACCTAATGAGTGCATCAAAATGAGTCTATATGAGGGAAAGGGTTAAAGGAAATTGTTGACGCCAGAAGCACGGACGCCGGATGCCGGACAAAAGGCGATCACAATAGCTCACTATGAGCACGTTGTTCTCAGGTGAGCTTAAAACTACTGATTCGCGGGTGAGAGGCTAAAGAATCATGTGGCATTAAAAACACAAGTGAGCATCTAATGCAGGCAAAAAACAAATTCAAAAGAAAATTGTAAAATTTAACACTTTAATTAAAATTTCAGGATGTCTGATTTGAATATGATTAAAACATGCAGATTTGCATTTAATTATAAATGAAAGTGATTTTGTCTTAAAAAGAAGCCACATTTAGTCAAATAAATGCTCTGTTCTTTTATACATTAAAATTGATCTGATTTCTACCATTTGAGACTGCAGTGTTCATGAGATGGGTATTTCTAAAGTCATGGAAGAAAAGTGTTAAAAAGAGAGAGAGAGAGAGAGAGAGAGAGAGAGAGAGGAATTTAGTGAATAGGGAGAAAGAGTGAGTGGATGAAAAAGAGAAAGTGAATAAAAAGAAAAGAAAGGGAGAAAGAGGAAGTATAAGAAAGATATACCGTAAAAGAAGAAAGGTACAAAGAAGAGAGAGAGAGAGAGAGAGAGAGAGAACAAGGAACTCCATTCATCAACTGATTAACCTAGCTTCATCAAATGCTTTCATTCCTGCAATCAAGAAAAGACAATAAAAAATAAAAAAAAACTTAAAACTGATCAATTTGAGAAATTATTGTGGCATTTAATCTAACAAAATTCAATTCCCAATGGCCATCTTTTCTAAAAGGAATCTTTGTACCCTGACTAGAAATGCTAATCAATTGTCTAAAAGAATTTAATTATACAGACTTCGTAACAAAGAATCCATGTGAAAAAAGGTTAATTTTCAAGACTGGTTGCATACTTCGCCACCATAGCCATACTTAACCGTTTACTACATATTCGTAGATTGATTCTGACACAGTGGCAAACAGAGCAGATACAGCTTAAAAAGCTTCTATAGGAGCTGTCTGATCAGGGTCTCCTCTGTTTGCTCATACAATATTAGCTGTGTTTCTACACAGTCTGTGTGGCAAAGAAAAATCCGTAAATTCATATACAAAAAGGGATATTCGGTTGCCAATGGCGTCATTAATTGCTGATCTTTTAGAGATGGACAGAAGGAAGACTGTGTGGGACCTATCACAAACGTTTGATGCAAGCTTTAAGACAGTTTTTAGGGTTCTGAGAAATAACAACAACTAGTGATTCTATGACTAGATTGCATTTTACTGTTACACATTGTTTTCCATTCATGTGTGTCCATAACATTAATATGTCAAGCAAGGTTAGGGCTAGGGTTACCTGTGGCACTAATTATGCAAGAGTGGAAAACATCATGTTGACCATTTAAGTGCATTTACCCCAATATTGTGTTTTACGGCTAATTACGAAGAGAAACACTAACTGTTAGTGTTTTACGGCTAATTATGAAGAGAAACACTAACTGTTAATCTTTAAAGTTTTCAATACATAATGATGGTTTTGATTATTTACACGTACAAGCTCACTGGGTACTTTGTTTATAATAGAAATGCATGCATAACACCCAGGTCCTAATATTAGACAGGCGTTGGGCATGAGGGCAATTTATTTCTTGAGCATATGAGCAAACAGATGAAACATGGTTGTGGTTCTACAACCCGGAGACAAAAGAATAGTCAGTACAGTGTGCAGGTCACTAGTTTGAAACACTTTGAGTTGTGAAATCATCTTAAAATATGTGACGTACCCTGTGAGCATGGTGTTGTGTTTTTGTTACGAGTATATTATAGTTTTTTTTGTTATAAATGCATACAAATTGCTTTTGTTTTAATGCATATCTTCATAGACAGCAAAGTTGCAGCAGATGTGATTGCTTATTATTACTGATATTTGACAATTGATAAATAGTTGCTCCTTTGATAGGAAATTAGATTTTCAGAGTCACTTCCATAGTCGATGACCCTTAATCGCTCACATGATTAATATTGACTTCATTGCCTTTTATAAAACAGTCAAACTGAATACAAAATCCACGCAGAAGTACAGCAAAATTATCATAACTGCACACAAAAACTGTACCTGTAGTCAAAATTTTAATGATCATAGCTATAAAATCAGGTGACCCTGGGGCAGGACCAATTTATACCCAAGAGCCATGATTTGAAACTTGGTTCGGGTCCACAAGGCCATGTTACATACCAAATATCTAAACCAATGATCTTGTGGTTTCTGACAAGATCTTTTAAAGTCTGTCCTATATAAGTCTATGTAAAATCAAGTGACCCCTGGGGCGGGGCCAATTTTGACCAAATTACCATGATTTGAGCAAACTTTGTATATGTCTATAAGGCCATGTAATACACCAAATATCTAAACTTCAGGCCTTGTGGTTTCTGACAAGAAGATTTTTCTAGATTTTCCTGTATATGCCTATGTAAAATAAAGTGACCCCAGGGGCGGGGCCAATTTTGACCCCAGGGTCATGATGTGAATAAAGTTGGTAGATGTCCACAAGGCCATATTACATACCAAATATCTTAACTCACGGCCTTTTAGTTTCTGACAAGAAAATGTTTCTAGTTTTCCTATATAAGTCCATGTAAAATCAAGTGACCCCTAGGGCGGGGCCAATTTTGACCCAAGGGCCATGATTTGAACAAACTTGATACATGTCGATACGGTCATGTTACACACCAAATATCTAAACTCCAGGCCTTGTGGTTTCTAACAAGATTTTTTTAAAAAATTTTCCCATATATGCCTATGCAAAAACAAGAGGCCCATGATGGCCCTAAATCGCTCACCTGAGATAAATAGGTTGACCCAAGGAACATCTGTACCAATTTATTTTAAAATCTGGCCAGTAGTTTTGAAGAAGGTGATTTTTAAAGTTTTCATTTTTTTTTCTTTTTGTTCCCATGGCAACCAGAGTTCTACATGGATCAAATTTATTTTAGCAACTTTTTTGAAGGTTGACCCAAGGATCATCCCTGCCAAGTTTAATCAAATTCTGTCCAGTGGTTTCAAAGGAGATGTTAATTTTAGCAACTTTGGTAGAAGTTGACCCAAGGAACATCTGTACCAATTTATTTTAAAATCTGGCCATTAGTTTTGAAGAAGATGATTTTTAAAGTTTTCTTCTTTTTTTTCTCTTTTTGTTGCCATGGCAACCAGAGTTCTACATGTATCAAGTTTATTTTAGCAACTTTTTTGAAGGTTGACCCAAGGATCATCCCTGCCAAGTTTAATCAAATTCTGTCCAGTGGTTTCAGAGGAGATGTTGTTTAAAGGTTTCTCTCTCTATATATATATAATGCAAATAAGTCCCGCCCCTGGCGGCCATGTTTTTTTACGGATCGGAATAATTTTAGCAACTTTGGTAGAGGTTGACCCAAGGAACATCTGTACCAATTTATTTTAAAATCTGGCCATTAGTTTTGAAGAAGATGATTTTTAAAGTTTTCTTCTTTTTTTTCTCTTTTTGTTGCCATGGCAACCAGAGTTCTACATGTATCAAGTTTATTTTAGCAACTTTTTTGAAGGTTGACCCAAGGATCATCCCTGCCAAGTTTAATCAAATTCTGTCCAGTGGTTTCAGAGGAGATGTTGTTTAAAGGTTTCTCTATACAGTGGGGCTTTCGTTCATGTTGGCAAACGAACCGCACGATACACGCACGATAAATGCAAACGAACCGCACGATACACGCTTGTTACACGATAAACGAACGAACGAACGATAAACGAACGATGCATATACACGTTTGATGCACGGACCGCACGAACCGAACGATTGCAGATAGGCACGGTAGCGAGGTTAATCGATTTACTCGTTTTTTTTCGCCCAAGTGAACAAGGCAATTAATCAATTTATAAATAAAACCATCATTAAAACTAACACATACACACACACACGAAAAAAAACAACGAATGTTCTATAATAGGAAGTCACATGTTCTAAATCGTGTCGAAATTACAAATAATTGTTGTTACACATTGAATTTATTAGATCTATAACGATCCTATGCTTTGAACAATTATTTATTCGCGCCAAGCGTCATTGGTAACCGCATAATACGATTTAATTGGCTATCTTACAGCAGGTGAAGTGATCTCCCTTCGTACACAATACAGGGGAGACCACTCTACGTAGTTAACTCATTATTTTTATTAAACATGAATCGATATAAGACTTAAATTGTAACAGACAACGTAAGTAATCTACAGTTAAATGTTGCCATGCGGTGAGTAACCACTTAACTGATTTTGAAAAGCTGAAATTCTAATGCTGGCTTTTAAGGAAGCGATGAACTCAAAATATATCGTGCGGAACGATTCACACGGAAGGAACGATGCGATAAACGAAACACGATACACGTTACACGATACACGAAACACGATACACGAAACACGTTACAATCGTGCAAGATAAACGCACGCACCATACACGAACGACACACGGAAACGGAACGCACAATACACACACGATACACGAAAAATATGCCAACATGAACGCAAGCCCCACTGTATATATATATATAATGCAAATAAGTCCCGCCCCTGGCGGCCATGTTTTTTTACGGATCGGAATAATTTTAGCAACTTTGGTAGAGGTTGACCCAAGGAACATCTGTACCAATTTATTTTAAAATCTGGCCATTAGTTTTGAAGAAGATGATTTTTAAAGTTTTCTTTTTTTTTTTTCTCTTTTTGTTGCCATGGCAACCAGAGTTCTACATGTATCAAGTTTATTTTAGCAACTTTTTTGAAGGTTGACCCAAGGATCATCCCTGCCAAGTTTAATCAAATTCTGTCCAGTGGTTTCAGAGGAGATGTTGTTTAAAGGTTTCTCTATATACATATAAGGCAAATAAGCCCCGCCCCTGGCGGCCATGTTTTTTTACGGATCGGAATAATTTTAGCAACTTTGGTAGAGGTTGACCCAAGGAACATCTGTACCAATTTATTTTAAAATCTGGCCTGTAGTTTTGAAGAAGATGATTTTTAAAGTTTTCATTTTTTTTCTTCTTTTTGTTGCCATGGCAACCAGAGTTCTACATGGATCAAGTTTATTTTAGCAACTTTTGTAGAGCCTCACCCAAGGAACATTCCTGCCAAGTTTCATCAAATTCTGTCCAGTGGTTTCAGAGGAGATGTTGTTTAAAGGTTTCTCTATATACATATAAGGCAAATAAGCCCCGCCCCTGGCGGCCATGTTTTTTTACGGATCGGAATAATTTTAGCAACTTTGGTAGAGGTTGACCCAAGGAACATCTGTACCAATGGTTTCAGAGGAGATGTCGTTTAAAGAAAATTGTTGACGACGCACGACGCACGTCGCACGACGACGCACGACGGACGAAGGGCGATCCTAAAAGCTCACTTGAGCACAAAGTGCTCAGGTGAGCTAAAAAGTCACCCCTGGGACGGGGCCAATTTTGACCCCAAGGCCATGATTTGAACAAACTTGGTAGAGGTCCACTAGACAATGCTACACACCCATTATCTTAACTCCAGGTCTTTGGTTTCTGGGAAGAAGATTTTTCTAGATTTTCTTATATAAGCCTATGTAAAAACATTTGAACAACTTTGGTAGAGCTTCATGCAAGGAACATCACAGGCAAATTTAATGGTGTCAGAGGAGAAACTGTTTAAAGAAAATTGTTGACACCAGACGCACAGATGCAGGACGCCGGACAAAAGGCGATCACAATAGCTTATCATGAGCACATTTTGCTCAGGTGAGCTAATAACCAAGGGTCAATCAAGACAAAGTGTCACTATAGACTGGGGTGTCATGAAGGTAAAGTCCCTATAATGGAAATGTCTTGGACCACTTAACCTCTACCAAGATAACCAAGGTACCCTTATGAAAGATCAGGAAACCTTGGTTAACTCCATGAAAAGCCATGAGGTCTAAAATGTAGTGGAACCATTACAGGGACTTTACCTTAACCCTTTTCCTCATAGAGGACACCATGAAAAGACCTATGCGAACAGCATAAAACCAGATCAGCCTGCGAGTATCTCGCAGGTTGATCAGGTTTTATGCTGTTCGCTGCTCCTCAGTGGTCTGGTAATGAGGATTGTTTAATTAAATTTGGTAAGGTTTAACTGTGGTTTTCTGCAGATCAGGCTTTATGTGGCACCTATTGAGTGTGTCAAAATGAGTCTATATGAGGGAAGGGTTAAGGCATATTCAACCGTGTACGTGTATTATAGTCATTGGGTAGACTTTGTGTACTTGAAACATATATAGCGCTGCCACACTGCAGTATCAACCCATTGCATGTGGCCAGTCGCATTATCCTGACACTGGGCCAACCAGTCCTGAAACTACTCCTATATGTTAGTGCCAAGCAAGGGAGCTTTGCATTTACCATTTTTACAACTTTAGTATGTTGCAGCCGGGGATTGAACGCACAACCTCCTGCTCCCGAAGCTGACCCTCTAACCACTCGGCCACCAGGGGCAGTCTGTTAGTGCCATATATTGGAAGAATGGTGACAGGTTTACTGGGAAGTGTAAGCATTACACCACATGTTGTCTTATATCCCTTAATGTTATAAGATTATCCACAATACAGCAGCTTGGTTTTGATGAGGATTTGATAAACTGCTGGTACAAATGAGTAGTCATAAAAGATCAAAGGTTTGGTAATGGTTTATGTTAAATATGCTCGGTACAAAATTGACAAAACCTAGATGCATAACATACATATTGCGGGGCAGCTGATATGGTTTTTGCAATATTATACATGTGAATTGTTAAAGCATAAATCATATTTATTTTATGTAATTAGATATAGTGTGACAGGCTTAAATATTACAAAGTGAGCAGCTGTATGTAATTATTTTCAGAAATCAGAGTCACTCAATTAGGGAAGAAATTCACCTAATATGAGTAGGTCTCAAAACAGACCAAGAGCAATCTCGTGAATATATAAATACTTAATAATGCACAAACAAATGTAGCAAAAATGAGATGATTTAATCCTATATCCTAAATTCTCAAAGCCTGGATAACTCTCCTGAATCAAACTCTGAAGTAAAACCTATGAATGCATTTACATGACCCTTGGTCTCCTACAGATATAGAATTCTCTGTGTCTGGGATCTCTTTTTATGGTCATTTTATCCAAATGATCTATCTCAGATGTCTTTGTCTTCATCCATTTAAAATAAGTTGGAAGCACTCCAAATTTTTGGCAAGTTTTGTCAAGGACTCCTCTGATCCTAGGGCCCAAAAAAAAAAAAAAAAGTTCCTTTTCTAGTCACCCAACCAACCTTCTTTATTAATGACTGACCCTAATTTTTTTTTACCTTTCTACCTTTAAAATAATCTTTCCTGTTGTATTTTTTACCTTACATTACATGTAAAAAAAAAAAACCCAACCAAACAACCCTTTTTTTTTTTTTTTTGCTGGAGACCAGAAATGGAACTCTTTTTTTTTTGGCTTTGTGAGAAGCCTATATCTGAGTTCAAATTTTGGAAATGTGCAAGTAATTAACAATCAACAAGGCTATAGGAATTTTCTTCTATTTTTTTTTCTCTCTCTAAAATAAGAAGTCCCCTTTTTGCAGTAAAAATAAGAAAACAATGAGGTAAATGATTATACTTACTGGGCAAAAGTCCACTTCTCCGACCAGGTTATTCAGGGAGTTCGAGAACACATCGTGACTGATTATGAGTAAACTATTTTCAATGTTCTTCACTTTCCGAAGGGAATCAAGCAAAATCTTCAAATACTCTCCCCTGTCATGAACCTGTACGACTATCACAACACTTTCGTCGTTCAAACGTAGTCCAAACTTATTCAAATTATGAATATACTGCTCGGCATTTATATGAGCAATTTCTTCCTTGATTTGAGTCAGATTTTCAAAATCAACCGTAGTCCGTAACTTGCTATAGCTGTTGTTGAAAAAATTTGGCGGAATGATGAATTGTGAATCTGTGATGTTGTCCAACAACCGTTTTGGATCGTGGAACTGCACATGTGGAGGTTCTCCGTTTATCCGCGTATCCAGATCCGGATGATAAAATCCCCGCTCAGACATGTTCGGCTGAAAACTGACCAAGATGTGCATATTGAGGAGCACAAACAGGAAGAGAACCACCAGGAACAGAAGCCGTAAGATCTTGCGAAAACGTGGAAGTCGCATGACTTCCTGTGAAGCGGACGATGCAGCAGCCGGAAGATACAACAAATCCAATACACACACACTTAGGCTCTATATATAACGCCAAGCATGCTGGGATATCTGTACCTACGATCAATCAGTTTAAAAACTTCACTGTAATTTAATCTTGTTTTAATTACGTGAAAACGGACTTCATTCATTAACGGCCATAAAATCACTGATGTCTGGTTTTTAGCAAGAATCTCTCCATCCATAAACTGCAGACCCTACTGGCCCTCATCTGCCAAACACAAATCCACTTAGAATAACACTTGTCGTTCCTCACTTGTCATTATGTCCCATGATTCAATGCCCGCCCATAGCAAGCCTGAAAAGAAAATGTAACACTTATAAATATTTGATTGAAACAACCATTAAAGTCCTTATATACTCTCCGATCATTATGTAAGATTCCATCTCTTCTTTCTCGTCACATTCACACCTCTGACATAATCCTTTAATGCAGATTGAGTGTAAATTCTACAGTCTGACCACTCTAAACAGGAGATAAAGTAGATCTAACATTTTAAAGTCCTTTCTGTAAAGCTTATCAACAAAAAGAGTCTAGACAAATCCTTTACTGTGCACAAAAAAGGAGCTCCAATCCTAGCACTTGCTGTGACAGATGGGGGCCATTATTGGAAAATGGCTTGAGGCCGTAAAATATAATCTTCTGTACCCTTTTTTAGGTTTTTTTTTCTCAACCATCTTAAATTGATGTCATGAACTTGCATTCTTTGATATTCTTTATACTGAGACAATATAATTCTTTAAATTCTACGAGTTTTAGCCCATGTGTATAGTGAGTGATAGCTGTAAGACATGTTACAAGAGATACATTAGTGGTCAATGGATTGGAAATTGGCCTTAGTACCATAATTTGGTGGATAAAGACAACTTTTCCTTAAATAGGAGAAGGAACACATTTTCTTCTTTAAAAAAAATGTAAGGTACATTAAAAATGTTTGAGAAAAAAAACAAAAAAACATGATCACAAAGTACATGCAAAGAATCAAATCTAAGATGAACTATTATTGATTATTAATCTAATGCAAAAAGTAATTATTAGTTTAAATAATGCTGTATATCTGTATATGAAATCATTGTTTGTTTTGCTTCCCAACCTACCGGGTGCCTTTTAGATTAAACCCTAATAATGTGGAAGAAAAGCAAGTCATAATGATTTTTAAGTTTTGCCATTGACAGCTTCAGTTTAATCCTAATTTATCTAAATGAATGATTTGATGAATATAAATGTATTGAAGTCTAGATATAAATGAACAATGGATTTTTTTTATTGCAGGGCAGACTGTAGGATTAGTACTAGCAAAGAGAGGAGAACTTATTGGATATCTTGGATGAGCCATCTGATCTGGGTCTGGTCTGATTGCCAAGGCATCAAGTAAAAGGTTAAGTTTAAACTATATTTTAAACCTGAACTGGACAGGAAGTGATTTCACTTATGAGAATCTTACTGGCTCTGTTGGTGGAAATGCAACATGCAGCATGTTCAGTAACTGCTAATGGTCTAATGGTTGTGAGTTCAAGTTCCCTTCTTGCATTCTATACACAACAATATAAGAGGGGTGCAAACACTCATGTTATTCAGTGTAACAGCAACAAAATACAGGACAAAGTATCTAGAAAAAACTAGATACTCCTACCCAGAGAAAACTAGAGGTCTGACCAGGGTCTTTTAACTTCTATCAGAGAAAACTAGATGAGCTGCCTACAGAATAGAGTCATCTGTTAACTTCTAATCAGAACTGATATCTAAACTTACAAAAATAGTGTGCTGGTCTGTTACTTACAAAAAAACTAGAGTCATCTATACTTCTATCAGAGAAAACTAGAGGTGCCAGTCTGTTAACTTCTACCCAGAGTGAAAATTTAACAGATAGATGTGCCGGTCTGTTAACTTCTACCCAAGAGATTGAATTGAAAATCAAGGATTTAAGTAGGATATTAAAGAGGCAAACATTTTGGTGTCAATTTTTAGTTCTTAAAATCCATGTCCATAACAGAATTAATTTTTGCTCAAGAGCAAGAATGGACATTAGATTCAATGTGGATTTAAGTAGGATATTAAAGTTTGAATTGAAAATCTTGCACATTCTTCTGATAAAACAGTTTTCTTCAGGCAAAAGGTGGCCAGCAATTGTTTTATTACAATAAAAACTTTAAGTTGCTAAGGTGATTAATACCCCCACCTCTAATACTGCCTTCACTTAATCAGACTAGCATGGTTCATTCAAAATTTTCTGAAGCAAAATTTAAGGGGTTTTCACGGTTTGTTCAAGGCCTTAAAATTACAAAATTAAGGACTTGCATAAACTGCAACTTATGCTTTAAATTTTAAGGCATGAAAGGGATGGCCTCAATTTTTTAAGAACTTGATGTACACTTTTTAAGGTCAATATTGTCATTTCATTCAAATTTAAGGTTTTTTTTAAGACATTTCAGTAAATTTTAAGTGGGTTTTTTTTTTCAAGGGTTTATAAGGCAAATGTTATTTTCAAGGGCTGTTCAAGACATACACCAAATTCAATGGTTTTTCAAGACCTATGCAAACCATGTGTAGGCTGTTGATGAGACTGGATGGGACAAGTCGTGGACATGGGACAGGTCATGGAGACGGGACAGGTCATGGACATGGGACAGGTCATGGAGACGGGACAGGTCATGGAGACGGGACAGGTCATGGAGACGGGACATGACGAGAATGATTCCTATATAGCCCCACTTCTATAAAGCAGCAGTATAATGATGTTTATGAAGACAAGTTAAAAACCAACATGAACCATTAATAGAAATGGGATTCTTCCAAGTTTATCTGAATATGTATCAAACTCAAAAAGTCATTTAGGATTTTGTTTACTCAAACCATGATATATAGGCACAGACTTGTCAATATGTGCTTTTTTACAGGCAGAATTGATTCCCTCAAATTCAAATTCTGATTGATGGTTTGATCACAGCTTCTAAACTATTATTTTTCTTTGATAAAACCAATGTAATTTTCACTTTGTGTATTGTAATGTCATCAGACAGCCAGACTGTATATATTATTTGTCTAATGGAAGTAGAACCTGTATACACTTGTATTAATGGACCAATCCGTATAAAAGAAGATACTTAAATGAAAATGGCAAGAAATTGTGTCCAAATTTCGAAAAAGAATACATCAAGCACAAATTAAGGCATACTCACGCATGTACATAAATGCACAAAGTATTTCAGATTAAAAAGAAAAACAGACATGCTGCAGTACAAAAATGAAATAAAATAGACACATGAATGCTGAAATATACATTTTTCTTCTATTGGTAGCCCATCAGTAGGCCAAAACACTACACTTCTGCATAAGCAAATGGAGCCTTGTTGCATACTATTTGCATACGATTCAAAATTGCAGAGATGCCTTAAGGTTGTGGATTTGAACCCCATTTGGCCTTCCCAGGCACAAAGTACTGGTCAAAGCTAGGAACTGTTGAGAGGAATGACTATAAGCTGTAAGAACTTGATTCAAAATTGACGTAAAAAAAAATCAAAGTGCTGAAGGCACTGAAGTTGTGTGTGTCTCAAGTGGGAGATGGTTTGACGAGCTGCAGATATGCAGGGTAGCTAACTTATAAAACTTATAAGTAATAAACGGTTGTTCATTGTAGGCTATAGAAGTAGGGAGAGTAAGTGTGGCGAAGTGCTGATTGTTAACAGTCTGTTGAAACAAATGGTGCGTTTATCTTTAATTTCTTGTAATGACCATGTTAACGCATTGTTAAAGCGGAGTTATAGGCATGCGCGAAAATTTTACCACGTTTATTAAATTTACTTTGATAAACAAAAGAAATAAGACTATGTCACACAGAACTAAAAATGTTAAAACTAACCCTGGCCCTGTGTTCTCTAATATACTTAAGTATGATCTCAGGCTCAAATTTGAGTATCATGCTCAAATTCCTATTGAAACTAATGGGAATAGTTTTAGTATAAGTATGAAAATCATACTTAAGTACCATTTTTACTTTTAAGAAACGGAGCCAGGTTTTACTTAGATGACAAAATCACTAATTACATAAATCTTTTATCCCATGATTGTCAGGTTGATCAAGGTTTATAAGTTTGTTACAATCATATACTTTCAGTGCTTTTATAATGACAGAGACTATAAATTCTGTTCCGACTTTTAAGGTAATCCACTATCATTAAATTATAATCATGGTCCTTAAATAGACTTCAGTGCAGATGCAAGCTTTCATAATGACTTTGGAGTTACAGGCTCTTTTACTCTATTAATTCTATAAAGGCTTGCATTTACTATAAAATTCCAACAATCAATTGATGTACCATGATCACAATTTAATGAAGGATGGATTACCTTGACTGTGTTCTGAGTCTGACCTGGCTTGGGAACATTCTGAGTCTGACCTGGCTTGGGAACATTCTAAAAGCTTAGTTGTCATATTTGTATGAATTAGAGCAAGCTTATTGCAAACAAGGCAGTTTTTATTTCCTTTTAATGACAGCAGTGACAACATGAGGTGGTTTGTTTGCTGCCTGGGTTTAACATCCAACTGACAGTAGTTCAGTTATTTGGGGGGACTCTTGTCTACATGTCAGATATAAGGCATCATACGAAAGTTATATGAAACCACATTCATACATGAATCATTTCAGACATACATGAATCATTTCAGCCAATACATGAATCATTTCAGCCATACATGAATCATTTCAGCCATACATGAATCATTTCAGACATACATGAATCATTTCAGACAATACATGAATCATTTCAGACATACATGAATCATTTCAGACATACATGAATCATTTCAGACAATATATGAATCATTTCAGACATACATGAATCATTTCAGACATACATAAATCAGACCATTATTTCAGACATACACAAATCAGACCATCATTTTAGACATACACAAATCAGACCATCAATTCAGACATACATGAATTAAGACCATCAATTCAGACATAGATGAATCAGACTATTAGACTTTTATTATTTCAGATGTTACAACAAACCTACATTTGCCAATCTCCACCCCAACAAGTATTTGAATTTATTAAATTATCTTGCATGGAAATCCGTAAAGGATATATGAATTTTTTCTGATACATGGTTACTTCCTCTAAAGGAGATGGGTTCTGTAAAATGTATAGTCAAAACAGAAGACATCTCTATTCAGGATCTACAGTATTGAGGAAACATTAAACCCAATTTCCATATCCTGCAGTAGGAGATCATCTGTGATCACCACATAAATGCCATCAGTAATGCAAATATATTATGCATTTTGCCTAGCTAGCATTATTTTCTTCTTTAACACTTTACTTCATAATTCGGGGGAGGGGGGGGGAGCAAAACTAGCTAAATGCTTATATATTTATAGTTTCGCTCTCACCTCTCGATATAGACTTAATTTGACACATTGGCAAACAGAACAGACCAATATCAGATGGCTCCTATAATATTCAGTCTGCAGAACAAAGAAAAATCCACTGTTTCACACACCATATAAAGTTCGGTTAATTAATATTCATCATATAAATGTGTACATGAATATTCAAGAGGTAAAGGGTTAATATCCTATACACAATACACGTACATATATTTTCACCTCCAAAACTACAGGAGTTGTATTCTTAATTATGCAGTTAACATAGTTTTGTACAATTAGTCATTTTTTTTTACAATAACATCTGGCCTAAAATTCATGTCAGAATGTATAAGCCATTTGTGATATAATTAAATAACTAGAGTACAGGCTGATTTCAATGGAAGAACATAAATATTTTTATCACTCTAGGTTATGGGGAAAAATTACTGACAAGTGACAAATTTCAACTTTTGTCCTCTATTTATATCATGACTTTAAACAACTTCCCCCCCCCCCCACATATATATATATACCAAGTAAAACATCATAGTAACCTCCAGGAGCTTAAACATCAATTTATACACTTAGTCAAATGTCAGTTTATGGTAAACATGCAGTTATATCACAATTTGAAGTAACCTATTTGCTGGTGCTAACATATTTACTTAACATTTATATGTGTACACTGTATAGATAACATCCAGGTCAAACCCATGATTACCATTGGTCTTTTTCTCTCCCAACCCAACAGAAACTGTTCTTGTTTTTGTTTTGTAATTAACCTCAACCAGGACAGTATTTCAGTCATAAAGTGACGTCCAGGTAGTTACAGGTGGTAGAAGAGCCCTAGTACACAGAGTCACCCACCAACCAACAACAAACCAGCTGGAAGTACAGAGAGTTTCCCAGGTAGAACCACCCACCAACCAACCACAAACCAGCTGGAAGTACAGAGAGTCTCCCAGGTAGAACCACCCACCAACCAACCACAAACCAGCTGGAAGTACAAAGAGTCACCCAGGTAGAACCACCCACCAACAACCACAAACCAGCTGGAAGTACAAAGAGTCACCCAGGTAGAACCACCCACCAACCAATCACAAGCCAGCTGGAAGGCTTTTCTAAGTAATCAGACTAACTCAGGGCCTAAAAAGGGCTAGTATATTGCCCCTAATTAATAATGATATTTTAATATTCATGTCACAAGAATACCATTATTGTTCACTTATTATCAAATTCATTTGAAAATATAAAGATTTTTGCATGACAATTCAATATCGGCACACCTGGTCAATCTTAAGACAATATGAAATTCAATTGTCTCTTGAAATGTTTGTATTTTAATCATTTTAATGAGATAAAGTTTTCTTCATTATGTAACGAATGTTACCCTTTTTTTAATTTCTTAAAAGTACAGACACAACAGAGCATTATGAAATTGTCAGAAACTTAAAAGGAAATTTTGACTAATTTGCTATGAGTTTAAATGACCTCTAAATCTTCTTACTTTTATTGACATGTTTTGACAAAATTGCTTATATGGTGACCCACAAAAGACATTTCCTGGAAGGAGGTGTCTAACCCGGGTCTCCTCTATTTGCTCATACAATATTAAGCTCAGATCCCAGGCATTACGCATGGTAAAGAAAAAATCAATTCTTTCATAGACCATATAGAGTTTAGTCAACTAATATTAACAGGTCATAAATTTGTACATGATATTTATGAGGTAAAGGATTCATTAACTTGAGAATAATCACCTATATTATCCAGTACGATAGCAAAAGAGCCTGTAAACTCCACAGTATGAGAAGAAAAATAGAATATTACTTTCAGTCTTTTATAACACTCTAATAATATGGAATATGACATTTTTTGTTTTTTTTTACTGGGTTAAACATTTGAGTCATTTGGAAAACTTTGTGCTGCCACACTGTAGTATGATGCCATAAACATGTGGCATGATACCACACCCTGTCATATTATCCTGACACCAGGCCAATCAGTCCTGAAACTGTCTTTATATCCTGGGCACCAATCAAGTTCTTAGAGTGCTGTTTTAATAACTTAGGTATGCCACAGCTGTGGATTGAACCAACAACCTCTATATATTGGGGCAGATGCTCTAACCATTCAGCCAACCGGACCAGTTCAAAGAGACATAGTAATAAAAATGCAAAAAACAAAACAGAAAATGAGAAGAAGTTTTGGTTGTTTTCAGTCAACCAAATAGATGTTCATCAGGCATATGCAGTTGTTACATAATCTGATGTCATAAAAACAAAGAAAAAGTCAGTAGTCAAAATCCTGGTTTGAACAAGTTCCTCAACAAACTAAATATTTCAACCTCAGATCCAATGTGGCCATACCACATGATATATGACATCATTTTAAGTTATCACAAGCCTCGATTTGAAAAAGAAAACTCTTGTATTTTATTTCTTAACCAATTTTAATGGGATATAGCACATGCGAAGCGGAAATTGAGCACTTAAATAAAAGTCCTAATCATTTTTTTGTCAGATAAGTTTAGTCAAAATTTCACAAACTCGGAAGGTTTTCCAGAATGTTAGGAAAAACTGTACATCTGGCAAAAGAATCACTGGAACCTATGTGTAAGGCACAATTTTCCGCTTCCCATGAGCTATAAACTATTAAAATTGATAAAGAAATAAAATACTTGCAACTGTTTTTCCTTTTGAATGGGTGCAAAATATGCTTTACGCGTTAGCTTAAGGTATTCCCATCCTAATAGCGATCAATTTCATCAAAGCCATGCATATAACTTAACAATACACATGTATATAAGTATTTAAAGTGACAAACAATGGTATTTAGGGCAAATTAACATGTATGGTAAGTGACAGAAGTTTTTTATTACCTCCTCAATTATTTTGTTGCCATGAGTTATCTCCTGAAAACTAAAAAAAAGTGTTTTTCTCCATTTTTGTGTTAAAGTTTAGATTTTTTCATGGAAATGATACAAAATCATAAATGCATCTTCTACATGAGTTTTCTCATAAATCAAATTCAGTTTTATATTCATAGAAAATACATATTTTCATAGGCTTCAATGTAATTATATGCGGATTATCTCCCAAATTAGATAAAACTTGAAAAACTCTTGGTGAATATTTTTATTTTGATGTCTTCAAAGTGACAAATTCATAGAATATAACATTGTGCAAGATATGAATAGGTATTGAGATGGGAATACCTTAATAAGACGTCATATACCACATGGTATCATCAGGCCACACTGTAGATCCAGAATTCTACAACCAAAACACAAAGCACTGTGTACAAGCAGAGATGTTTTCTTTTGATCTGTCAAAAATGAAGGACAATGATTAATATTTGAAATACGGCATATTGTCATATTAACGAGGGGAAAAGATGATACAATTCCCTACATATAAGCAATTTTTAATATATTATTGTATAAAGGTTTCTACCCCCCCGGAAATAAAAACAATTGATATTCTGACATTTATTTGATAGTCACATTGCTCTGTAACCCTGTACAAATGAACATATCAGTCAATTTAAATGCACTTTATCTTACTGAAGGTTTTTTTTCAATGTGACATTATCTCAAACAAACACAAGAAGGTGACAAAGTTGAACTCATCACAAAGAGGTAGATATGGCCAGATAGGATTAAATGATTAAATAGCAAAGCAGACATAGAGGGTTTACTAAGAGACAAACAAATGGAGAAATGGACAGAAAAACAGAAAGAAAAATATTGTAAAGACAGAGAAGTTGGGGGAGACAATGAGAGAGAGAGAGAGAGAGAGAGAGAGAGAGAGAGAGAGAGAGAGAGTGAGGGAGGGAGGGAGAGAGAGAGAGAGTGTAAAAATGTAAAAAAGACAGCTGGCAGAATAAAAAGAAGATACAATAAATTGATACTTCTCAATATATGTCACTCCTTTAATTTCATTAGCTCACCTATGACCTCTACTTCAGTGTAACAATACCACTTTTGCCCACCTGTTTACTTATAACCCTGTTACATTACAATTTCACACTGACCTCCTATCAAACTCCTTCCTCTTCTGTCACTCTCAGTTAAATTCCGAATGTTATTGATCACATTAATTTCAGTAAACTTCCACATTAATCCTGTCAGGATTTGCTGACACTTGACATAAAACTAGGCTGGAATCTCCTCAAAGAAGGCTGGAAAAAAGCGATCCTTTCATGTCCACCTGTCAAGAACTATCTCCGACACGATTTTTTTCAAAAGTAGGTTGTATACAGCATAAGCTGCTTTAAGGCGTAAGCCTATAAATTTAAGTCCCTCTTACGCAAGAACTGTTTAAACTACAGCATACCGACAGTACAGGAACAAGCGAATTCAGATAGTGTTTTGAAGGGACTGTCGGCCTGGCTGACTCTCAACTGTGTTTTACTGTAACAGTATTGACACTGTATTGAACTACCTATTATGTTACCATAATCTCCCTTGTAAACATTCACTTTTATGTAAGTCTTTTAATCATTATATGTGAGGACCTGTGAATCGCTAGCTTGTTGTTGTCAGTAAATTATTTCTATACCCATAATGCTTTAATAGGCAAGTTTCAATCATTCACGCTTGACCACGGACAGTAATTGTCTGCCTGTGTCATTTACGGACTATGTCTGCATGTGATAAGACATACTTCAGTCAAGCAGAGAAAGATTTGCTAATTTTTTTGCTTAACCCTTAACCTCATGAATATTCATGTACAAATTTATTATTTGATCTTACTAATTAATTGATTGATCTTTAAATAGGTTATAATATAATGGATTTTTTTTTTTTTTTTTTGCCATAGAAGACTGTGTAGAAACTGAGTTTAAATATTGTATGATCAAACAGAGAAGACTGATAAGTCCTTTAGGAGCTAAATTTCTTATGTGTCAAAATGAATATAATATATTGGCAAAATAAGGGAAAAATCCCTGATAACAATGTTATCTAGTCATACACAGGCTTAAATTCTCTTTCATGACACGGACAAGTTCTCTCTTATTCTAGCCACTTGGGATGATTCTTCTAATGATTTTTGCCGTACATGATTACATCCCTTGTTTCATATCAGTTGTTTGTCATAAATAATGAAAATTGTAAGGTTTTTTTTCTCTGTTTGTTGTTGTTGAATTGATTTGCTGTTGCATTTTAGCTACTATATCCATAGAGAATAAAAGCTGAATTCTAACTGATGAATTAGATTTCCAATAAAACAATCCAGTTATCATAATACATGTACTATAATTATTTTTTAGCTGAATTATTTACCATAAATATAACCTTAACCAATTTTTCGAAGATAATAATTCATAATTACATCTGCAATTTTTCAATAAAAATGATTGCTGCAATAACAAAACACAATGTTTACCCAGTGGTTTATTGATCAGCGAGAGTTCACTTCTAGCTATTTACTGGAAGTTGCCGTACACCAGTGGTAGTAATGTCAACACTGATATATTAGAACCTTTAAAACACTCATTTAGAAAATAATGACTGGAAAAATGACTGAAAAACATTTCATAAAGCAATCTTTTGTGGCATATATTAATTATAATCTACCTCCTAGAGATATTTATATTAAAAAAAAAAAGAAAAAAAAAAGAAGATATTTGAAAATCTTGTCAAAATAGCTCCCTTCATTTTCTTTTCTCACTGTTACCTCAGCAGGTAAGATTACATTGTAGTAAGTGTGAGAAAGGCTAGTAACTTTTCATTATAAACCATATCTTAAGGAAAGATACCTGTAATGGTTCTGCTACATTTCGGACCTCATGGCCTTTCAAGGAGATAACCAAGGTTTCCTAATGTTTCACATTAGGGTACCTTGGTTATCTTGGTAAAGGTTAAGTGGTCCAAGACGTAGCGGAATCATTACAGGTATCTTGCCTTAAGATATGGTTTATAATGAAAAGTTAAAGTAGCTTATGAATTGGTCCATTTAATACAAGGGCCAAATGGAAGAACCCATCACTATATTTTGTGTAATACAGTAGACTCGACTGTAGGTTGACGTGTAACGTTAGTTTTTGATATTTAACTCACAAGGCAACACACGTCGACAATTCTATTGAAATGGTAACGTTTACGGTTTTATTTCCTGAATAAAAATAACTATCCTTACCTTGACATAATCACTCCATCCTGTTTAATCAATATTTGTGCACACAATTCATGCTTAAATTAACGTTATTTTACATTTTCTTTTCAACCCAGATTTATTCTTCAATCACATGGAGTAATTAAAATAATACAAAATCAATTGATTACAGCTGTTTCTTTCTGATTTTTGTCATCTCTTGTATTAGGAGTTGATCCTTTTTCAAATTGGTAGATTACATTGTTCAATGAAGACAAACTGCCCATTGTTAACGGGTCATACTTTGGACACTCTTTTGCTCCAAGGTGAATATAAAATTATGTTGGTATTTGGGCACAGTCAGACCCATTCATGCAATAAATCAATTGATAATAATCAACCACAACTGGCCATGAATTATCTCTGTGAACACATACACGCATCCACAGACACAAACGCACAAAACAACAAAAAATATACAAAATTTTAATTATGAATAAAAACAATGTATTTGACTTGGATAAGACATAATCTTCTCAAATGGTGTGACAATTCCAGATATTCTGACAGTCAGAAAATCAACAAGATGGTCAAGCGTAGGCCACAAGGACTGCTCTAATATTAATCAGTAATAAGTAATATATGAAAAAGGATGGTGGTTAAATCATTTGATAATGTAGAATATGTGAATCATCATCCATGAAGCACTTGAAATATGCATAGAAAAAGCATCCACTTTACCACAATCGGCAGAGTAAACATTATTGAATGACAGCGACTATAAAACAGTCTTTCAGTCTGAGGGCCAAAAACAGGTCTGTAACTTTTAGGTATTTTTTTTCCTTTAGTACATGTATAGGCATTTTATACCAAATAAAATATCATTCAGATATTCATTAGGTCTTATCTTGCATTATCATTCATAACAAGGCAGTCCAAAGGACAGCTATATCCCCCGCCGCTGGCCAAATATTAGAATTTGTTTGGTCATAGGATTATGTTCACCTTAACCTGGCATGGTTGTAGCAGACATAGAAGATCAGTTTAAGACAATTTAACTTTCCGGAGTTATGTATGAATCTCAGAATTCGGAGGCACATATATTAAAAGTTTACTGACAAGTTTTACATGGGAAACAGTACAAAAAGTGAACATAAATGAAGTATAGGATGTGTTAGGTAACCACAAAGTACATGTGTAACTCAATTAAAAACTTTATATATCATGAAATAATTTGTATGATTGTGAACATGACATACTATTATTTACCGAGTACAATAAATCACTGTGGAAGAGCAATCCAGGTCAAGAAGTGGTCTGTGTAAGGCAAGGGGAACACTCCTGAATGAGATATGGAGCGGACACGAAAATAACATTTGACCTGCAAGTATGACCTTGACCTTGAGCAAGCATGACCGACTCATGCCTTCTGCACATCAGCTCAATGAGGTTAACATTTTAGCCGAGTTTGAAGAAAATGTGTCCAAGCGTTCATGAGATATGGAGCGGACACGAAAATAACATTTGACCTTCAAGTATGACCTTGCTTAGTTTGAAGAAAATGTGTCCAAGCGTTCATGAGATATGGAGCGGACACGAAAATAACATTTGACCTTCAAGTATGACCTTGACCTTGACCAGCTGACCACTCATGCCTTCTGCACATCAGCTCAAT
>CM037787.1:1994420-2044420 GCA_021229015.1 Solen grandis
TTCGAATTTGGAAATTTGAAAGCCGGGGTGCACATCTGCATCCTAACATACATCTTCAGTGAAAATATCAAGACAATCATACCAGAATTGACTAGAACGCGAACAAACATTTGAAGCTGACGTCATTAAAATTTGAAAATAATTGCATGTAAAATTAAACTTTTTTGTCGAGGCAATTTAATTTTCATGTTGCTTGGACACTGGCAACATATTGAAATTTAATCTTGAAGAAGAAGAATACGAAAAAGAAGAATAAACGTAACAAACCCCATACGTTTTCCGCAGGTTTGCGGAAAGCCGTAATAAAATAAGGATTGTCACGGGATCTCCCAACCCGAGGCGTAGTCTTTCAGCTGGACTGCGTTAGACCGGTGGTTCTTCCCCATCTGTAGACATTGCTGTCATTGCGACGGTTAACTCCGCTTCCAAAACCAGACATTTTTTATAGGTCTTTTCGTTGTTTATCAGTGACGATAGTCAATCAATCTATAGTCCAGAGTATATTAACTAATATTATAGACAGGTTTATCTTCTTTACAGAGAGAGTGGTTGGGGGAATAACTTCATTGGTAACCTCAGTAACAGAGCTTAAAACTTCCGGGGTGGGGCAAGTGAGTGGGAAAAAAACCTCAGCAGGCGACTGTCTGTAAAAAGATTACTAGCCCTCCTTCTTCAGTTGACTCAATTATCAAAAGCAAAGTCTGTCATTTTAAGGCGATAGAATAGAGCAGAAGTAAATTTATAAATTTAGAATTTTTACGGGTGCCTGAGAGCGAAGCGGAAAAGCACTTCGTTTATCAATATGCGCTTAGTGTTCGATTCCAAGTCACGTGCGAATAGAGCAAGGTGATCGCCCATCTAGGCATATTTGGTACCATCCGGGCACCTCCCGCAATAATGACCGTATACGTCAACATCTGTCACCTATGAAGGATATGTATGTTGTGAGAAATTGCCTCACTATCAATGTAAAATAGATACTTTGTTAAAGTTTTACTAAGAAAAAAGTACTAGTAACGTTACTCCGTATTTTAGATGATGCTGGAATTATGAATTTTCCAAATATAGACTCTACTGCATATATTTTGAGTATAGTTTGATTTTTAAGTCATGTTATTTATATGAATGCAAATATTTTATAATGTCTTAATTCTTAATAAATAATGTATCTATGTTATAATCTCTTGATGTCCCGGGGTCGGGAGGTCTTGCCGCATCATACCAAAGTCATAAAAAATGGTCCCAGTATAGAATACAATTGAATTCCTTCTTTTTCAATATTTCGGCAAATAATTTGCCTTTCTCAAGGAAAAAAAAGAGCAGCTACATAAAAGACGTTTGTGCAGACGTCATATTGTTATTGCTAACATTTTTTTTTTGCGGGCGGGGGGCATTTTTTGCCGAAATATTGAAAAGGAGTTAATTTAATTGTATTTTATATTTTTTCCTTCTGGAAAACAAACATATTTATTGATAACACGGCTCTCGAATATCCCCCTTTCCATGGCGCTCAGCATAAAAGAGTAGTTTCAGGACTGGTTGTCCAAGATATGATTGGGTGTATACCACACCCGGCATGATACTGCCGAGTGTGGCAGCACTGACTATATCTGTCTCAAGTAGACAGTCTTCAAATGACAGAAATACTGTCGGTGGGACGTTAATTCCAATAAACAAGCAAATTGTTATTTAGAATGCTATTTTAGCCTTTTGGTGCTTTTAAAAGCTTAAGTTCACTTGAGAACATGTGCCGAGGATGAGCTATTAGGTGGGGTGTATGTCTGGCCTCTGTCCACAATTGTTTGTTTTTACACTCAAGCATCATCGTTTCTTCAAACTTCATGACAATGGATATAGCCATAGTTCGCTTATTGCTGGTATCGCAATTTAGGTGAGGAGTTATGGCCGTTCAAACAAACAAGAGTGTTCTCTGGAATATGTGTGTGTCACCTGCTAAGGCGTGACGGAAAAAAAGTTTGACCGACAGACATGCGGACGGACGGACAGACGAGGAAAAGTGGTCCCTATGTGTCACCTCTGCTTACAGCAGGTGTCACAACAAGAGCTGTCCGAAAGACAGCATGCTCGACTATTCGGGTATTTGATAGAGACGCAATACCATTGTATTAAAGCAGTATTAAAATAATTTATGTGACTCAATTTAGCAGCATGTTCTCTTTAATTCTCAGTAAAACTCAGGTCACAATTCGAAAGAAAAAAAATCAAGTAAAAGTTCATCTTTCGGACAGCTCTTGTTAAATTAAATATTATTTAAATTAATATATAATAGTTATTGTATTAAATAAAAAAAGTTAATGCAATTTTTTTAATTTTCTATAAGTATTTAATAATTATTATTAATTTAATTAATTAAATTTATTAAAATTTTAGTTCTGCAGGTTTGGTTCATGTCTGGGATGACTTGTGTGAAGTTTAAATCCAATACACCAAGGGGTTACTGAGTAATGACATTAATCTAGTTGCAAAAAACTTTAACCAAAAATGTTAACGCAAATTTCTAAGTCGAAAAAGGCCCATGATTTAAGTAAAATTCTAGCAAGAGTTGTTCATCTTGGTTCTGCAGATCCATTTTATGTTTAGGAAGACTTGTATGAAGTTTAAATCCAATACACCAAGTGCTTCCTGAGTAATAATATTAACTAGTTGCAGAAAAACTTTAACCAAAAATGTTAACGCAAATTTCTAAGTCGAAAAAGGCCCATAATTTGAGTAAAATTCTAGCAAGAGTTGTTCATCTTGGTTCTGCAGGTCCATTTCATGTTTAGGAAGACTTGTTTGAAGTTTAAATCCAATACACCAATTGCTTATTGAGTAATAATATTAACTTAGTTGCAGAAAAACTTTAACCAAAAATGTTAACGCAAATTTCTAATCGAAAAAGGCCCATAATTTGAGTAAAATTCTAGCAAGAGTTGTTCATCTTGGTTCTGCAGGTCCATTTCATGTTTAGGAAGACTTGTGTAAAGTTTAAATCCAATACACCAAGGGGTTACTGAGTAATGACATTAATTTAGTTGCAAAAAACTTTAACCAAAAATGTTAACGCAAATTTCTAAGTCGAAAAAGGCCCATAATTTAAGTAAAATTCTAGCAAGAGTTGTCCATCTTGGTTCTTCAGGTTGGTTTCATGCTTAGGAAGACTTGTGTAAAGTTTAAATCCAATACACCAAGTGGTTACAGAGTTATGATATTAACTTAGTTGCAGAAAAACTTTAACCAAAAATGTTAACGCAAATTTCTAAGTTGAAAAAGGCCCATAATTTGAGTAAAATTCAATCAAGAGTTGTCCCTCTTGGTGATCTAGGTTTGTTTTGTGCCTAGAAAGACTTGTGTGAGGATTGATTGCAATACACCTACTGGTTTCTTAGATATGACTGCCAACGCCGACACCGACGCTGACGCCAACGCCGGGGCGAGTAGAATAGCTCTCATATTCTCCGAATAGTCAAGCTAAAAATGCAATATATTTTTATGTAAATAAGTATACTATTATCTGTATAGTGGTTAACACACAGGCTTTCTTCTACTACAACTCTGTTTCAATTCCATATCAATCAGACGTAAGTAAAAGGGTCATAGTCCCACATGATATACGGCGCAAACGACACTGTGTCAAAATCGTCTTTCCTTCAGATGTTTGCTGCCTACGTACCCTTCTTACCATAGAGTAACCAAGAATGTCTGCAAGTACTGTTTGTTATGGGAAACTAACAGAAAATAAAAAGGAGTTAATTGCAATGTTTATTTATTAGAATAAAGTTCTGTATAAACCATAAACATGACAAGATAAATCTATGTGTAACAATAAAAATGTAAGTTTTATGAATCAAATTAAACCGGTCTGGAATATTAATACATAAAAAGACAAAGAAAAACATCATCAAAATTCTTTCTATTAGCTTAAAAAGTTTAAACACGTATAAAGGGAGAGACATGTGAAGGCCCATACTGCTTAGATGTTATTTTCTACCAACTTTTAGAGTTTGAGGAAATTCTCTCACTTAAGACATTTTCCCTTATTAACATTATCAACACTATGAAATAAGCACAAGGAATTGGAGGCATTCATGTTTTTCTGTCAAAGTAATAGACAATATCCATGAAAAACGAGGAACTGGAGCTGACATATAAGATTGATACTGTACATTGGTCCATATAATCTACTACAGTAACTACTAAAACAAACGACTTAGCCAAAATCATTTTAAACAGTAATAGAGTACTCTCAATTATCAAGACTGTCACTGAAGCATTTTCAAGAAATAAGAGACATGTATTAATGAAATATTGCAGTAGTTATCATGGGAATAAATTAATGTATAAATTTACTGTTGCATAATCCTTGCCATTATCATGTCTTTGAAAAAAAAATTTCTTTATGTGTCAAAATAATAACTTGCAGTGCATGTTATGTTTCAAATTTTGCTAATATTAAAAAAAAAAAAAGGTAAAGAGAGTATGAGAAATCGAGATATCACACTTGTTTATCTTTGCAAGTTAAAGATAATTCCAATACAACAAAAAAGCTTATTTATACATGTTCACTCTCTATCTGGTCCAGCACGAGTTTGAGAATGCCATATTGCAAGATCTGAAACAACACATTTTAATACACTACAATAAGATTCTTTAAATAAATACTAGTTACACTATCTAAATTGATACGTTTTATACTGATTACTAATACATGTAAAATTCTCCATCACAGTTCAGGCATCACAAATAAATAAAATACTGGTACATGTATTCATATTTGAACTTTCACTAGCTGAACCAACATGACCTCCAGTCACTCATCTCTACTGTGATTGGCTGATATATCAATAGCTGACTTTTCATTGGTTGAACATAACTGAACTCCTGTCATTTATCCTCTATCATTACTGATACACCAACAGCTGACTTCTGATTGGTTGATCAGGAAATCACAATCCAAGAGATCTTCGGTCCTTTAAGACCATCTCTGCTGCCAGGCGACCTGCTGACCCCATTACTCCGCCTCCTGAAACGTATTCATGATTAATAAAAATAATATGCTTTGGATGATGGTTACTTGTAGATTTTCCAGGTAAGGTCACATTTACTAAACCAGATTTTGTACCATAATCAACAAATACAATCAATTATTATATACCTATACATTTTCTGGCCCTAAAACACGCAAAATACGAGACGCAATACAACTCAACAGATTAAAAATCCGTATTATATCAGCGTCTAATACATAGTATGATGTCACACTGTGCAGACTACTTTCGGCATGGTTCCCGCTGTAAGTGGGCACTACGTAGTAAATAGAGACGAGAACCAATACTACTGGGAGAACCAGTTTCTATTTTTATCAAAGAAATCATCTCGTCAAATTTATTTTATAAACGATAAAAAAGGATGTTCTTGTTTTTTTTTTTATTATTATCAAAGAAACATTGTTTTTATTTTTTTCTTTAAATTTCTTTACAAACTTATCACAAATAACAGACACGTTTTCGAGATTCACCGTTATTTCATTGTTGTCGGCTGCAGCAATTGTTTACATTTCAGGATAGGTCTAAAACGCTGACTATCTAATTCCATAGTAAAATTCATCCGCCATTGATAATTTTTAAAAAAAAAAGATTTTTGAAGAAAAAAGTAATAAAGCCATCAAAACCCTAAAAACTGACTTCTTCTGTTTTGAAAATGTAAAGGTATATAATAAAAGGAAAATTATGTTGCAGTAGCTTTCCGTGGCTTCGTATTTTGCTTCTCACAGCGTAGGAAGAAAGATATCTCGCTCGACCTTCGGTCTCGCGAGATATCTTTCTTCCCACGCTGCTCGGAGCAAAATACAAAGCCACAGAAAGCTACTGCAACATAATATTCCCTATTTACTTCACATAAAATCAGAATATCTCTTAATAATATGTATATTTAAGTTATTTTTCTACTATCTATAATCAATATTGAAATGTCATTCAAACTATATGAAATAATACTTATGCCATTTTTGCATATCTATTCATATAAAACAAATATCATACACCACACAAGATAAGTAATATAATTCAATATGATAATACATCCTGTATATCAATCTAATATAATGTCAAAAATATTTTTCTGAGATCAATTTTCCACTCTATCATTTAGATGGACCACTGATCATATGGTCACACCCTCCTAAAGTTACATCTCCGCCCCCTTACCTGGGTGAGCCCCACTCCCACACAGGTACAGCCCTGTCAGGGCACCTCTATAGTCACTTAGTCCTGCAGTTGGACGAGTCATAAACAACTGGTCCAGGGACATTGCTCCATGGAATATGTTCTGCAATACATTGCAAAGGTTATTCAGCATTTTTCACAACATCTAATTTTATCCTTATTTTATATCTAACATAAATCTCCAATGTCAAACACTTCATCCATGACAATGTACACATATTCATAAATATAATTTTTTTATTAAAAAAAAAAAAATTCTGTAGTAGAAAAATAATAGAAGTCATTTTTTACATTATGTTCATGCTTATTACACTTAATGTTAATTATTTGAAAGTACTTTATAATATCAAATCATCATAAAAGGAATGAGAAAAACCTGACAAAAGAAGTAGATAACAACACAACTTTACATTCAACAAGTAATAATTTAACAGTATTATGCAGGCAGGTTTCTATGCATACACACCCCTCCGGTGAGCCCAAAAACTTGCTCCAAATCGGGTGGTGTCAAAATGTCTCTTCCAACAACACTCTCCTTGAATCCAGGGGCGTAGTCCTCAATACAGTCAAAAACTGGGGACCAGAAGCAAACCGGCAACAGTATCATAATAAAATATTGTATACAAGCATATACATATATATTCTTTTCATTAAGCCATAATCAGAATTAAGTTTCTGGTGATGAACAAGGAAAGGAACAGAAGAAAAAAAATCATACAGGAACGCCACCCAGCTGACATCCTGTCCTGAAGGTCAGTGGTTCTACCTGCTGCAATTAATGTTCTCAGGGTTTTCTGCCACTTGTTATTAGCTGGATGATGCTACATGTTTCTGTTAACCCTTTCCCTCATATAGACTCATTTTGACGCCCTTAATAGGTATCACATAAAGCCTGATCTGCAGAAAACCACAGTTAAACCTTACCAAATTTAATTACAAAATCCTCATTTCCAGACCACTGAGGAGCAGCGAACAGCATAAAACCTGATCAGCCTGCGAGTTACTCGCAGGCTGATCTGGTTTTATGCTGTTCGCATAGGTCTTTTCATGGTTTCCTCTATGAGGGAAAGGGTTAACTCAAAGGATGTCATGGTCCAGTCAAGTACACAAAAAGGAGGTCAGCTTTTGAGAACAAAAAAATTTAGCCTGCTCAAATGCGTTCTAGGCATTCCCTGTAAAGGTACGTCTGATTTTAAGGTAAAGTCACTGTAATGGTTCCACAACCTCTTTGACCACTTAACATCTACCAAGATAACCAAGATATCCTAATGAAACATTAGGAAAACTTGGTTATCTCCATGAAAGGCCATGAGGTCCGAAATGTAGTGGTACCATTACAGGGACTTTACATTAAGAACTCAAATTTTTTACCCATTTCAATACATTACCGGTGCGCAAAGGTTATATAATCATACGAATGTCCCATTGTATCAAATGACATTAAATTGATCAAGAGCCATTGAAAATCCAAATTATATAATAATACAGCTCATACCAGGGACCTCATATCATTTAGATATAGCGACACTGGGTAATGGACAACTATCAAATTTACTGGTTTTCAATAACCTGAGTATAAATATTGTTAGTACAAAAGTTATACCCCTATCTTATGTCAAGATATCTGTTCTCAGAGTCGACAAAATATAATTAGTACCTTTGTTATTCCCCATATTGCACACATTTTTCGAAAATTTCGGACAGCGATATCTAAGTCATTTTTTCACTAAATAACTTCGTTTTTGTATTAAACTGTATCTAAACAAATGAATTAGTGATCCGTGTCTCAAATTTCTTTTAAAATTTTCTGTTCAAAAGTTATTTAACTTAACTTTTTATTTTCGCTTCGAAACACGCCGCTCGTCAATTAATTAGCCATTGTAACAAAACTAAAACAATTATCGAAAAACTGAGACACGGATCACTAGACGGATCAAAGACCTTCCGACAGACGAAAACCGCTTTGAAATCGGACAACAATCAACTTTGTAATCACTGTCCAAACACCCCCACTACAAGCTAATTCCAGTGTGTGGAAAATAAGCTTGAAAGATAAAACGATCAAAATGTGCTAATTAAATGGGATTATCGCATAACTGTTCAGCCTTAATTAAATTCTTTTTGCTCAGTAGTTTAGCTGTTTGATACATCGTCCATTATTCACACTTTCCGAACATATAAGTACCTAAACTTTTGGGTTACATCCCATAAAGTCATCTAGAGTCATAGTGCACACGGCATATAACACATAAAAAGTCACGTGACTATCTTCAAGCGTCAAGATAAGGGGCCCCACACAGGGAAATAATGGATACCGAAGCCGCACTAAGCCGAGCAGTCGTAGGGGCAGGGTATGATTGAAATGTGTTTTTTGCATTTATTAATTACATATACCGTATTTTATTATTTGATATTATGCCTGTTTCAATATGATACATAATTAGGGTTTTGGTTAAGGTAGCGACATTGGGTAATAACGGTAAAATGCATCAAAATGTCTATGAAAATAAAATTAAAGGACACATTTTGTTTCATCAGTCTGTATCTTCATTCTGGTACAGATCTCCAAAATTAATAGAAATAATCGATTATAAGAAAATAACCATTATTTATGTTCCATGCACAGACGTTGTATATAGCGCACGTCATAAAATCGACGTCACGCCTGTCTTTGAATAATAAGCAAATTTTCTCTTTTGTCGTTTTATTGATTCTTAACTGAAATCTTCACGACAAAAAAGTATGGGTTTTATCGGACTTTTGATTGGTTTGCTTATTTATCAACACTGTCTCATCATTTCTTACATATAAACGGTTTCTTATCCTGCTAACATGCAATATACGAACCCCAATATACCAAAACTGTAAACTTCTATAACAATAGATTGATTTCTTAAAATTAGTAATTATAATGGTTTTTTTTTATTAATTGTATGTGTAAATATAATTGCAAATAAAAGCTTATAAAAATAAAGCCATTGCTAGGGAATACTTTTAACTGAAAATAACCTTATTGAAACGTATTGGCATATATAAAGTTTTGTTTACTACTTTTGCAACAATACAATACAAAAACTTTGTGTTTAAAAATATTGTCTGTATAGATTATGACTTGATTTGTCTGGGTCGGGTTAATCAGTGTCCCCTGAAAACTGGTTTCCTGTGTGTACTGCACGAGTGCTTTTATTACCGTGTGCCGTTTGGTCATATATCACACAGTTTACTGGACTCGGGGCCCGAGCTGTCACCTAGTATATTACGTAATAGACTTCCTGTCCCCAGTGTAACTGGCTACATGTTGACAACTAACGGGCCTCTAATTTGTTACTATTTGGGTCTCTAAGAGACCGCGTAGAAACAATTGTACTGATAAAGTGTAATGAAAAAAATGAAGTTCATTTCGATATTCAAATAAAAGGACAAATACTTTAAGATGTTGAGTATATTAAATACTATTGAAAAGATTTCTTTTATTTCCCATATTTACTTCAGGTGATAATAAACATTAACCTGCTGCTATAGTAACTGATAGTTATATGACAAACGACAAACTAATATCTTCCTAGCGTATAAACTGATTTCCCTACACGGCGCCTCTGAAAGCCCCGCCTACTAGACGTCACGTGATCGAAATAGCGGACTGCTTTTTCGGCTATATGGGGTCTGGTTATTCAGGGCCATAAATCGCATATTTTAAAGTGAGATATTGGATTTTTGTTTTCACAGATCATTAGAAGAAGGTGTGAAGTATTTTATTCCGTTAAAAACCCATTTTGATGCATTTTACCATTATTACCCAATGTCGCTACCTTAAAACACAGTTTTAAGAAGTATCAATATTTAGACCATGATACAGTGTTATAATAATTATGGACTGAATACAGTTAGAACATGGTACAATCATTGTATAATCCAGGTCAGAATTTGAATTCTTGAAAAATTAAATCTTTAGGCATCATACATGTATTTGATTTCTTGTTTATTGCAATATTTGAGTTTATTCTTGAAAATCCCATTTAAGTTCAATACTGAGGATATGGAGCCACTGAGCCCATTTCACTAATCTTTGTATGATCAAATCTGATCTTAGTCTGTAGTTCTAAACAGTGTCTACTAATGTCTTATTTTCACAATAAAACATGAAGAAAGTTGACCAATTTCAGTGCATTAATCAAACACAACACTTTTTGTAATTAATAAATCACAGGAAAAATATTATTGTACATCTGTGAATTTACGCTTACAATTTTTTTTGTATGAAGTTTAATGAAATCAGCCCCTGGACATCGGATACAGCATTTTAAAGAAAGCATACTTTACTAATGAGGTACTTAAGTACTGATAAAGTGATCCTAGAACAAGACTTGTCTGTCTCCTAACCTGTATCAGCATACTCGTTCCGCGCGGTGTCATCCCAGCTCCGCCCACCTGCCAGGGTGTAGGGCGTGTACTGGGTGAAGAGCAGTACACAGTGGTGGCCAGGGGGCGCTATTGTTGGGTCCAGGCTGGATGGGATGGTCATCTCGATCATCGGCCTGTCACAGATATCGGTCTTTATTTACTGAGATCATTTCCTTTTAAACAAATCCTCTTATGTTCTTGTTTTTCTACTGATGAGATCACTAAGATTGACAAATATCAGCAAAGAAATATGTTTATATGAGTTTAATCCTGAACTATTAGTTTACATATCGTTTAACATATTCTGATGAATCAATTCTTTAACAGAACAGGAAATCATGGATGTCTTTGAAAATGCTTGTCCTTAAAGATAAAATATCTTAATGTCCGTCAGCAGTCACCTGCATTTAGCCTCTGACCAGAGCAACCAGAGCTCAGAAGCTACTTTTCCTGATTTTATTTCAGGGGTTTCTAAAGACAGTTACAAAAAGGAATGTATACTGGTAATTGGGGATATAACAATTATAAATCTACCTTAAATATTTACTTTGTTATCAATTTTACCTTGATCATGGTATTTGTTATAATTCTCCAGTCTCAAAACATGACTATTTAAAAATAAGTTACAAAGCACTGGGTCTACCTTGAGAACATGTAATTCTAAAATGACAAGAGCCATGCTGACATGGCCATACCCCGCCGAATGCTTGCTTGTTAGAAGATGAAACCCATGTGACATACTAATTCCCCTATTTTGGGTAAAATGTTAAGATTACTGTGACAAAAATTAAGTCCTTATCCTTCTTGTGCACTGCACTTCTCCTCAATAAGATCTATCCACCTATGAAGTTTCAAGTTGATATCTCAAATACTTTTCTACTTATGCTCCGGACAAAAATTAAGTCTGAAAAATAACAAAGGGCAATAACTCAAAAATCATGAAAGGCAGAGTTAACATTCTTGTGCACTGCACCCCTCCCCCCCCCCCTTTCAGTAAGATCTATCCACTTATCAAGTTTCAAGTTGATATCTCAAATACTTTTTGACTTATGGCCTGAAAAAAAATTAAGTCTGAAAAATAACAAAGGGTAATAACTCAAAAATTATGAAAGGTAGAGTAATCATTCTTGTGCACTGCACTCCTCATCAATAAGATCTATCCACCTACGAAGTGTCAAGTTGATTGTAAAATATTTTTGACTCATGCTCTGGACAAAAATTAAGCCTGAAAAATAACAAAGGGCAATAACTCAAAAATTATAAAAGATAGTGTTATCATTCTTGTGCACTTCAATCTTCCTCAATGAGATCTATCCACCTATGAGTTATCAAGTCGATTCCTCAAATACTTTTCGAGTTATGCTCCGGACAAAAATGGGGGACAGATGGATGGACAGACGGACGGAGACGATTACCATATCCCCCGCCGCTTTCAATGGGGGATACAAATTTGGAATAAATTGCTTTCAAGACACACACAAAAACTGAATATACCTTTTAGCATATTTCCCCTCTTTTGCAGCAAGATAAGCATCTGTGATGTCACTAGTGTCCTCGCAGTTGAGATGAATCGTACAGCGATGATGAGGCATTACCACATTGTCGCCAGAGTTTGGGTCAGCAATGAAGTTTGGCAGCTTGTTCACAGCAACTGAAAACAATTTTCATTCTATATAAACACTAGAATAATCAGCAAAAATTATGATTCTTCTGCGAGTAACATGCATGCTTATCAATAGTTATAATGTACATCACTTCAAAGAGATCGGGACTATGAATTAAAATGATGTCAAATCTGGTGTTAAACTATCAATTCCAGTAATTTGTTATCTCTCTATTTTCATCACTGAATTTAACTATGCCAATATGCAACTATAAGGGTTTTATCCCATCATATGGGAGGTGGGCATATAGATAAGGGATGGCAGGCATCATATTAACAGAACTGTTGGAACTTGATGTGTGATAAACATATTTTGCCACATCTTTCATCCCGAAAATAGAAAACAATGTGCCAGTTTAAAAATGTTTTACATAATCTCCATATACATGACATTTTAATAAAAGATCACTACAAACCCAAGGGAGTCAAAATACCCATATATGGTCACCATTCCCCCATAGTATAACACAGTAGTGATACATTTGTATGCATTACCATCAACAAGATAGTGTCACCTACCATTTATTTTGGTGACTGGAGATTCATAGCTTATACTCTTTACATCCTTCAAAATGTGTTCCGGTAAATTGCCCTGCACAGAAAATAGTTCAGTTAATACTGATTCATATAAGAAGCTCTGTCATGATATAAAATGACTAGAGGAAATAATGACTAATTAGTCATGTATCTTATGGCATGAGCAAATATCTTCAATATTCTTACATGAAAAAAAAAATTTAAAAAAACGCGATTAAATCAGTCAAATATTCTCAATTGAAATATGCAATGAAGTCATTGCTGGAATTTGGTATTAATGAAATTATGGCCATATAGACTGTGTCAAAATATTATGTTAAGGTAATAGTAAAAATGATAATCATTTCTATAATGAAGCATTTTGAAACAATATTGGACTGAGACCCTATGGCTGTACATACAATATAAGGTGTCAAGTTATAACCGAAACTGTTGGTAGTATAACCAAATTTTGAGTATTGGTATTTTTTTTTAGATATCACCATAACAACAGGAATATGTAAATTTACCTCTGGCAGAAGGTCAAGGAATGTGACTTTGGGTGTGGCATTAGACAAGACAACATTGGCTTTGATCTCTGTTCCGTCTTCAAGCACTACACCCTCAGCACGACCGTTCTTGGCTATAATTTCACTGACACGCTGTACAATGAAGAAATTATGAAAAGTCTAAACTTACTGAAAACCTTGTAAATGTAAAATGGGTAAGCTATTTCCAATGAATTTTATTCAGGCAGTAATATCACAGTTTGATCACTGTAAGAATCATAATTCAAAGTAATGGAATACTCTAAAATGTGATAATGTATAAAAACACAAAGTAGATATTTTGACCTAGGTTTACACATCAATGTAACACAACTGCATTTATATCCAAAGGAATCCCAAAATTATGCAAACAGTCAGTAGGTATGGTGTTATTATCTGATCTTTAAAGGCAAAATATTGTGGTTAAAGTAAAGATCAAAGATCTGACATTGCTTTTTTTTTTATTTCATAGCTGCAACATTAACATTTCCAATAATGCTGTTTGTTTTGTTGGGTTTATACTGATACCTACTGAAGCCTCACGTTTCTCTGTTACCTGTTTTAGGTTTCTTCAAAAAGCAATGAATATAAACAACTAGAAGTAAGACTGGTCAAATATTAAAAGTTATATCAGTTTTGGATTAATAATTATATATGCCTGGGATTTACCTTGGAAGTAAAGATGCTTGCCCCCTGGTCGAGGGCGCTGTTAGCGATGGCGTGCGACACGGCCCCCATCCCTCCCTCCACGTAACCCCACGCTCCCTTCACTCCCTCGATCTCTCCCATCACGTGGTGCAGCAGTACATACCTGTAACACACACTCACACGTTACACCATATACATATCACATGCCATACAGTGTGATAGCATAGACTGTTAATCAGAGAAAAATGCTTGGACATTTCTTATTCATGTATGAGTAGATATTAAAGACTTATCTCCTGAGTCATTTTTTAAATCTAGTTTAAAGATAAGTAAAAAAGGGCCCCGTACTCACCCACTGCCCAGTGTGTCTGGGCTTATCATGGCCCCTATCACTGCATCTGTTGCCAGGGTGGCTTTCAGGGGCTCTGACTCAAACCACTTGTCCAAGATCTGGGGCAGATATATGAAATGATAACTCAGTTCTAAATTAAAATGTCCTTTCTTGAAATAAATAAATAAGATTTCTTTGCTTCATGATGACATCAAACAATTGTAATGATTTTCCTTGATTCCAATCAACATATCTCATAAAGTATTCTTTGTACTCTATAAAGGGTTTCTACTCAGAAATTAAGAATTCAGGATGAAAGTTATTTATGGTACTCTGGTCAAAGGCATTCTAGCTGGTTATAATCTCACATATGTTCCTTGCATAAGCATTATAAGGACAATAATCAATAAACCAAAGGAGAGGTAAGGGTATTCTTTCATTAAGATGCTAACTACTTCCGGTACAGGTTAGTATTTCATAAGAAGGTATAAGCATAGCTGAAATCACAATTATCATATACATGGCTTATTTGGTTGAGTTCAGAAATAGTACAAAGAAACACAGATATTGTGATATTTCTTTACATGCTCACCCTTGTGGCTGGAGCCGTCATTAGCTCATAAAACTCTGGAAGGTCCCGGCCCATCTTCTTAACTTTATGACAGAAGAGAAATATAACATCAATAATTAAACTTCAAACCTATCTAACGAAGCCAGCAAGGGACAATAAAATGCACCACTTAACACCTTAACTCTGGTAGCCTCTAAATGGAGATGGTAAAATGTTTAGCAAAAAGCTGCTATATCTTGAAGATGGCAGTTTAAAAAATGTGGATGCCAGGAGAGGTTTAATTATACTTTCCTTTGATAAATAATTATATATATACATGTAATAAGCATGACCTTATTATAAAATCAATATTTTGTAATTAGAACATAAGAATTTTGGTCAGAGCCAATCAATCCTTGAATTACATGCTTTTGTTGAGCAGAAATCAAGGTTGCTATACCAAGTAAGTCTGTTTTTAATGACAAAATGTGTAACTGCCAGCTACTGATTCATGAACTGCCTTCTACTGAGGTGGGTGTTTAGTAACCATTTAGTTTGGTTACTTTTCAAAACATTTGCATGTTTAAATATTATAGCTAGTTAAAATTCCATTTCTTTAATCAAGTGCATCAAAGTTGGCTGTTCCAAATAAGCATTACTATCAATATCAATATGTAAAATATTTGGACTGAAGTTTCTTCTAAAATTAAACTGGATCTTAGTCTACTGGATACAAGTCTCATTGAAGAGTACCGGTAAGGCAAGAATTTAAAGAATTTAGTTAGTATATGAATTAAGTCATCACCTAATGGGATTCATAACCAGACACCTGTATACCAACTCAGCTAAAGAGATAGGAATATGATACACATATCTAACTTACATGACTGCAGCAGGTATTTATAGGTGGACAGCAGTTTAATCTTGCCCAAAAGTGACCTGGTCTCCATGACATTAGGCAGGTGGACAGGTGGGTTGTCCAGAAGGGGTTCTACAGCAGTCACTATCCGTTCCAACATCCCCTCAAACTGGCTGTACATCTGGAAATGACAAGGTCAACCTCCACACTTACCAAGTTCTTACAGTCTAGGGCTGTTAATATATCCCAAATTGATACCAGATACCTGACCACAAAGTAATTACATGACAAACAAGAGCTGACAGTGAGACAGTTTGCTGGTGTTTTTTTTATATAATTTAACCAAATTAAGTTGCAAACAAAACTTTTTAAAAAAAATCTTAAATCAACAGACGCTATAAGTTTAATTAAGTTTAGTCAAGAGTTATCTTACTGAATGTTTGTGTAATGTCCTTACAGACCTTTGTGAACTATTTAAATCAGTAAGTTGTGTTTTGAAAAAAGGTGATACTATTTGAACAGTATTGTATTGGTTTATACACTATTAAGAAGTAATATACATTATTTGCAGTATAAATATAATTATATTTAGAATCAGTTTGTCAAAAATATTTAAAAAAAAAAAAAAGAACTTTTCATGCAATTTTACAAAGCAAGTATATAATGACACAGCTACTGATGTATCTCACCTCGGCATCTCGAGCAGAGAACTGGCCAATCTGACGCTTGTTCTCCTCCCCATCCCGCCCCAGTATCAGAGACTTCACCGTCTTGCCATTGATAGTCACAGGCTCCAGCAGCGGGGTGTAGGCACTGGGATCCCGCAGGTAAACCTTCAGACCGTATTTCTGATAATAAAAATTAAGTCATGGTATTAAGTGGATAAGTTGTAATACCTTACCTCATATAGACTCATTTTGATGCATTTGGAAACAGAGCAGACCCAGATCAGGGTCTCCTCTGTTTGTTCATACAATATTGGTATTCAGATTCTACACAGCAAAGAAAAATCCATTATTGTGTCGCCTGCATAGCATGGCAGACACATAGGGATCACTTTGTCCGTCGTCGTCGTCGGCGTCGTCGTCGGCGTCACACTTTCTTGTCCGGAGCATAACTCGAAAAGTATTTGAGGTATCACCTTGAAACTTAAAACAGGATCACATTGAGGTGGAGTGCAGTGCACAAGAATGATAACTCTGATTTCGTATTTTCTGAGTTATTCCCTTTTTTGAATTTTATTTTTGTCCGGACCATAACTCAAAAAGTATTTGAGGTATCACCTTGAAACTTAAAACATGGATAGATCACATTGAGGTGGAGTGCAGTGCACAAGAATGATAACTCTGACTTTAATATTTTCTGAGTTATTGCCTTTTGTTGATTCTCAGACTTAGCCTATTTTTGTTCGGAGCGTAACGTGAAAGGTATGTGCTTTGTTGATCCTCAGACTTTGACTATTTTTGTTTGAAGCGTAACATAAAAGGTATGTGAGGTATTGCTAAACTTCATAATTGGAGAGATCTCATGGAGTTGGAGTGCAGTGCAGAAGAATAATAACCGTTACTTATATATTTTCTAAGTTTTTTCCCTTCGTTGATTTTCAAACATAATTTTTGTTTAGTGCATAACTTGAAAATATAACTTGAAAATATTTTGAGGTATCAACTTGAAAATATAACTTGAAAATATTTTGAGGTATCAACTTGAAATTTTGTAGGTCGATCAAACTCAATGAGGCAGAGTGCAGTGCACAAGATTTATAACTCTGACTTTAACATTTTCAGAGTTATTCCTCTTTGTTATTTTTCACACTTGCCTGTCTGGTGGACTCTTGCCTGGTCTGGTCTGGTACTAAATATTACAGTTTGGATTACTACAAACTTGCCAATATACCAAATTATACACTATGATGTGTAGAAGTACAATGCACAAGAACCATAATCTTCATTTTCTTGTATTTGTTGTCAAGATTTTTATAATTTGGTGTTATTTTGTACCTCACAAAATAGATTATGCTTTATCAATAATTTGTCAAAAGATCGATTTTCTAGTCAATTCTTTCATCAAACATGCTTAAATGCAGGCGACACAAGTGTTCCGAGGAACACCCACATCTAGTTTTATATATACTATTTAAAGCTCAGTAAATTAATTAATACTCATCTAGTCATAAATTTGTTCATGAATATTCATAGGAAAAGGGTCAACCAGGTCTATTATGACATTACAAGTCTCACTGGATTGATCGGGGTGAATATATATTATTTCTGGTTAAATTCTACCAACCCTACTTAGTGCTAATTTAAGTAATACTTCAATACTCATGGGTGAATTTCATCACTCTTGTTTCTCTAATAAAAATGCCCCATTATGTAATTTCTTAACAGTCAGTGCTGAGTATTCAGGTAATAATTTGTCAACTTAGTCATATGTACTTGAATACCGAGGGCGCCGTGGTCCAGTCGTAATGTATCCGATTGCGGATCCGAAGGTTGTTGGTTCGAACCCCGTTGGAGGCAAGAATTATTCATGACCTTCCCAGGCGCAAAGTACTGGTCCAACCCAGGAACCGTCGAGAGGGATTAGTATAAGATGTAAGAACTTGTTTCCCAATCGACGTAAAATAAATAAGTTTAAACTAAACTAAACTTGAATATTTTGTAAAACAAGAGTGATGGAATGTGTTTCTACGTAACTCAAGAAGTTAAGTATTACTACTTAGCGCAATATTGTTGGTGGAATTCAAGCCTGACTTAGTAAAAGTTGACAAATGTTTTACATCATGAGATTACCAATTTATTGTATATTTACACCTGGCTACATGTTAAAGTAGATTTTTTTCACACTTAAATGCATTAAATACATAAAAGATTTTGAAAACAAACACATTGAGACCAGATATTGTGCTTTCAATTAGCAAGTCCTTTCTTCCCTTAAAAATGTTTTGAAAAGTATTGTCCCCTATGTATAATACATTTTTTTCTGTTATTTTTTTTCTTGTGTTTTTTCAGTCATTAGGCAAACATTATGCCTTATTGTAGTATCAAAATGTAGGCATATGACAAATTGATATGTACCACTCCAAGCACTAGGTCCATTTAGTCCTAGAGCTAACCTTATTACTGTGAGCACAAATAAAGGTGTTTATAACTACCACTCTCACGGACTTTTGTATGTCACTGTTCGAAGATCAAACCAACAACCTTCCAATTACAGACTGGAAGCTCTAAATACTAGGTCACCATGACCCATCTGACATGTTATTACTGTCATGTGAACATCTTGAATATATGTGATTCTTATTTTTGTGTCTACTTCAAACTTACTACTTTTAAACTGATTACCTTCAACTCCAGATCTTTGTAAACTTGGGGTCTAAGTAAACTCAGGACATATGATGCTCTGGAAAATTTGTAACCTGAAATGCAATAACAGGAGTGTCAGCATATGGGAAATATTTGCCATGTTAAATTGTATTTTTTTTTCAGCCTGATATTCAAAATCAACAATTTTCCCTAATGCCAAACTGTGTTGATGCTCACAATTTGAAATTTGATCTAAAAGAAATTCTACTTTGAATTTCTCTAAAGAAAACAGGACTATAGTTGATAAAAAGTAAGGATCGAGATCACAAATGCAAATTAAGAGCCCTGTCAACAGCACTAATCTGGATTACTAGCAGTACTTTGTTATCAGGTCTTGAACTATGTAATTGCAGCTGTTTAAACCACAAGACACCTGGCAGGGTTTTAAAATAACACTAGCAAAATGCCAGTAAAAAAATATTTTGCTATTTGAAATTTTGTCCACTGGCAATAAAAATCTAAGTTGCTAAAAAATCAAAATCTACCCCTGCTAGATGAATAACTACATCCATCATTATATGTACATTTAATACTGATAAACATGATGTTTCTGTTTAATACCGAACACCTGAAGGGAATTTTAAGGGTTGAGGCAGACTTAAGGGAGTCTCAGAGCATTTATTTTAGGTCATATGCTAAAAATTTCTTTTAGTAGCCATATATTTGTATGGACTTTGGTGCAAGAATATAGCAGGTCATTTTATACATAGAACAGACATCAAACAAACAAATAATTTTTTTTTGTTCACAAACTTATTAATCATGTTTCCATAGCAACATGGTTCCCTACCTGGAACAATCTCCTCTGTGACAGCAGCTCCACCAATCACATGCCTCCTCTCCAGAACACAGACATCCAGACCCTGGCGCTGGAGGTAGGCAGCCTAAACAATCACCACACACAATAAAGTCACTCATTATCATATAGGCATACAAGAGGCAGTCTGATCACTTACAGTAGTTTCTATGGTTCAAAATAGAACATAGTCTACTAGTAGTTCATTTAAATTGTTACTTTTTCCACAGTCAAGAATCCTTACTTATCCTTTTATGTCATTGTTGGTCAGCAAAGAACTGGTCTGCATTTTATAGCTCAGTGGTCAGCAGCATCAGAATCAGCTTTTCATACCTTCTCCCAAATATTAATTAACTACCAAATTAATTTGAGGGATAAGAATATATAAGCACTTAGCCTAGTTTCACTCTCACCCCTCGCAATAGACCTTAGCCAAAAAGAAAAAAGTTCCGTTTCTGGTCTCCCGACCGACCCTCTTTTTCAACGACGACCCTAAAGTGTTTTTTTTACCTTTCTGCCTTTAAAAAAAATATTTCCCCTTTTTTTTACTTTTTGTTTCATGTAAAAAAAAAAAATTAAAAAAAAAAAATCAAAAAAAAAAAAAAAAAAATCCTAACCTACCGACCCTCTTTTTTTTATTTGCTGGAGACCAGAAACAGAACTTTTTTGGGGGGCTTAACCATTTTTTTGTGATCATACAATGTGAACAGATCACGCATGTACTTAGCTGCAAACCTTTTTTCAGCAGCCAGCATCAGTTTATTGTTTTCCATATGACTTAAATTATAACTACAACCTGTTCTAAGCTTCTACTGTCTCTTTAGTTACCATGAATGGCCATTTAAACTGACCATATATTTATAGTATCTAACTGTTACATTTCAATCATCAGAACACCTTTGTATTGTATGGTTTTCATCTCTTCAGACTGAAGAGGACAACTTTAATGTATTGCAAGAATAATTAGACCAGAGTTTAAACTTGAACCATTGTTACCAAAGAAAGTGATCAAACTACCTCTATACCCTAAATATTGATTATGCATCTGTCAAGGTTTTTCCCATCCATAGATGAAGAGGAATAAATCCCACTCTCATTTAGAAAGATTGTATTTTATGTTTTTATTCAATATCTTGAAGCAGATAAAAAAAAGGCTCTCCAACCATAAAAAAGAATGAGGCAGGAATAAACAAAAGTAACCTCTTGATATCCTGATTGTTGATAATCATCTGTGGTCTGTAAGTCTAAAATATGCACCCAACCTCCTAATATCTTACCTAAGATGGGACAAAACATTGATTTTAAGAAGATTAAAACAAATATCAGTTAAAGAAGCAATGATTATAGCAAACATTATGGTAGTTGTTAATTACTAAGATAGTTTCATATAAACATATTAAAATTCTGTGTTCTGACAATTTATTCCATGGATGAGCCCAAGCCCTATGGAGAAGCACCTGAAAACATGATACTGTTTAAAACTGTAAATAAATCGCATTTTTATTTTTTGAAAAAAGGGGGAGATAGTTTGAGGAAAATTGATAAATATTTGCATGAGTGCTTATAGTATAAAATCTGTCGCATAGAATTTCTACAAATTTTGTACAGAGACAGGGAATAAAGTACTGAACATTAATTTTGAAACCTTATGAGGTGTTGCTTGCCATTACCGTATTTGAGTTATCTTTCTTGAATATGGCCTAAATGTGCTAAAATATCACATTCAGGGGCAGATAACTCAAAAAGTAGGACAGTGACCTCAATTATTTTTCCGTAAAATGTCTCTTTTATGATTCTCTATAACCATACAAAGTTTCAAAAACAATTCTATTGAACAGTTTAAATTTTCCTTCTTTGTCTACATAGATAATGCATGTAGCAAACTGTCACATACACCCTTAAGTTATGTTGGTTAAAATGTAATTATTAGAATAAATTGAAATTAATTTGACATTTAAGTATTTACTTACTGTAGTATTAATACAACTACAAGACTTAATAATACATGTATCAGGAACCTACTTTGCTAATCTGCTGAGCCTATAACTTAGATTCAGACTAAGAATTCTGACAGTCATAATTTGTGTGTCACCTGCTGTAAAAAGAGGTATCATTTCATTGTCTGTCTGTCTGTCTGTCTGTTTGTCACACTTTTTAGTCTGCAATAACTCCAGCTCTACTCATGCTATTGAAATGAAATTTAATTAATGAACAGAGCATGACAAGAGAAATTGTCATGCACAAAGTCCACATGTCTGGCATCAATATTTTTTTAGTTATTCCCCCATTTCTTGTCTATCTGTCACACTTTTTCCGTCACATTCCTTTATTCTGCAGTAACGCCTGCTCTCCTCCTGCTATTAAATTGAATTTTTATTGGTGGACAGAGCTTGGCAAGAGGAATTGTCATGCACAAGGTCCTTAACTCTGGCATCAATATGTTTGTCTTATTCCCCTTTTTCTGTCTGTCAAATTTGGGTCAACTTTATCCCAGCATGCTTCTTTATTCTGCATTAACTCCTGCTCTACTCATGCTACTGAAATTAATTTTCATTGATGGACAGAGCTTGACAAGAGAAATTGTGATGCACAAGGTTTTTAACTCTTGCATCGTAATTTTTTAATTATACCCCATTTTTGTCTGTTAAATTTTCTCTGTCACGCTTCAGAAGATGACACTTGTGGTCCACAGAGCACTCTTGTCTTTTACAATGAATTTTTATGTCAGAAAAATGCAACAATGACACATATCAGTTCAGCATATTATAAAACAAATATATAGTTTTCAAAGTTTGAGTCTGAACTTAAACATAAAAACAAAAGATTGATAGATTTTAAGAACATTGGGAAAAAGAAACATTAGAAAAAAACAACCTTATATATACAAAAACAATTAAGGTGATGATCTTTTTAATGACTAACAATATGAAGGAGCTCCATGCATTTTGACAACATCCGTTGTGATATGAATATTAAGTAACAGTTAAGTGCTATACTAAATTTATGACAAAATTTAAACAAAAGGGCCAAGATGGTCCTAAAGATGCTCACCTGAGAAAAACTGCCTTCTTTGCCTGAACAAGTTACTAATTTATAGCATAGTTATACTGAATACAAAATCAATGAGATATTTTCAATTCCACAAACTAAACAGTGCCTTTGGTCAAAATTTGAAGTCAAACTTGACTGAGAGATTATGGCTTTTATATAAACATTGTCAATGAAACTTCAAAATGATTACTTAAGAAATGAAGCTGCTAGAGTGTAAACAGTGAAATTTTCTGACATTTTTATTAACTAAAGGGCAATAACTCCTGACTCATAATCTGATATCAGCCATAGTCGAACTTGGCCTAGAGATTATGGCTAATAACATTATCAGAAATTTTGAATATGATTGCCTAAAAAATGAAGTAGCTACAGTGCAAACAAAGTTAAATCTGGCAATTTTTAACATTAGAACAGACATTACCCCTGATGTAATTGGCCAATATCAGCCATAATCAATCCTGGCCAAAAGAATATGGCTATAAACATTGTCATAGAGTTTAAAGATGATTGCTGAAGAGATGAATATGCTAGAGAGCAAACAAAGTGAAATCTGGCATTTTAAATAAAAGGGCATAACTCCTGACCTAATTGGTCAATATCAGCCATAATCGAAACTTGGCCGAACGAATATAGCTATAAACATTTTTCTAAAGTTTGAAGATGATTACTTGAAAAATGAAGATGCTAGAGGGCAAAGTGATATATGGCATTGTATTTAATATCAAAAGGGGCATAACTCCTGACCTAATTGGCTGATATCAGCCATGATCAAACTTGGCCAAACGAATATGGCTATAAACATTTTTCTAAAGTTTGAAAATGATTACTTGAGAAATGAAGATGCTAGAGTGCAAACAAACTGAAATCTGGCATTTTTTAAGATTGAAAGGGGCATAACTCCTGGCCTAATCAGCCAATATCAGCCAAAATCGAACTTGGCCAAGAGTTTATGGTAATTAACATTGTCTTAAAGTTTGAATATGATTGCTCAAGAAATGAAGATGCTAGAGAGCAAACAAAGTGAAATCTGGCAAATTTTAACATTAAAAGGGGCATAACTCCTGACCTTATAGGCCTATATCAACCATAATCAAACTTGGCCGAGATATTATGGTAATAAACATTATCATAAAGTTTGAAGATGATTGCTTAAGAAATGAAGATGCTAGAGTGCAAACAAACTAATTGTGGACGACGGATGGACGGACGCACGGACAAACGACAGACATTCATTGATCCTTATAGCTCATCCTGAGCACATTTGTTCAAGTGAGCTAAAAAAAGATAAATTTCAGGTTACAGAGATGTGAACTGGATTTGGAAACAGTGAGGTTAATGTGTCAGTCAAAAACTGTTAACTTCGACCAAGAAACATCAATAAATGCAAATGATTGTATCATGAATTATGATCAAAGAGAGCATTGGAAATTCATAATTATAAATGTAAAGTATATACAAATGTATCATAAATATCATTCATATAATATAAATATTATACACATGTATATATAAATGTTTTTCTTTCTAGAAATTATTTAATATATAAAAATGATACAATAAACATAATAATCATGTATGTTTTCTCAAGATATAAAATATGTAAAAATATACAACATTACTGCAAGTACCTATTTGTTTTTTCTGATTAATATGATTACATATGTACATGTATTGGTATATGGATTTCTGTTTCAATAATTATCTAGCATTTTAGCTTATATGTCTATCTCTTGAATAAAATCTACTGTTTTGGTGTTTTTTTTAATATAAATCAAACTAGATCTATAGACAATTTTTTTTAACAGTAGACGAATTCAAGATCGCCAAACCAAATGTGAGTGGAGATAAACACAGTGCCTTCCCTGCTTGTTATCCCATCCCAGTGTGGACATTGTGCATTCACTGCATGCAGTTTTACTCAAGAAAAGTGCTGGATTTAGTTACAAAACTGAATCCATATACATGTATATGAAAGACCATTGTATTCTGTATTCTTTATTTTTATTCTGATGCAAAATTCTTTGTTCATAGTAAGAAACAAAAATGGATAATATTTTATCCAGCAAACTAATCTCATTATCTGAACCATTTTTATAATTTTATAGGACTTACAGAAATTATTCTGTTACCTGAATTAACAACGATATCAGTAATTGGTAAAACACTGTTTAATCCACTATGAAAAGATGTGAACATATTTCATTGATAATTGTACTTTATTTCTGTAAATACAGTGGTTTCGCAATTCCTCAAGGTTGGATGGGCAAAATAACTTGAAGAAATGCCGTGTTCGTGGAATCATTCAGATGTCAAAATTTATGTTCATATTTGTTGATACCTAAATAGTTGTGTTTTCATTATTTTGTTATGTTTTAGCCTTTAATTGATAATATCATTTTACCATAAAATATGTTTTGCCATTAGGAAAAATACCACAGGCATACTTATTATCCTTTCATGTGAGAATTAAATTAAAAAAAATTTTTTTTTCTTATTTACCGATCATTTGATTGACAACCTTTGTTTTATTTTGTATATGGCGGTATTATGGTATATGTATATATATATATATATATATATATATATGGTATTACAAATCCATATATCTTGGTCAAGGTGTTAATCACAGCGACATGTGGTCACATGGCCTGGTTGCCAAGGACAAACAAGAAGATTTGATAACGACTTCAAAGAATCACACAAAAATTATATAGGATATACTATCAAGGGACCAGGCATGGAGCTTGAGAAATCAAAAATTGCATGTTTGAAGAATCGCCCTAATATTTATATAGAGTACGAAGGGCTAAATCAATATATTAGGGACCAAGCTTGTAGCTTGAGTCATCGCCGGCATCAATTAATTGCTATATTGAGGAATTGCAAACCACTGTATAAGAAAAGAACTTTCAAAAATAAGTTTTCATTGGTGGTAAAAAAACAACACATTATATTCTTAACTAAAGAAAATATTATTCTGATTATCAGAAAATATTAATGTCAAAAGTAATGAACAGAAGGTGATAGCATCAAGGATTTAATATAAACAGGTAGAGGTGAAAACACAAAATACGTACTGATACTAAACCATTATGCCCTGTAAAGAAGCATGCAAAGCTACAAATATACAGCAGTTAAATTTAATCAAAAGCAAGACAGAAATACAAAAAAGTTTTATTACCCAATGAAATATTCATGAATAAATTTATGACTTGCTAAATATTCATTCACTGAAATGTAAATGGCATATGAAACAATGATTTACTTTACCGTTAAGTTAAAATATAATGTATGAGCAAATAAAGGTTACCCTGTTCAGACAGGACCTTGATAAGCTGTCTATAAAAACACATATATATGAGGTAAATGGTTATTTCGATATATTTAATCAGTGGCAAAATTCACAAAGTACATCTTTGTCACCAATTTATAGAATATGATAAATAGCTGTTGTGGAAATGTTGCTTTAAATGCACATAAATCAATGAATAAAACACAAATTTTTGTCCTACTATCCTAGGAGATTGTTTGCTTGCAGTAATCTGACCACACTTTCTTCAGTAGGTAGGTCAGAAGGATGTTTTTAATTAATGGTTAAGAATTTCTTACCAGTGAGAGGAGTGACCAAATCTTTATGGTCTTAGTACAAAGAGGTGTGGGAGGTGCATAGGAGAATTGCAGGTTTTGACCACTTCCTATGCTTTTGAAAGAAACTACCAATGAATTATGTTATCCTTACCAAGTGTTTGAAAAAAATTTGAGAAATGAAAAGAATAAAAATTTTCAACACTCCAATGATTTAGGGATAATAAAGCAACTCATTCACAGAGGGTCATCGACGAAGATTTTGATTTTTAACTACTTGAGTGTATTACAACTGTCAATACCCATCTTCAGATACATGGTCACCCTGAGTGCAATGTTCCATTTTTTCCCCATCACAGGCAATATCCGTATGAACACTAATGGACATCTATTTGAAATCATAAAACCTATCTTTAGAAAGTATATTTTTGTGTGCTATCCGATCAAATACTGATCCCAAATACTGATCTTTACGCATGCTCTCACTTTACAGGCTGCGAATTCGCTACCTGAAAACACAATGTTGAGGAACATGTCATGTGGTCATGTGCAAAACACCCACTAGGGGGATACCATATTCTACTTTTAACTGATTAACCATTGAAGTGGGTTACTTCCAAAATACTGTTTTCCTTGCCAAGTTTATTTGTCAGGAAACAAAGTCTTCTTCAACATTTACGAGGAAGTAGATTTTCTTTTATTTCTGTTGATCATCTGTGAAAGAGCTGCAGCATAACCCTTTCTCTCATAGAGGACACCATGAAAAGACCTATGCGAACAGCATAAAACCAGATCAGCATGCGAGTAGCTCGCAGGCTGATCAGGTTTTATGCTGTTCGCTGCTCCTCAGTGGTCTGGAAATGAGGATTTTACAATTAAATTTGGTAAGGTTTAACTGTGGTTTTCTGCAGATCAGGCTTTATATGGTACCTACTGAGTGCATCAAAATGAGTCTATATGAGGGAAAGGGTTAAAGATCCATAATGCAGGTATCCAGACTTTTATAATGAATGACAGTGAGGGAGATATCTGTATATTGCATTCCATCACATGTAATTAGCACAACATTTTGTATATGTTCCATTCTACTTTCATTTTCTCTCAAGTTCAAGGGCAGCAAAAAATTGTTGAATAATGGTCTCTTTATCCGAGACTGATCAAGATACGATTCTAGCAAAGGATAAAATTTATATTACTTTCAGAGAGAAAATTTTCTCTCTGACTTATTTTGTTGTATCTTACCAGATCCAATAATTACTGCATCATAGGATGTCTTTAAATCTGATTTATTTATTCCGACTTGTGAATAGAATTTGGCTATTTTAGAATCAATAATTTTCATGAAAGGTTTTCTAAAAGCTGCCATTTTCGTGAATATGTCTTTTTTCTTTACTATCTGACAGTGACAGCTACCATGTTTACATCATGTGATCAAATCACGTGATTAACCCGAAACAGGAAATGTCCTTGTTACAGAAACGCTCTAGAAAATCTGTAATTTTGCAAGCGCTTAGGTGCTTACGATTTATCATATGATTAGCGATTTCCGTTCAGCAACTCAAAACAGAACGTCAATTTTTCATAACAATTTTAACGATGGGGACACGAGCAGATCTGGCATTTTTGATCTCCACAGGCTTCTGGGGATTCATTGCGATTATCTGCCCAATCTTGATCCAGTTTTGTATGGGAAGATCCCCGAATAAAGGGTAAATTAATGATCTCTTTTTCCAGGCTATGATTTTTACATAGATTATGTTACAGTTAAACGTATTCCTATCTATTAACGACCCTCGTTATCTGTTTTAGGGTGTATGCGACAAGCAAAAAATATTACAGCAATGAAAAAGACGCCAATCTTGGTGTTTTATAATGAATTTAGATTGTTGCTTGTTAAAAACATTTTAAGTATATTGCAGCAATTTCAAGGGAAAAATTATCCGGCCTCTGTCAGGGATCGAACCCTAGACTCCTGGGTCAGTAGACCGACACTGTAACCATGTTGCTAAAAAGCTAGCTCAACAGCAAAGCTGTTGGAAGTGCCTATGTAGACCAATCACTACACTCCTCCCCCTTTTATTCATCTGGAACCAGCATTAACTGTTTCCTGTAGTGTCTAGCTTGCATCTACATGTTCCAGATCACTGATATGCATGCCCTGCATATATACAAATTATCCTCGCCGCCAATGAAGTAATTTCAAAAGGGAAAAATATCTGGCCTCAGTCAGGGATCGAACCCTTAACTTGTGGGTCAGTAAATCAACACTCTAACCACGTCGCTGAAGGGCTAGCCTAACAGCAAGGCTGTTTGAAGTGCCTCTGTTGGCCAATCTTTACATTATAAAAACTGTAATAATAAAAATATCTGGTTACATTTACAAATGAAAACCCTGCACGAGTACCCACAAATACATAATAATTATGAGTAGCTATGCTGGACAAGTGACCAATGAATTGTCAGGGAATCAAACCATTTAGGGGAAATATGTGTTTATTGTTGTCACTTTATGCATTGGATGTTGAAGGGTGACAGACAATGTGAACTTTTTTTTTTTTTGGAGCCCTACGGTTATTACAATACACTCAATTATACATATATATCAGTGTTTCCAGATACTCCAAAGTCCCATATGGGGGTATTTTACCCCCATTTTTTAAGAGTTTTGCTACAAATCTCTTTCTGAGAGGGTACACAAGTTTAAGAAAAGCACAAATTTTACCCCCACTTACAAATCTTAGTGGAAAGACTGATATATATTAAACATATCTTTGTGTTTTGCTTTCCCCCCAGGTCATATCATAATTATGAAATATAAAAAATGTATGATCAGTTTTTGTAAATTAAAATTAATATGTGTTGAGAATAAAAATAATAAATTGTAAAGGAGTAGATTGAACAAAAGTTACCATTATTATTAAAATCATTTGATTGATTGATTTCAACACTTTATCATACTAAGTGGAAGCCTATGACCAAATCAATAATAAATCAAACACATCTTTAATGTTTAGGAATATCTAGAACAGTTTCTGTTAATCTTTAGGTAATCATTATAAACAAAATAAGCAGCATCTCTTTGAAAAAATAAACATAAGTGCCACACATATTTAATTTAATCTTAATTGGCTATGAGGGTACATGTTAAATGTTGATTGATTTTGACACTATTTCACTAAGTTTGTTAAATTTTAACCCACCTGTGTGTATCACTTGTAATTGACAACAACTTTCTTAAACCAGAAGTCACTCACCTGAGAAACATTGCCTTGATAACCTGTAAAAAGTGGTTCACATTGTCTTAAACAATGGTTCACATCATCCAAGGGATGTCATCCGAGGTTCATATCTCCATAAAACGACGTTGGACATTTATGTTTGTCCCCAAGTAACAGGATAACTTCCTTTCCTCTTATATAAAAAAATGTATCATTTTTAAATTCTTTTCCAGAATTGTACAGCTTATGTTCATGATGACTGGAGCATGTTGTTATTTGTTGTAAGTATATTTTCCTTAATCATTTTTTTTTTTTTGAAAATCTAGAGTAGTATATCTTGACATACTTTGAAAGTCCGACTTTTTTCTCTATTAAGTATATATAAAATCCATTCTTATCTCGACAGTTTGTATCTCAACATTTTTTATATGTCACGCTCACGGACATGTGAATAATCGGTATTGCCGCAGTAAGTTTTCACATTTCGTAGATTATGTCCCCAACCACTGCAATTAGAGTCAATTACAACATTAAAATGTTGCAAACTGTAATATTTGGAAATGAACAGATTAATGCAAGATGCAAACATACACGCTTAACTAAATCTTATAAAGTGTGAGCAGGTGGTCTAACATCAACGCTATTTGGCAGTATTAGCAGTGAGTATACCAAAAGAAACTTGCATCATCAACTTCAAAAAAACTCATTTTAGGCTATAATATATAAGACAAGATTTTTATTAGGCATCCAGGGCCTTTATAGACGAATTGTGTCAAATGTGCATTTCGTGAATGATTGTTTACATGGTTTCATGTACAAGTAAATTCATGTCGACATACTCCTCTTGACATAAAAATGATGATTTCCTAAATGTCGAGATAACGAGTTTCAGCTGTATCTGTTTACCTCATATATAATATAGATGCAAATGGAGCAGACCTAAATAAGAAAGCTCCTTCTAGGAGATATTACACATCAGTGTCTTCTTTGTTTGCTCATATAGTATTGTAGGTCAGACAAAATCAGTTTTGTCATATACCTTTTTTTTTTAAGTTCAGTAAATTAGTATTCATCAAGACATAAATTTGTATGAGGTGAGGGGTGTTTTAAGTTCTGGAAAACATTGAAAGGATGACGAGTATATCTCTGAACCTCTGCTACATGAATTAACAATTGCAGAATTCATATTACCAAACATGATCATTTCTCTTGAATACAAGGGCTTATCAAATCATAATAATGACTAGATAAGCATACAAGGATTTCTTATATTAAAATTAATTTTTTTCCAGCTGGTTGTGTGCTTTCCTGTTTCAATTAAATCCTCTGATTGGACCACAACTTGAATCAAACCTTATACGAGTGATGCAGGCAGAGTGGGGTAACATTGACCCGGAACATGAGGTAAGACTGAGTGTTTTTATAGCATGTATAGTCAATATACAATTGAAGCTTATACCTAAGCAGAAAGAATTTTTGAAGCAAAAATTGTTTAAGGGTCTGTAACTGTAACATTACATTTGAGGGTCAAATTGATCCTTATTTTGATATTCTAGGGTAGAGTAGGGTTAAGCCCTTTTCACTTAACACTTTGTAAAGAGATATGTAGAAAAAACAGGTTTTTATATGAAATTTGAGCCCTCTTGTCAGGATATTATTCAGTAAGCTTAATCAAGGGTACCATGGTTCACTTCAGTGATAGCATACATCACTAATCCACAATTGAGGTTTTGAGCTGTGTAAGAGGGTGTGGAGTGGGGTGCACACAAAGTTGGTCCAACCAAGGAACCACCAAGAAGGATTAGTTTAAGTTGGACAAACTTTTTCCTTCCCCCCCTCCCCAATTACATGGAGAATCATTAAATTTCAGTCTTAATTACTGATGCACATAAAGTTATGATTCCTGACTTTTCTAACAAAAAATAACAGTTATCCACTAAAGTTTTTGTTTTGTTTGTTTTGGTCAGAGTGAAGTTTATTATTACAAAACTATCTTGTAGATAAATTCATTTTAACATTAGGTCTGATCTGTTTATATTGCAGGTTCATCCCGAATAAAGAAATCCATGAGACTGTTTTTGATCTGTGTATGTGATTCAGTTGATGTTAACCTAGAAATATTGTGAATCTGCCTGCAGCTTCATCTTCATTAATGTAGATTACTGGAGGGAGCTATCGTGGTGGAGTGACTTTCAGTTCATACTTCCCATAGGAGTTTTTGAATGTGAACTGAATAAAATTCTTGTAAGATTAATAGAATATATACAAGGATATTGGAGAAGGCCAATGCAAATGGCGTGTTGCAGTTGTATATAGTATAATTATTTAACAAGACTGCTAGAAAATTCTAAATCAATAAATGAAACATTTATTCTTTGCCGTATCTCTTTACTTTGGTGGAAAATTATTAAATTTAATGTAAACATTTTTATAGCAGGCTGTTCATAATTTAAACTCAAAGATGTGCTAGTGTAATAAAATAATTTCAGGTGTCATTGAATATTTGTAAGGTATTTTTGTGTAGGATGAACATTGAAGTAATAGTATGTTTGTTTAATGTAATCATGGATTAGGTTGATAGATGGGTATATTATCATTTTGTGACAGGGTACTAGTCATGTGTGTATGGGTTACATAGGTTCTATGGTCTGCCATAAAATTATGTTTGTAAAGAACAAGTGTCTAAAACATTCCATTCTCTTATTAATTTATGGGATTTTTTCTCAGCAGAAATTAGATATTTATTCTTAATTTCAAGAAATACTGCTCCGAGTCATTTTAGTTTTATCATATTTTCGAAGATCTAAAATTGTTAGAAACCATCCCTAGATTTTTAATGTTTTTATTTTCCTCTTTTTTAAGTGAGTAAGTTCTCTTTTCGTTACATGTGTTTTATCTGACAAATAACAGGGTTAGATGATCAAAGATTTCTTTCCAGTGATTTAAGATCTTGAAAAAATGGTTATAAACTTATTACATCAGCTATAAACAGCTAGAATTCTATGTGCACAGCCAAGAAGAAATGTAATATTATTGTTATGGTAACTGTTTTTCTGTATAATGATTATGTAATATGTTCATAGATCTATATGTTGTTTAAACACAATTCAAATATTAATAAACAAGACATAAACATTGATTGTCATGTTTTATTTTTTCTTTATTTTGTTCATTGGCAATTTAATTAATAGTAATTCACAATATCACTGGCCACATTTTGTAAAATTTGTCCTCTTCTGTAATACCAGTTACTATGTAGGCATCCATATTGAAAATCATAGAGACTGCTTCCATGCTTGTTTTCCAGGCTGCAGTTTTGCACATATAATCATCAAAGACAGAGTCTGTTTCTATCACTTCCTGTCTGCCAGTGTTTCTATGAACAAGATCTGAGTATTCCAAAAGGCAGGATGCCAAAACTTGATACACTGTGGACAGTTCCAGACAAGATGACTTCTCCTTCCTATAAAGCAGCTCTTCTGTAAAAATATGAGACATAGTTTACAATTCTTTATCTCTTCATCATCAAGCCAAAACAACTAAAAATGGCCCTAGTACTCCGGTTTCTATGTGTTTTAATATTTGTGCTAATTACAAGTGAGGCATCTTGACAGGTAAGAGTAAATAAAAATAGATTTATGAAATATAGGTTTAAAATATAATTTCAATTGGATAAGAGGTCCAGTTAACGAACAAATAATGGGAAGGAGTCCTGAAAGAATCTCAATAGTGAGGTGGTCTTAATTGTAAGTGGTCAGGATAATGGAGTGGCCTAAACACTGAGAAAGTTTCAATATAGAGGTGGTCTTAAACTCTTGAGAATGCAAGGTCACAACAGCAAGTTGATCTTAATAGTATGATCACAATAATGTTGTTGTATTGGGGTTTACCTCGCTGCGATAGTATTTCAATCATGTAGCGACGTCCAGCTAATTACAGGTGGAGGAAGACTTGAGTACACAGAGGTACCCGGGTAGAACCACCGACCTACTGCAAGCCAGCTGGAAGGCTTCCTCACATGAAAAATCTGAAGTCCCTACCAGGATTCGAACCCACAGCTGTGAGGGGCTGAGAGATTTGTAGTCCACGACTGTAACCGCTCGGCCACGGCGGCCCCCGATCACAATAATGTGGAGGCCTTACTCGTAATACTGAAGGGTTTTTATTTTTTTTAATAGTAAGGTGGTCTTGATATTGAAGTGGTCCTTATGTGGGATTTTATGTACAGTAGAACATTTAGCTGTCCAAACTGAAAAAATTGGAGAGTGAATCATCTGTATGTGCAAGACCAGATACAACACTCTTTGTACAGGGTATCTAAAGGGTAGGAGTCTTCACCTGATTTTTGATGGCAGTACTCTGCCAGTGCCTGCTCTGTTTTTCCATATCCTGGCAACAGTTTCTTAGCAACCATGACTGACTGTACACGGTGGTAACAATCCCAGAATTCCTGTTCCTTGAGGTCAACCAGTGCATCTGTAGGCTCATTATCACAACAGTCTGAAATGGTCACAATATTTAGATATTTATCTGTAGTCAAGAACCAGTACCACCAAACAAAACCCTGTGAACAGATCAAATCCATAACAAGTAAATCTACTTCTTTGACAAGTAATATGAGGGAGGACTAAGCTCAGTTTTAGGCCCCAGGCATATAATGTAACAACTGTCTGTGTGCCTGTTGGTGTGTGCAAGAAAATGTGTGCCAGCTGTAATTTAGCTATGTATGGTTGTGTTTTGAAAAAACTTGGCACAAGTGATCCTTAGGATAAGACTATGTGTCGAGAACAAATGCCAGTTTGCTAACTTGAAGGGCAAGGTCACAGCACTCGCAAGCTATAAATATTTCTGTATCGTTCCTGTGTTGTACCAGTACTTAGCACCAGGAAAAGTTGTGAAAGATTCTAGTCCACAGGAAGGTTCAAACCCAGAACCTATTGATCTACAGTCCGTGTACACAGCCAATGGATCTGGCCCTTTTCATCAAACATATCAATATTGCTAAGGCCATTCATTTCTTTTCAAAGTGATTAGGGTTACACTTTAATTTTCATATTCATACCTGTACAAATTAGTTTCTAAGGTGACCATTACTTCCTGTTGACCACACCCACTTATTGTGTTTCCGTCAGTCCAGCCTGTGTCACGTGGTACAACATTGAGATCAACTGCAACATGTGTCTGGAAAAAAAAGAAAATTGTTCTTAGTGTTACATCATGACTTTATACTGTTACATTTAAAAACTATCAATTATGTTATTAAATTTAACCTTTTTACACAATCAACTACTTCCTTGACAGGATTCTAACTCATGTTTTTGTCCATTGTATCTGATGAGGACAACAGTGCCTAAGCTGACTGACTTTATTGTATGTTTGTAGCTTTTAATACCATTACCTTCAACAGATTCGAATTCTTTATTAATACAAAAGAGTAAAAAAATGTATACTGGCTATTCAAAGTTATCTAAACTATTTAGTTTCTATAGAATACTGAGAATCTGTATCTGATCTAAAGCGAAAAAAATCTACATTGTTCATCACTGCAAGTGTATAATACTTCCTACCTCTGTTGCCAAGGTAACATAGCTGACCAGATCAGCCTGTGTGGCTTCACTCAGCTGGCGCAGCTGTCTGTAAGGAACAGATGCCATGGTAACGATGCCCAATGTGTCGCAAAGGTCTACTACTTCAGAGGAGATCTGACCTTTGGCCAGGATCAAGGTGACCTTCAACTAACATGTGAAATAAAAAAAAATCATTAAAATTGTTAAAAGAGAAAAACATACCTAATGGTCTATGTTTACTATCTAAAATAACTATGTATTAACATTTTGTTGCCAACCTGACTCATATCTATGAATAATGAAAATTTAAAACTGCAAATTAGCAGATTTTTTTCTGCCATCTACAGCCTAGAAGTATTTAAGAAAATATGTCCACAACTTTAATATGATGATGTTAGTTGTAGTCAAAGGATTTTATCATTGATTCAAAACAAGAGCTATCATTGATGATGATGAATACACCTCACTACACCGGCTTGATACATTACAGTGATATGAAGTAAAGATTTTTTTTTCACTTTTTGAAAACGTAATATGACAGACTAGATGCTACAGACTAGGACAGGCCTCCACCAGTGATTCTAAGATAGCCCCCACACAACAATCTGTCAAAAACCTAACAATGTCTCTATGAAAGAAAGAAGTTGGATGTAATGGCATTACTTTATGTAATACTGAATATAAGTGAATCATTATTAGCTATTTCAATTTTTTGAAAACATTATCACAAGTATTTTCAGATGCTCAAATGATTGCATACAGTATAACTGTTTTTTTCTGCGGCAATGTATTATTTGTGGAATTTTGCGATGCTAGCAGACTGCAAATACTAAATGACCAAATGGACCGTTATTGGAGCTTAATCATCACACAAGATATGGACTGCAATACTTTTGTAAAAGAATTAGTTTTAACCCTTTTAGTCAATTTATGCTTTTAGTAATATTTTGTACATGAAACATATTCTGCAAACAATGATGTTTGTATTAAATGTTTAGTAAATATTACGAAAATGCTTTAATTGATCTAATTAAAATTTACACACGCAGAAAAAAAACAAGTTATACGGTATATGATAATTCTTTGGGGTGGTGAAGGGTCTGAAAAAGACCACCAAGTTCATGTGAGCAACAAGACTGACTGTGTAAAGCAAATGTTAAAGAGAAGAAATGGTTACTTGAGTCCTCACATTATTGGAACCCTCGCTTGCACAGTACTCTTTGCTTTTTAGTTGACCATGGGTTATTTGATAAGCAAAACTTTGTACTCAAATTATTAATTAGGCATTTCATTCAATCGGTGGCAAAGACAGCATGGATCATTTGACCAACGAACCAGCTTATTTTATTCATTTGTACAGATTTTGAAAGTCTGCTTTGCTTTTGTAACTTCAATGAGGAGTTTTCAAAATACATGTACTATGCATGGTTTCACTGGTTAGCAATAAGCTGATTCACATTTAGGAAAACAAAGTTTTACAGTTGTGATAACAGAATATATGGGTTCCAACGATGGAGTCCTCATTGCCATCACTGCTAAAATGTGTTTGATCTGAAACAACCATGGTTTAAACCATACCTTTCTGAGAACATTCTCTATGTCCTTCAGCCACTGGTTCCTCTTTGAAACAAGGGTAGTGAAGGACTCCAGTGACATCACCTCGGTTGTGTCCAGTTTCTTGTAACCCTTATGTCTGTATGTGGCCTCAATATTGGCATTCACCAGCTGGATGTAACATAGTTATGCTCTCTTTTAGTTGTTTTTTTTTGTCTTTTACATTAACTTAAAATAAAGTAATTTCTTTTAAATTGAAATCTTGAAATTAACTTTTACAACTTTGACTTATCTGTTTTAACAATTCCTTGGTTGGACCAGTACTTTTCACCAGGGAAGATCATGACAGATTCTGCATCGAGCAGATTTCAAATCCACAACCTTCGGCAAGTTTCCACATGGACAACTTCACCATTTAATGCTTTATATTCAAACATTTCTTTGCAATAAAAGATACTATAAAGTTTTCCATCTTGTCAATATTTTAAATAAGATTACAACACCAGAATTATTATTTAAGGAAATAACCAAGCAATCAGTATAAATCCAGATCAGATGTGACTCAACTTGACAACACAGTACAATGGTGAGTGAGAAAGGCTAAAGTTCTAGTAATCCTATTAATGAATAAAATCCTGTAAGAACCTGACACATTTCTTGTTTGTTTGTTTATTGGGTTTAACGTCCCACTGACAGTATTTCAGTCATTTGGAGGCTATGTCCACATGAGACATATATTCTGCTGCCACACTGTAGCATCACACCGTAGACATGTGGCATGATACCACATCCAGTAACATTACCCTGACACCTGGTCAACCCGTCCTTGAACTACCTTCATATGCTGAGCGCAAAGTAAGGAAGCTAAACCGGTGCCATTTTTTACGACTTTGGTAAGTTGCAACCAGGGATTAAACACACGACCTCCCGCTCATGGGGATGGTGGCACATTTCTTGCAAACTGAACAAAAGGTATTAGTGCTTTAACCAGTGATGGATAAACTGAAGAACATTTATATGTGTAGTATCCCCCGTACCTAAAGGCTCTTATGCCATCATGTCAGTTATGTGATAAGAAAACTGATTGGCTGTTCATGGTCAATCTTTACTGCTAATAAAGGTTTATTTTGATGCAAACCAACTTACAGATAGTTCAATTCTGATAACTGCAATACTGTCTTCTCTCTAAAAAGATGACTTACCAAAGCTCTCCAGGTGTAGTCTTGCTGAATCTGGAGCTTGGCCAGGTTGTCAAAGGATGTTGCTATGACAACAGCATCAAGAGCAGCAGGCGGGTGATGGGGACCTAGTCTACGGTACACCTCCACAGTCACTGGCTCTACACTGATAATTAATACTGGTATGAATGATTTTATAATCTTAAAATCTATTATGAAATGTATTTCCTTTTTGCTCTTAATAATTCCTATCAAATTTCCCAAGCTGAAACTACATACTTTGCATCTGGGTAAAACTGAATTTTTTCATTCTTAAGATCAAAAAACTAAGCCGAGAACATGGTGCCTTAAAATTCATAAGTTAGACAAACATTTATCATAGATTAAACAGTCATACTCTAATGACATCAATTAAACAGTAAATGAAATCTTTTTACCTAAGACACTGGCATAAAAGAAGCTGACTCATCAAATCCAGTTTATAGAAATAATTACCTCCCAGTGACACTAGGTCTCTTCAAAAAGATGTCAGTCACAACCTCCACCATCTCCTCTGATGCTAAGAAATTTAAACCATGTACCAATCTCTTAATACCACTATTTCTTCCTCCAGTACTTTGAGTTTTCCCATCTGTTCTCTTTATTTTATCTTCTAACATTTCTTTCCCTGGGTAATCATTTATATTACCATCAAGATTCCCTACTTCTTTTTGCTTTCTGTCCTCTTTGTCATAAACATTTGTATCCCCATTATTATGTTGGTGTCTATGGAATATCTTTACTTTCTGTGTATCTACTGGTATGATAGCACTGTGGTACTTGTTACTCTCAAAATTACCCTCGACAAAATCTTTACCAGTATCTGCTCTTGTCATGAGATCTGAATTATTGCATATGTTATTTGAACAATTCCTTCCTGTAATTCTTTTATTAACTTGAGGCACAGGTATTTGATTATTAACATCATTTCTTATTTTAACATCCTTATCCTTTTTTGAAAATTCTACATTCTCATAATCAACCTCTTCTTCACAGTCATCAATTCTTATATCTAAATCTACAATGGTTTTACTTTTCTTTTTTGTTGAAGTTTCAAATTTCCAAATGTCACCCGGAATATTTAACTTATTTTTCTATTTTTTAAGACATCATCAATATCTTTAAGCATTTCTTTACTTTTGTTTCCATCACTAATCATAGTTTTGACAACAGGATCAGGTTTGTTTCCTAATACAGTGGTTTTACAACTTATAAATTTGTTTCCTTTACCAAGCCCTCTATCAGTAGTACTAGGGTGTTCCCCAACACAACCACTATCAACAGTACTAGGGTGTTCCCCAACACAACCACTATCAACAGTACTAGGGTGTTCCCTAACACAACCACTTTCAACAGTATCCCCTTCGTCAGAAGTCAAGTGTCTACTGTATCCCCTCATTACTGTTGCCTTCAATGGCTGCTTTTTATTCAGCCGCTTCAGCATTAAATCAATGTCTAGCATTTTTAATGTACTTTCATATCACTATCATTATCACAACTTTTGCTTGCTACATTTTCATCAATGTGATCTGTACCAATATCTTTCAATGTGTTACCATTCTCATTTTGTCCTGACTTAAGATTATTCAAACTTACTTTAACTGACACATTGCTTTGAGATTCATTTTCTGGCATTATGTTGTTTTCATATTTTGTGCTATCTTCTCTATTATTAGCAACTTCTTGCTTACAGTTTAAGTTACCACTTAGGCATTTTCTCTGTTCAATTACACTCTTGCAAATATCATGGTCCAAATATTTTTCCAACGTGAAAGAAACTGGACCAAAATTTTCAGTTTTATTTTTCTTATACTTATTTTGCACTATATGCATGTTATTTTGTGTGTTGCAAACATTCCTCAATGGTGTGTCAATTTCAACCTTCTTATGTCCATTCTTTGGCAGTCTTCTTTTGTCAATACTATTGTCAAGTAATTGGTTATACTTCCCTGTTTTGACAACCGAATCTGAGCTAAAAGAAATCTGTACCTCCACAAAATCATCATCCATCCTTTGATTAGCTTCATGTTTTCATTTTCTTCAAAACAACTGGCAAACTCAGGATCTGAGCTATCTATACAATCACTGAATTCATCATCAGAAGACACGCTCCCACTTCTTCTTTGTTCCAGAATATCTGTACGATATTTTTTTATTTTTTCTATATCTTTTTCAATATCTGCCTTCAATTTTTCTAAATCTCTTACAAAGATGTCTTCATCTTCCATTTCTTTTATTGGGTCTTGGTCACCCAACAATACTTTATCTGAAGACTCTCTTACTTCATCATTTACACTACACTCCTTTGGACTTCTTTCAAAACGTGTTAGGGTTTCTTTGCTTTCTTCCAACATATTTTCCTTTGGAATTTCCCCATCAAAGAACCAAGAAAAGTCATCTTCACATTCTTCCCTTACACCAACACCTTGCATTTTCAGATGTATAACTTTAAACTCGTTCTCATCAAACATCTCCCCAGACAGTTCTTTGACCTCTTCACACTGCCCAAAATTCTCACCAAAGTCATCAATGGGTTCTTCTGTCCTACTGACTATAGTTTTCCCCCCATCTTTACCAACTGATGTATTACCCACAGCTTTAGTGGCACCTAGTAATCCTTCAAACACAGGTATATTTTGAACATCATTTGGTCTATGATTATATACTACTTTTTCCAGTGGTTCTACATCAGTTTCTTTAGCTCTTATATGGATCTCCTCCGCTGAGAGCTTACTTATGTTGTTAAGAGAAGAAAAGTCAAAATATTTATCTAACTCTAGGACTTCCTCTACTGAGAGTTTCATAGTATCAACATGGTCAACACAGTCATCCAGTGCAGTGTGCAGAAGACGGATGACAAGGCATGATTCTATCCCCTGAAATAAAAATTATTCCCGTTTGTATTTTTGAGGAAAAAGGATAAATATATTTTAGCAAGTAATTTGGTCAAGTTTTGTATCACTACTGTAGCCTATTTTAGATATCACTAGACTGCTATAAAGGCATTTTTAAAAATCATAATAATGTTGGCATAGTTTGGAACTTAAACTGAACAACTTAATATAAAGCTAATATGAAACAGCCTCACCATGCTACACAGCTGGGATGCAGCGCGGGTGAGACAGTGGATAAAATATAGCAGCGTGTCTCCACCGGTGTGGTACTGGGTGTGGTACCCCCGCCATACACTGAGGATGTACTGACCGACAGGATGCTGAAAGTAGCACAAGTGATGTTTTGTTTAAGCTTAGTTCATTATGGTTTGGAGTCATTTTATTTCATATCATAGAAATTGTACATCAACTCCTTCCCAACACTTCCAGCATGAACAAACTAACAAGGTACTGAAAATAACAAAATTTTCTCATTCTACTTCTACTTTACCACAGGGGAACTTAAACTAATTAAATGAAGAATAACTGTATAGGAGATTAAATTCTACTGCTCTCAAAGCAAGTTTAATCCACAAATATAAATCATGAAATTCATAAACTGTGTAAGCACCATGTGATTTCTATATTCTGGTACATGAATTCATGAATATTATATTGTTTTGGTCACAGCAGGGTCATTTCAGATTTTTCATGTGAGAAAGACCTCTATCTGGTTTGTGGTAGGCTGACTGTCCACTTCTTCCATTAAATAGCTGGGCACTGCTATATGATTTAAAAATCTCTAAAATACTGTCACATTGACTCTAGCACAACAACTACATGAGTATATATAATAGGAATTTAAATACCGGTATATTGAACCCATAAAATTGAAAAGATGTAAAATGATGTATGTATCTACTTATAAGTGGTAAAAGGTTATTATTCTCTTTTAATACCAACTCTCTTGGTAATATAATTACATGGCATCGTGTAATCTTATTGCAGATGTGTTTCAAAACCTCAATTTTTAAATATGTTTCTTGAAAGTTTCCATTGTGTAAAAATCTGATACTTGCCTAGTTAGTGGTGTCAAAAAACAGTGATACTCTTTATGCTTCACAGACTACCAGTGGTGCTTGACCGATTAAAGAGTGTCACCTAGATATCTTTTTCTGTTTTACACATAATCAGCTATTGTCTTAGTTGGGACACACCAAGAATGACAATATAAAAAAATATATTTTTTCCTGTATTTGTCTTACAGTGAAATCTTAATGTAAAAACAAAAGGGCCCTCTTTCTTATGTAATGTTTTACTGAGAATTACTTGCATTTAAAAAAAAAAAAAGGGTACCAATAATAAATTAAAATAATCAATGTTTGTATGTGACTAAGATCATTGAATGTGAATTACCTCAATATCAAGACTGTCCAGTAAAAGACCCCCATCCCGAACGTATCTATGGCGACCACTGTCTTGATCTTCGACTATCTTCACCCTGTTTAAAAAAATCCTGATCACTAATAGATTTACTTTAATGTACTAATATAGACAAAAATGTTTATCTATTATATCAATAATGATGAAAAGATACACATACAATGTTTATTTATCTTAAACAATAAGAAGTAATGAAGAATTGTCGTCTTAAAAAATCATTGTACCAACCTTCCTGATGGACCAATCAGGGGCTCCACCAGATGACCTGAAATTGTAAGTTTATTTAGATTTATCAGGTGGTACCGGAGGTGGGGGGGGGATCTTCAATCTTTTTACATGCTCCTTTTTCTGCATTAACTGAAGAGGCAAGTACCAGTAAAGCAGCGAAATGGTTATTACATCATTTTCCAACATTGATGGAGAATAACACCAACAAAATGATCCTTTGGCCCGATTCTTTGACGTTTGCATCAAAAGTATCTGGTATGCATGATTATACTTAATACCTATCATTTCAAATTCTCAACCATTTAACAGTAAAAGTATCATACGTCCATTATTTACATTGCATAAGTTTTGAATCTCAATTATTTTGGTCCTCTTAAGCAGGTGGGTAAAAAGAGGTTAGTGTACATGTCAGAATTCAGTGTTTGTATAAATTCAGCTCAGTTGGCAGATTTTCATGAAAGCTAGTTTCCAGGTAGCCTCGGTTGGACACCAGTCACACAGGAAGAGAACTTTCAACAATACATACTTCAGATCTGATTTTTTTTTTTTTTTCAATTATAACTAACAATAAAATAAAAACTTCATTTTGAATTATGAAGAATCTGAGTAAACGGGTCAAAGAAAAGATCACACTGAATACTTAAAGTTCTGATAAAGTCTTAGATTAATCCTTAAATACAAGGTGGTTGAAGGGTTAGTTTCAGCACTGCCAATATCAGACTTTGTGAAAATCACGAGAACAAAAACTGCAATATAACAAGAGCACTGCATGTGGATGCCAATGCTCACCTGTTTATTTTTATTTTTTTTAAAAAAGAGATAAATTAGGTAAAAATGGACCCAAGACTTGCGACCCTTTTTGTTAATGTTGCGCTTATGAAAATGATCTGTGCAAGAATGTGAAGTTTGATGATAGATGCTTTAATAGTTCAGAAGTTAGGGCCGAGTTTTTACCGATGATGACACCAACGACAATGACATGACAGTTATGACAATACCATGAATTGTTTTTAACTAAAGGAAAAAAATCATTGGTTGTGTAACATCAAATACAGAAATATGTATTCGCAAATAATACCATTAGATTCATAAGAAACACCTCTCTGAAAATACTGTACATAATGGCGCGGTAGAGGCATTCAAAGATACCTTGAAGAGCATGGTACTGCCAACAGTTGAGCGCAACTCTCTATCCCAGTATCGAATTCAGATTTCAATAGTTTACTCGTAAAATTGCTATATATTAAGATAGACATAAGCACTTACCTATGACCGAAACTGCGTCTGTCGAACTGCCCAATTTACCTCTATAATTCATTATTTTTTACACTTTCAACTTTCATTCTTAATCATGTTGTGTACATTTGAAGATTTATTAAGGGAAGTAACTCCAACATGGACACGGCTACATTGCGGGTTAATTTATTTTTCAGGTAAACATAGGAAATATTTTAAAACGTTTTATTTGTAACACTAAACAGGGAAATGGTACTTAGCACACACATAGGCAGCCTGTCAGACGAGCTCTGCTAGATGCTAGCAACACCCCAGCAAGAAAGAAGAAGAAGCGGGGAAACAAGGAACCTGTCTATCTCTGTGGTGCATGCTCATGTGATGTAACTGACAGTCCACAGACAGACAGTGACCAGTCAGTTCAGTGCGACAGGTGTTCATTATGGTACCATTTTGTCTGCACTGGTGTTGACGATGATACCATTGAAGGCATGGAGGAATGGCACTGTGTTCGGTGTAAATAGTTCTCATTGAAGGAAATTCAGTTTGAAAAAACACATTTTGGGTTTCCCTTGCAGTATAACAATATCATTTTAGGTCTTAAAACCTGTAAATATTGTATGATTAGATGTTTATAGTCTTAAATTGTTATTTTTGTTACATGATCATGTGATATCTATGTGATAGTGCAAATGGGTTTAATACAGTTTTGATCTCATTTTCTTTCAAAGTGCATATATATGTTGAATTGATCTATTGAAATGATATTTATATTTACTGAGCATGTGATAAGTATGTGCTGGTAATAGCAGATGTGGTGCTGTTGAGATCTCATTCAGATGTAGATATAAGTAAATATATTTATTTTCCTAGTATTTAATGGTGTAAGTATTAATATGAATTTTGTCATGACCTCATTTGTGAAAACATTTTCATATGTGCTCAATCAACTTATAATCTAGTCTGAAGATGAATAAAAGAGTTGACATGATGCTTATATTTTAGGATATAAACAGTTGTGTTTCTGGTCTTTTGTTGTAACAATAGTATATTAAACATCATTGGAATAACTGAAATTAAAAAATTGATTTTTTTCTTTAATATATTTAGAACAAACAAAAAATGTCAGGAAACAGTCTCAAGAAAACTGTCAATTTTGTATAAGATTAGAAACACAGCTGAATTTTGTAATTGCCATTGTATATTTTTTAAATTGTTTTGATTGAACTTAGATATATTTGATAATGCTTGTCTTTTGTGCTTATATCTCTGCCATAAATGTGATAGTGCAAATGGGTTTAATACAGTTTTGATCTCATTTTCTTTCAAAGTGCATATATATGTTGAATTGATCTATTGAAATGATATTTATATTTTTTGATATATGTTGTCATGACCTCATTTGTGAAAACATTTTCATATGTGCTCAATCAACTTATAATCTAGTCTGAAGATGAATAAAAGAGTTGACATGATGCTTATATTTTAGGATATAAACAGTTGTGTTTCTGGCTTTTGTTGTAACAATATTAAAGGAAAAAAATTAAAAAATTTTTTTTTCTTTAATATATTAAAAAACTGCAATTTTATAAGATTAGAAACACAGCTGGATTTAGTAATTGCCATTGTATATTTTTTAAATTGTTTTGATTAAACATATATATTTGATAATGCTTGTCTTTTGTGCTTATATCTCTGCCATAACTTCTGTATCCCCATCAGGATAATCAAACTATAGTCAAGAAATATCTCTTTTGAATTTCTCACATACATTCACACAAACAATCACAAGTTCATTAATATCTTAAGCCAGTATTCCCTTATTTATGCTTTAAAATGTGTGTATGTGCTAGTGTGTGTTAAGGAGAGAGGGAGTTGTACATCAAAAGACTATGGTTCTCAGGTTCTACCAGTATTTATTTATGGGTAAATGGAAAACAGAATCCAATTCAGTAGCAGAAGGTTCGGGGTTCGATTCCCAGTGACAACATGCCATACATATGTTTGTTTGGTTGAACGTCCCACCAACAGTATTAGTCATTTGGAGGCAATGTCTTATTGAGACCAATACAGTGCTTCCACACTGCAGTATCACATTGCAGACATGTGACATGATACCACACCCAGTCATATTATCCTGACACCGAGATATTCTTTTTTTTCTTTTTATTATTATACCGATACAGTTTTCAACACTCAGAAATATATAACAAACATTCAGAGAGATGCATTTGAAAATGATACACACAAGTCTAACCACAGAAATAGTTTTGCCATTAATAACACCCATGACAAATTAATTTCTTCATTGATCATGTTCATTCTTATGTCTTATAAATAGGTTGCTTCAAGTTAGATAGAGCAGCACACACTATTGCAATATCATCAACATGACTCATTAGTGTTAACGGCAATTCACTGGCTAAAATACGGAATGTTTTCAATCTCCTAATAACCTGCTCAATCAGAATTCGATGGTTCGCAATGTTTTTTGTTTTGGCTACACTTGCACTATCCATCTGGGACTCTCCTCTTTTACCAGGAGGAACATGCAATGAAATACCCATTGATTCACACTCGGATCGTATATTAAAACCTTTGTCAGCCATAATCATCATTTGTGAAGGCACAGTGTTTAGGTATCCACATTTCACAGTCAAGTCTTTATCTGTGGTCCTTCCTCCATATCCAGGGGAGATATACATAATACTGCTGTTAGGGACACATGCAACCAAAAACTTGATAGTGTTGTGATGTTTGTAATTACTCCAAGTGAGAGCCTGTAGCTGAAGGTCCTTTGGCGTCTCAATGAATACTTCTGTACAATCTATAATAGAATGAAGGTCTGGCAACTTGCGATACCTAGCTGGCTTTGTAGCAATCAATGTTTCCTGGTCTAAAACATAAACCATGGAATTCAATACCTTCCGACAGGCACGTAACCAGGTTATAAAAATTCTTGAACACAATGATTGTGAAATATCAAACCTGTTTGCCAAATCTTTATTTAGCAGACCTAGCCTTAATTTCATAAGAGTCAACAAAAATTCTCCCTTTGATGTCAATTTCCTTTGTGGTCCAAAGCGGGATGTTGATTTCTTAATATTTCTTACAAACTTTGACACTGAGTTGGCACCAGTCCATCTTCTGTTCACAAATGGCATGATTAAGGCATGAAGTTTGTCAAAAGTACTTTTATTTTCCAGACCAGTGAAAAAGTTGACATCTTCATCTGTCTTCAGAAACCTGTCACTGTACACAAAAGATTTAAGCTTAGAAATTTCAAGCTTCTGTTTTTCGATTTGCTTCTGAAGACTTGAGATCTTCTTGGACTGATTGATGATTACAGAAATTAATCCTATTAACATACATGGAAAAACAAACCAATTTGTTGTCTTTTCTGATTGTCTCGAAAGGGAAGGGACCTCAGGATCAGGAACGTTGTCGTTCGGCTTCATGTCAGATGCTGTTGAACACAGGACCGAGTACTGTAACATAAACAATGATCCCTTTATTCAGAGTACATTCCTGAAGCTTAATAACCCAATCTTAATAATCTGTTTTTCAACAACTTTTTTTAACCAAATATTGAAGTAATGAAAATATATTCACAAAATATTTTGAAATGAATATATTGATGCAGAATGGTATTAAATCTAGAAAAATAGGTTATGTGTATGTGTGTTTACAGAAACAAGTGTTTTTCATACCTTTTTCTTCTTTGCTGGAGGGCTTTCAAAGAAGGTCATGCGCCGAACTCGTTTTTCTGCATCATACCCCAGGTTTTGTGTGGGCCATTGATTCTTGGAAGTTGGCTCACCATCAAGGAAATGAGCACTGCATACCCTTGAATCTTTTGAGGGGGACCACAATTTGCTACCATCACTTCTGCCAACAAGTTTCTTCCACTTCTCTCTGGCAGCAACATTCTTTTTCACAGTTGGAAAAGGAAACAGTCTAAAGAAAAAGTATTAAACAGAAATGTTGAACACATACTCAAATGTTGCTAGGAAAATAAGATGGAAAAGATCCAAAGTATTATTCAATGAAAATGATTTTTCTAATGAATATGCCATGTATGTTTCAAATGTTTTCCTCGAGGAGAAATCAAGCGAATCACACGCTAGGTTTCCCCCATTTAATAAACATATAGTATTTTTGGGTGGGTGGGGTAGTAGTGGGATAGTATTTATATTTTCAAGAGAAATCGACCCAAAATAATATGTTGATTTTGAGAACATGTTAATATATACTAAACTGCCATTTGTAATAGATGTCATACAATATATATTTCACATCTCGACATTTTCTGCGAGTAAGTGATGGCTAGCCTTTGTCGTAGATCAAGTTATCATCAAGAGGTTTCGTGTTAATTTTCTAAGATAATTTAAGATAAATTTTCAAAAACTTACCTAAATGGTGCTGCACACGAACACTTTTCTTCCTTATGCATACACCCACATTTTTCGCACAGCTGTTTCTTCCACTTATTCAGCCAATAGGCCCCATTGGAACATTTCTTTACGGCACACGTTGCAGCCATTCCAAAATTTACTCGAAATTTATGGGGAGGTAACTCTGTCAAGATTATTGGATGTGCGCATGCGCAGTTGCACACTGGCAACTCGTGTATTACTGGTTAACATAACTGGTTGTATAAAAAAAAAACATTTCTGGGATTCAAAATCTTGCTTTACTTTACTTCATGAATATTCATGAACAATATCATGATTTAATGAACATTAATTTTATGCTTTTACATGGTATATGAAACAATAACAATTTCTTTACATGCAGGCCATAAACTGATATATATTACTGAGTGAGCAAAAAGGGGAAGCTCTGATTAGACAGCTCCAAGAGAGATAGCTAACTGGTTAAAGCATTGGCTTTTCACCAATACAGTATTGGTTTAGACTGGTCCAATGTTTATGTGAAGGGGTATGTGGTCGGCCCTTCAGACACATGGACTGTTTCATAGTACTCCAATTTTCTCCCATTTATATGCTCCTATCAGTACCAACAAGAAGATTATAGTGAGCAATATCAATTTCTGTACAGTGGTAAAATAAATACCTTTTCATCATCTGACCTACCGGTACCACAAAGCTAGATAAAAAATCTAGGTATTCAAATCTCTGCCGATACCTAGAAATAAAGAAAAGTTACTTACGGTGCCGAGGTCCAGCTGTTGTGTACATAAATTAACTTCAGATCCCAAGGTTTCAAGTTTCATCCCAACTGGGCTAGAAAATGATATTTCAAGATCTCCCCAGGTGTAGCTCAGTACTAGCACAACCAATGAACCATTGAAAGGGATTTGTATCAATTGTAAATAACTGATTCCAGCTGAAAATATTTTTAATTAAATCTATTTTTGGCTTGGAGTAAAAACAAAATAATTTTACTACTGATATTTTGATTAAATATGGTAGAGCATTGGTCACATACACTTAAAGTTAAACATCTAAAAAATCAATATTTGCTAATGAGTGCAGTCATTTATATTCATGAACTCTCAAAACACGTTTAATGATAATCAAAATTTTATTACATGAAATAATATATTTAAAAAAAAAAAGTAAAAAATACCTTATTATTTTGAAAGCTTGGTCATTGTTAATAATAAAACGGCAGGGCAATAAACACCAAATGACAAATTCATTTGAGAGTGTCAAAGTACAAAGTACTGTTTTTAATATCAGGAAGAAGTTTTGTTGCAAATGTCATATGGATGATGATCTTTCGTAAAGCTGAAAAAAAAAAAAACATGTATCCAGAGATGTGAATACCTAGATTTAATGTAGCTTTGTGATGTATCATATTATTACTTTTGATTTTTTTTTCTATTATTAGTAAATAGTTGCATAACTCTTTAACAAATCAGTGAACTGTAACCAAAATTAAATTTGATCTGTATTTTGATATTATGTACTTGCGTATTATATATGAATTCAATACATAGAGTTTTTAATAAGTAATTCTGCGGAAACAAAATGTCTATGGACAGATAGATGGACAATGCCATACCATAATACGTCCTAACATTTGTCAGTTGTATAAAAATCATGGGTCATTGGAGCAACCAGTGTTTGATTGTAATTTTTGGAACTGAAACCGTCTCTAA
>CM037787.1:2044520-2094520 GCA_021229015.1 Solen grandis
TTGGGTTTAACGTCCCACCGACAGTATTTCAATCATTTGAAGACGATGTCTACTTGAGACAGATATAGTGCTTTCACACTGCAGTATCACGCCGTAGACATGTTGCATGATACCACACCCAGTCACATTATCCTGACACCGGGCCAACCAGTCCTGCAACTACCCTTATATTCTTAGCGCCAAGCAAGGGGGCTATAACAGTACCATTTTTACGACTTTAGTATGTCATGGCCGGGGATCGAAACCACGACTTTCCGCTCCCGAAGCGGACGCTCTAAACACTCGGCTCGGCCACCGGGAACGGTCCGATGTTATTTGTATTGTTACTGATAGATAAACTTACCTAAGAATTGCAAGTATAAAATCAGCAATAGTTTGCTTATGGTCGTTTGAACTATCAGCTGCAATGCATTTTTATAATTAATTACCAGGATCAATGTAATCAAATAATGTAAGTAGTCTCGATGCAGATTGTTTTGTAAGCGTTTTTGTTCTTGTTTTAGATGTTTTAGAGGCAGTTCAAAAATGAAATAAAGCTAAATATCCGTCGGTGTATTAATTTAATAAATAATTTTCTTGATATTTAAATATAATTGTTGCCATTTCGTAAATCGGCATAAACAGTTGCTGTGTTTAATGTTGGTTATTCTATTATACATTCCTTACTTAAGATATCGTCGATCATGAAATTAAACAATGTTGAACTTTAACAAAAATGTAAGTCATTAGCATTTTATTGTCAAGTAAAAATGCAAAACAAAATAAAAAAGCAATAAGTTTCCCTTTTACCTTCATCGTGTTAAGACTAGCCGATCAAAGTTCTCTTTTCCTTTAAATTCTATCTATATCATTACACGCAGACAATATACTTGCTGTCAATATGATATTTACCCATCCAGCAATTAAGGAAGTTTTAAAAAGGCCAGGGTCGTATGTGCAATTGATATTGATAATCTCAATTGATAATCTCCCGAGCTTTTCTTCACAATTAATGTGTAATGCACTCAGAAAGGTAACAGGCCTTAATGTTTTAGAAATTAGAAGGCTGTATGTAGGAAATTATTCTTACGGCCTCACATGAAATTTGTTCTTAAAAGGTTTAGTGAAACGGGCCTGTCAGTGCACAATCGTGAGCTCATTGACATAAACAGTGTAATCATTGATATTTTTGCAGTATAGGATAGATGCCCGATTATATATGGTGAAAAAGTTTTAATCTTAAAGAAAAAAAATATGTCTAAATTGTTTTATCCCTGAGTCATTGGTTTCCACGCACGTATGTGTAAACTATCTTAGATGTAACTCTTTTTTAACAAGATGTTATCGTTGTAAGCCATATGTTTATAAAGCGTCAGACATTTTAGGGGATACCAAATAGTGCACTTCACGCCATGCTATAAATAGTGGAAATTTCTGGCAGTATTGTTTCTCAATACTTAAATTACCCCAGTTGCATATTATGTATAATCCAACAATGCTAAGTTTATTCACAGTGTTTATAATCACAGTAGGTATCAATGGAAAGTGATGCTACTGAGCAATTTTGTTTTACGTAGGATTGGAAACAAATTCTTCAAGCTTACACTGATGCTACCTCTTGAAGTATGTCATTAACAAAGAAGTAAATTTTGGAATTGCTTGCTATCGTTGAGATGATATACCACATAACAATAGCTTGATAGATATGACAAATCGCTGAAACCAGACGAAACAACCATCGACAGAGATGTATTCATTAAATATTTTTGGGTAAAGTACAAAAAGTTTTAAAAGTAACATTTTTTACTTTTGAGAATTGTATTTTCCATATATTTGAAGCTGCAACGATAGAATATACGGACGCTTATGACATAATCAACCCTTGTGTAAACAGAAATACCAGAATATTATCGGTGCTGCGCATATGTGCATAAAACAGATTACTTGTCGATACCTTAAATGCCTTGTGAGGAGGAGAATGGAATGTATAATGTATACGAGGAACGAAGTATAAAATAAAGATTTCACAAACTTAAGACATAAAGGTACACTGCTCTATTAAAGATGTTTAAATGCAGAATCGGAAAGACCTACTTTATCATAACTGTCATGGATGACATCTCAATATCAAACTGTAGACAAATAACTTAATACCACACCTAAAAAGTATCCTCAGACCAAGCTAACCAGTTTTAGAACTACTCTTATGTGCTGTTTGCTAATCAAGGGAATATAACAGTACCATTTTAGAGATGTTGGTGTGTCAGTGACTGAACCCCACGGCATGTCGATTCCGAGGTGGGTGGGAGAAAGCTCTATCCACTCGGTGCCACATTGAATGATATTCTTCTGAAAAAGACACACACACAAAAAAAACACACCATGGCTTTGTGCCCGGCGTTTTTCATCAATGCGCAATGCATTATGCGATTTCACTATACGTCTTGAAAGTGGTCTCCGCTAGACTTTGAATTATATGATTGCTCTTCTAAACGATGTCTAATTCATATTAATTAACTTAAAAAAAAAATAAAAAAAAAAAATACAGACTGTACATACATGTCCTGTGAATAAATAAATAATTAAATAAACACACAAAACGTTTTATATACAATGTGGATATTTAGACATGTAGACACATTTGCAAGAGTTCATGTCAACGTCTCCCGGATAAATGTTTGTGCAATTTACGATTTTTCATCGACAAATATGATTAACGAATGGGTGTAATAACTTTATTTCAAAATTAATTATTTTATTTAACATCAGGGTTACTGTGAATTTAGAGGAAATAAAATACGTGTATATGGATATGTAAACCATTAAGCCTAAGGGCTTGCGTTGTAATAGTTTAATAACAGTTATACGGCATGAGAACTCATGTAAGATCCAATATACAACATATATATAAGCTTATTTATATTTTATTTACACATTCATAATAAACAAGAACTATCTTTAAAAAAATATTCAGCGTAAGAAAAACAACAACACCAACAAAGATATGGAAGTTAAAGACTAGCCAGTAAAAAGAAAAAAAGGAAGAAAAATGTAATATAAGCTAAACTTAAAAAAAGTAGAGCCATCAGTGGGACTCGATCTCGGGGCCCTTAGCACCTTACCAGCTTGTGACTTAGAGGGACGAGTCCACTATCAAGGTTAACTACGTTTTCTAAAGACTCACAAGTGTTTACTTTTTCAACTGGTGGTTATTATGTTTGAATTTTAAGTTATTTGCAAATTGACAATTATACAGAAAGATGTGCATCATAAAACTCCCATTTTATTATGGAATAATTATAACTTATGCAAACCAATGAAACGAGTGCTTTTTCGAATTCTTCGGTTGTTAACCAAGATTAGATTTGTTCAAGAAATAGATCAAAATCCATTTTATACAACTTACGCCGACAAACCAAAAACAGGCCAAGTTTTCATACTAAACTGTATTATATATATATATATATATATATATATATATATATATATATATTTAACAATTTACGTTAAGTCGGTAAACCCACGTCTGATACATGTACCTGTTTAACATGCACATAAAACAAATAATGCCTTTAAAGTTTACCTTGTCAAAATTGTGCATGTAAAACACGATCAAGTGAATAAAATGTAATATACAATATGTTAGTCACTAACGCTGAATGCGATGAAGATGTCATGTATTGTTGTAGTCGGAGTCACTGATAAACGTAAACATAAGCTGCACTTTTAAACGGTTAACAATATATTGATTCATATTTGAATGTAAGTTTATATAGTGATCAACAGGACAATTTTGCAAGTACATGTTTATTGTGTTAACTATGAAATAAAATTCCCCTATTCAATAGCGTGTGGCCAACACAGCATGTAAGGCGTTCTATACTTCCTTCTCAGATAAATCAAGGAGTAAACATACACTCAAGGACGATGCATGTTATGTACTTGACAAGCGAAATACTGAAGTTGAGGAAGATTTTAGCCAGTTTGAAAAAAATAAACATAGTTGAATCAGCAATCACGATTTTGAAGTTGGCCAGAACAAGTCAATATTTACGATTGGTCATATTGTTTTAGGTAGACGAAAAAGCAAATAGTTGAAGCTACTGGACATCCTATTTCGCTACTCAAATTTTATGTATGCTAAAACGATATAATCAAAATATAGAAATAAAAAATACTGAATTACATATGGTAATTACTTAAATATATATTTTACCAAGCATACGGTCTTTCTTAAGGAAATTGTTTTGAGGGTATGGTAATAATCTGATTAGAAACATACATGCATAGATTGAAAGATAATCTTAAAATCAGCACGGTGAACAACACGGCGAATTTTGCCTTATCTTAAATGTGACTTTTTCGTTATCATCTTAATAACTAAACATAAACTGTGTGTTAAGGTCGCATAAAATAATATGGAATAAATTATTCACTTCTGAATAACTGATTTGGTTCTAATGAATACGTTTCCGGATATATTACAGATCAACTTGGTAAATCCTACATCTTCATATCTAAAACTATACAGAAACGGTCAAATATCTAACAACGTTTCGATTATATGTTTTTAAATAAAGACACATTTGTGTGAAATAAAGAATGATTGGCGTGTTTAGGGGTCAATCGACGGTTGGCTCTCTCACTAGAAGTTTAAAAAAACATCTTGAAGACCACTTGGTTAGACAGTTTGCTTCTCGATCTGCCGTTAAAATCTTTCTGCTTTATCTTATTTGTTTGGTACTTAGCTAATCAGGTATTTCCAGAAAGGGCGGTATGTTAAACTCAGTCAAACAATGTTTCCTAAGTAATGTAAACCGTGATGAGGCACTGGAGAGAACACATCCCTTAATATTTAGAAGTAAAACATGTATTTTCGTGCACACTATGTTTTTAAAGCTGTAAGTGCAATTAATAGCATGATTATATTCATTACTGGATTAAACACTATATTGATAGTTCGCAATGGCAAATTAAGTTAGTCCGCCCCGGAATCGGGAGGTTGTGGGTTCGATCCCCGGCCGTGACATACCAAAGTCGTAAATAATGGTACTGATATAGCTCCCTTGTTTGGCACTCATCATATAAGGGCAGTTCCAGGACTGGTTGGCTCGGTGTCAGGATTATGTGACTAGGTGTGGCATTATGTCACATGTCTATGGCGTGATACTGCAGTGTGGCAGCACTATATCTATCTCAAGTAGACATCGTCTCCAAATGACTACGATACTGTCGGCGGGTCGTTAAATCCAAAAAAACAAAAAATTAAGTTATTTGCTTGCCATAACTACATACAATAGACTTTTGTCAATATTTTGTGAATATCACTAATTTCAGATTATTTTGTCGATTCATTCAATCTGGCTTCAATTCATCCAAAAATGTTTTGAAGTTAAAAAGTTAAGCCTCTGATGAGAGATTATGTTTTTAACCAGGTTTTCCGAAGGAAAACTCTGGTTATAAGATTGGGGTATGTCGGCGGGCGGGCGTAAACAATTTCTTCTGTGCGCAACTCCTCCTACATTTTTCAGCGGATTTGGCCCTAACTTTTGCAGAAGCATAAGTACATAGTGGCCTGGCGCATATTGTCAGGGTTTTGTGGTTCGACTATTTTTGATGCAGTTATGGCCCTTTGTTATTTTTTCAAATATGTAATATATAGGGAAATATTCTTCTGTGCGCAACTCCTCCTACATTTTTCAACGGATTTGGCCCAAAGTTTTACAGAAGCATTATTACATAGTGGCCTGGCGGATATTGTCAGGGTTTTGTGGCTCGACTATTTTTGTTGCAGTTATGGCCCTTTGTTATTTTTTTCACATATGTAATATATAGGGAAATATTCTTCTGTGCGCAACTCCTCCTACATTTTTCAACGGATTTTCAGAAGCATTATTACATAGTGACCTGGTGCATACTGTCAGGGTTTTGTGGTTCGACTATTTTTGATGCAGTTATGGCCCTTTACCCCTTAACGATGTAATATGAAGGGAAATATTCTTTCGTGCACAAATTCTACATTTCTTAATAAATTTTGTCCATACTTTAACAGAAGTACCTTCACTAAGTCACCCTGGAGAATATTACCTGTGTTTTGCAGTTTGGCCATTTTTGAAGGAGTTATGCCCCTTTGATAAAACTCCTTTTCCGGAGCATAACTCCTACATTATAAGAGGTATTGACTAGAAACTGTATAGGTGCATACATCTCATTGAGGCGGAATGCAGTGCATAGGAACCTCACTCTATGGTTCATAATTTTGGAGTTACATGTTTGCCCCTTCGTAAAAATTCCTGATATGGAGCATAACTCCTTAATTTTAAAATAAATAGTAATGATTGGTTTTGCAGTTTGACATTTTTGATGGAGCTATGGCCCTAAGTTTTTTTTTGTTTTTTTGTTTTTTTTTTGCATTAGATAATCTTTACTGGGATGAAACATTGCGAAAAGAAAACCTGGTTTTGTGACAACTCCTGTCACTTGTCTACATATTTCAGACTGTATATACTTCAGAGGAGTCAAAAATTGAAAGGAAATATAAACTGATTTCAAATAAAATTTACAGTGTTTTATTGAATCAAGTTTCTTTTTTTATCTAACTTGGATATACGAGTAAGCCTTGCCGAAAAATTATTTAAAAGGGATTGGAAAAATTCACGTTTCTAATGGTTTGTACGAGAATGTGTAAACAAGGTGTTCTTTTCGTTATATTTCTTTAAAGAATAGAATATCTTATTTAGACAGAAGAACTCGTATCAAATGTACAATTTGTGAGAAATGAATGTAGCTGACATTTTAAATCGGCAATTATATTAAACCACCACAAAAATATAAACAATTAATGCAAGATTTAACTTCCTAGTAGGACAGGTATCGGGGTGCGCGTGTTACTACGCACCATATATACAGATTGGAACGATACAGAGAATGTATAAGTGCCTCTTATGCACACACCACAAATCTGTTTGGATGCTTAACATTTAAGCCAAACATTATGAACACAATTTGTAGAAAGGTAAGGCAATGTTTACAATATTTTAAATTCATGACGTTGGGAGGGCAGGGGATAATTTGTTTTATTTCATAGTTTCATATAACAACGATTAGAATATGTATACTATATATAACCGTTTGTAGTGGCCGAAATTTAAAAACATCCTACTCGGGGCTAAATATCGCAGGTTAAATCCATTGCAACAACATACAAAAGTCATAAACTAACCCTGTTTGGCACTCAGTATATATAGGAAGTTACAGGACCCGTGAACCAGGGGTCAAATAGTAAAATGGGTAGGGTATCGTGACAAATTTCTATACCGAAATGTAACTCAACAAACACATAACAAGATCAACTATAAATGATGATAATATATGGAATCACTGGTTTTGTTTTAGAGATAGTTCCAAAATGAATACTTTCGATGGGACGTTGACCATGTGTATTATATAACCGACGTAGAATATGACCAAAAAGAAGAGTAAGCTTGACTTGGTGTTCTAAAATACATATACATAAAATGTTGATTTCCTTTTCTTTTCAGATACGATCAATACAATGTTGTTTCTGTCTCACTTTTGTCATGTACATACAAGTTTACAGTAAGTTTAAACCACAATCATACAAATAAATTTAAAGAAAATTTTACCAGATATATATCAGTGTCGTATACAAGTAGGCAGAAAATCAAGTAAACGAAGTATTTCTCATATATTAGTAAACACGTTTTAATGCTTAGTAACAATGTTTATGTAATTATTTTTATCAATTTCGAATGACTGATTGGTAAAAGTGTTTCTTCTAAATACAGACATTTTCCTCAGATTGTCAGGAAGTAAGCCAGAATGACCCAGAATGTAAATCTGTGACCGGATGTTGCACAAAAAATGGTATCAACGGTTCATGTGGAGCCTGCAAGACCGGTTATCATGGGAGAAAGTGCGCAAAACAATGCCCTTCAAAGTGTTTCAATTGTACAGATCATCCATCAGTAGATACAAACAAAACATACCAGGGACAAGGTTATTGTCGTCATTGTCAAGAGGGCTACTACTCGGACTCTAACCGCTACCAGTGTCAGACACGTTGTCACGATGGCTGTCTCTCGTGCCTCTCTTTCATAGACGTTAACTTCGCGTGTGATGACTGTACTCCTGGGTTTTATCTCGTTAATTTGACAAGCAATTATGGTGAGTGCCGACGATGTCCACTGACCTGTAGAACTTGCACCGGTGATGACAACTGTACAGAGTGTAGCCTTGGATACTTTGGAAATCATTGTGAAAAGTCCTGCAGTATTGGTTGTGTAGAAGCGATCTGTGATAAATACACTGGGATATGTACCGAAGGATGTGTTTCGGATGGATATCTTGACCGGAAAATGTGCAAGACGTGTCTCGATGGACGATATGGATACACCTGCAACCAACATTGTGCGGAGAATTGTTTAAACAATCTGTGTGACAAAACAAATGGACATTGTTTTAACTGCACTGACCATTCTGTTGGTACATTTTGCAGTACGTGTATTGAGGGATGGTATGGGATCGACTGCAATGAATCCTGTCCAACAACCTGCAAAAACAAATCATGTAATGAAACAACGAAGATATGTGATGGGAAAACCAAAGTTTAAAGTTTGTGGATAGTGCATCAGGTAACTGTGAAAGTTGTGTTGTTCCTTTCAAGGATCAAAATGTGAAACATGCCGGAGGCTTTTACGGAATAATTTTTTTCCCTGTCCTTGGTTGTAGACAAAGAAAATGTAACCAAGAAAAAGGATCATGTTTTTCATGTATTGACTCTAAATATGGACTGTATTGTGACCAGAACTGTTCAAACAATTGTCGACGCAGTGAATGTGATCAAGAGACAGGGTCATGTGTCAGTGGTTGCATATCTGGTTACTCTGGTGACAAGTGTTGTGCCAGCTTCAGTCAATGTTCCAAATGTTCGAGTGATGGTATTTGTCTTGAATGCAATAATGGGATGTATGGCGATGTTTGTGATAGGCCATGTCAATATAATTGTTTTAACAACATTTGCTACAAGGAAAACGGAACGTGCAAGGGTTGCGAGATATTGTATCGAGGATGGCCGTGTGAAAAAACGCTAGGTGGTATATCAGTAGGAAGTAAGGGCCAAAATCAAATTGGTGTTATTGCAGGGTCTGTAGTCGGTACTTCAATCATACTTGCAATTTTGGTTGTCGCACTTTTTGTATATCAAAGAAGGTAAGATCTTAGAATAGAAAATAATAATTCACCTCATTTACTTATATCGCAATAAAAAGTTTTCTTGCATTTTACGTACTTTTGAAAACGCGTGATAACATTTCATTGAAAAAAACTTACACAAATTGAACTTACGAATAAAGAACTAACTTTAAGTTTGCTAGGAAAGTTGCTTTAATATTTATAGGCAATTATTTTTCAGACGCTCTGGAAGCAAGGCGACGGTATTTCGTATTTGTTTCAACGTCGAAGAGAAATTATATGAGAAAGATAATGGTATTTATTTGAATAAATTCAATTGTTATTTGCAAAAATGACTTTACGCTATTAATTGCTAGCAAGTATCATTTACTTGCATTGTGATAATGTCAGTTGGCAGATAATTAAATTATAAGTTAAACATGTGGTGATTTAATATTGAAACTTTCTTTCTGGTTGTTTTATCCTTTGCAAAGGAAACACTTATTTTTTAATCTAAACTTTATGTTGACCAAAAGAAAAACATTATTGTGAATGTTAATGAGGAAACTTCACTTCAAAAATTAATGCTTGTTTGAAATACTACTATAAATTTACAGTTCAAAATAAAAATATAGATCACTTTGAATTTAGATATTGTACATAAATTAAATATACAAAATAATATATCAATTAATATATGCAAATATAATTAGCATAAGTAGTCTATAAACATAATGAAGCCATCATATTTTAATTCCAGAAAAGCAATACAGTTGGGTGGCTCGAACGTTCTTCCAGGAAAAATTAAAGCTTTTCACAAAAATAAAATTCCAGCAGGTACAATGTGACATTGATAGTATGTTTTTATCTGTCTAACCACTATAAGTCTTAAAATGAGTATATTGAAACCGGTTATATGAACGGATTCTTATTATTTCTATACAGTTTCGAACGAAACTTCTATATAAATCATTCGTTCATGTGCTTCTTTATTTATTTAGATGGAGCTGAGTATGTGAACCTTGAGATTACAACGAGACAACAACAATCTATTGAAGATATATTATCAAGCGGCGATACCGATATTCGTAAGTGTTGAAATATAGTGTTCTTATAACATATGTAGCAGATGCGAAGATTGTTTTAAAAGTAATGATTAAGTAACAATTTGAAAGCTGTAATCATTGAATTACAATAACTTGGAAATAGTAATCAGATAACATACCAATTATTTTCAAAAAGTATATGATACCATAGTTATTGTCAAATCATGAAAGTTATACATGAATACTGGTAGTGTAAAGATAAGTTTAACTTTATTTATTTACATCGATTAGCAAACAAGTTCTCACAATTTATATAAATCACTCTCGATGGCTCTGATGGCGGGGTGTTTGGTTAAAATTATTAGAGGAAACCGGAGAACCCGGAGAAAACCCACGAGCCTGGATGGGCGACTACTGTACCCTCTCACGTACGTGACCAGGAATCGAACCCGGTGCTCAATGGGGAGAAGCAAAGTGCGTCACCACTACGGTATCCACCACGTTTAAGATTTAGTCACGGTTATTAATTCATTCATGGTTAAGTACCTAAATCAATGTTAGCAAATTCAATTATGTTGCATTTCTTACTTTAGTTTGGGGTGACATTTATACACCATTGAAAATTAAATTGAATACACCAAGGTATAATTACCGGTATTCAATGCAATTATAATGCATATGGCATTATAATATATTTAGGGGTATTACAGAGTCCCGAAACACTACCTTAGCAACCCCAGAACTGGTTATCTAATCTCAGTGTATTGGGAACAGTCACCTGTGTCATTCTTTTGATTATCTCATTGATTGGGAACCTGACCAAATATACCACTTTCCTGTTCATTGGGCCAGAATTTTTCCCTGCCCCCTACTGTGTATATTGCTCCAAGACTGAAAAATTATGTAAAATTAGCCAAACTGCCGTACGAGTATATGTCATTAATTGTAATCTTGATGTAATCTTAATGTAATCGCAATTCTGATTCTATTACAAGTACACCCTATTACATGAAAACGCTGCAATCATTACAGAAATCTAGAAATGCGTTTACAATTACCCCAGGTCTGATATGTAGATTATTACATGTTTCTAAAGAACAACTATTTTGTTAACCTTGATATAACAATCAGCTTATCTAAGAACCACTACTGTGACTGTCAATTAACTTTGCGGTAACCTTGTGAGGCGTACATATAAGAAAACTTATGCTTAAATAAATTCATTATGCTTACACGCTTTGTCTATTTTTCAGCACTCGGCAGTAGCCACGAGACACATTATGAAACCCTTGCCCCAGAGTGTTCTGATGATCAACAGTACACAACAATAAAGTTCTAAAATTTTCAGAGGGACTTCCGCGACCGAGGGATTTTATTCACTGACCTTTTATCACTTTGATCCTCACCACCATGGGTTCAAGTCCCGGTCCGACTTCTCAAAAATATAGATCTCAGACTTGAGTATGACCTTCATGCTCAACTATGTTTGATTATTTAGTGGTGTTCACAATATCTTTAAAGCTCATTCTCAGCTAAGTCCAAACTGAAGCTTTGGCAAGAGGTTTAGTGAGAATATATTCTTTCATGACACTGCTCAAATATCATACATAGGCTTAAAATCAAAATTTAGCAGATATTTGAGAATAATCCCAAGATCGTATTTATGCTTTTACGAGGACACGGAACCCTGTCTGGTCATATGAAGAAGGTTTGCAGGTCGTTCGTTTACCCGAAACTCCATTGTGCACTCGGGGTCTTCGTAAACTTTAAGATACTTTAAAGTCACGAAACCCCGCCATGCAAAAACAGCAAATATATTTCTTCCGCGTTTTGCCTCCGACGTTTTGCCCCTTATCCCCACCCGAACGATTGTGATGGGATTCTCAGTCTTTTTTTTATTGTTTATTCATATATTTGGAGAGAGATTTTTTTCCATCAGAAATTAGTTCAACTGTGACTTCAACACTGCAAAACACAGATGTTTGATCTCGTTGCTGTATTAGATGTTTCAAATAAATTGATATAGTGTCACTTGATAATATCTTAAAGTGATGCTTTGTCAAATTCGAAATTTCATTAAGTAATTAAAATAACTCCATATTGATATAAAATTTAAGTACACCAGTCGTTTGCAATTAATTATCATTTTCGTAATTCAAAGAAACTTTTGTAAAGTACCGGTATGTAGCATATTGTATGTGATGTATTTATACGTTTTTCGAGGAATAAAATTGTGTTAACTACTAGTCACCATACTATAAATACAACTATATGAAGGAAGTTTTCTAATTCAAAAAGGTCATTGCTTATCACAAAACCTTCCGGTAAATAATTTGGAACGGACTGGTGACAGCAAATAAGGAAACTAATAGCAAAATAAAAACTTCCTGAATTTGAGTAATAACTTCCTGAATTTGAGTCCAGATAATATTGTTTATTGAATCATAAGGAAAAGAAGTGGGGTGCGGCACTCAATATACATCTTTACGAGATATCTTAACTTGCTAAATATTTTCCGTAAGGGAGTATGTTGCATTTTTTTTTCATTAGGAATTAATGATTTTCACATCTATTATGTAAAAATTGTGCTGTATACGAAAATATAAAAAACTTGATAGGTCACAGTGTTCGTTTCTATGCTACCATTGTATATCAATGGTAACCGTTTTTAATAGATAACTATATACATCTCTCGTTAAAAAGGGGGAAAAAGAAGAAGTAGAAAATCTACAAATAGAAGACACACATACTAATAGTTGCTTTATGATAGTTCAATATATCTAAATATATGGTTAAAATACCTCCTGGTTCTTCATTTATAGAGAATTGGATAAAACCCCGTAGAATCCTTGGAAAAGGGAGAGAAATAATTGATTTTCATTTTCAAATATTTTTGAATTTATCTTAGATTTAATTTTTACTTTAAACAAACGCATATATCCCTTGAACTTTCAGATGTCATCGAAACCATGTGTACAGTAGCTTTTTTCATCCTTGTATATAAAATAAAACTTCGAGGGCTATTGGTGTTTGGATTTAGAGCCATTCTTTACCTTTTACCGCTATTCGCAAGCTTCAAACTTTATTTCCTCACAAGGGCATGTTATGTTCCTGTGGAAGAGTAACATAGTATCACCTGTCAGAGAAACAGTACAGGTATATTTCTCAATTTGTTGCTCGACATATAAGTATAGTTCCAGGACTGGTTGGCCTGGTGTCAGGATAATGTGACTTGGTGTGGTATCATATGTCTACGGTGTGATACTGCAGTGTGGGTGGCAAGGCTGTATCTGTCTCGTGTAAAATAAAGTGACTGAAAAGCTGTTGATCGGACGTTGATCTCATACAAACAAACACACCTGCATAAATGAATATACTATGTCGAAAATTCAAAGCCTCAATTAAATGTCCACCGTCTTTAAATGGAAACTATCTTGTTGAATAAATTCATTTAAATAGTTTTACGTATTAGTTTTTCATTTACGATCTTTATATCGCATATAGAAACAGACGAATGATAGACGGGCCATAAATACATTATGATCGATTGAATTATCTCCCTTGGTTTCCCCCCTTTTTAACATGAATACAGTTTAATCGAAAGAAAATGAAGATATATCAATTAAATTGTTGAAATAAACCATTCGGTTGATGAACAGCAACAACATACAAACAAAATAAATATAACACACACACAGGAACTGAAACAGAAAAAAAACAGCTACAAAAAGCATTCAAAACCCCACTAAACGACAACAAAACCAAAAATTATAATCCATAGATATGAATGTGAAGATAAAGGCTCTATTTATATGTTGGGAAACTGGAATAGAAGAGTGAGTGTCAGAAATAAGTTAATGATTTACAAAATGAACACAAATGATTTTATGCATACCAGTGAATTTAGAGTTCACGAGTTTACAGAATTTCGAAAGGTAAAATCTTGTGTTAAATCATGTAAGTCATACCCCGATTTCTTAGTGTGGTATGTATGCCATTGGATTACGTCAAGGTGAGGTAATCTCGTCATTTTTTCTTTCTTTGTTGGTGACAGTTATTCCCCCAAAGCCGTATTAATTTCGGCCTTTGTTTTTATGACATCATATAGACCTGATTTCATTGTTATCTATCAATTTTCTTAGTAAGTCTCCAGAGGAAAAAAAGTTAATCTTGTGAATGTAAATAGTGGTAAGTATATTCGAAACTAAGGTGTTTTTTGGGGGGGGTGCAAAATGAAAGATTAATGCAAGGAAAATAGATTTGTGATGGTACAGTGATCACGCGATTCCTCGAAGTCGGACGGGATCTGCAAAAAACTCGAAGAATCGCCGTTTCGAGGAATCATTTATATATCATAATTCAATATGTTTATTTTTGTTGATACCTTAACGTCGTCTTTTCATTAATTATTTTGTTACATTTGGACTTCAATAAGTACCTATTATAGATATTATATATTATACCCTAAACATAGAATATATTTAACCGTTACAAAAATAACACGATCATAGCTTTTAATTCGAACATTAAGTCAGAAATAGTTTCTTTATTACCGATGATTTGATTGAAACCCTTTGTTTTAGTTTGTTCATATGGCGGCGTTGTGTATTTTTTACATTCTTGTAATAAACACTTAACATTTTAGTTTCAACTTATTCATTTTGCGTCGATTGGGAAACACGTTCTTACAACTTATACTAATCCCTCTCGACGGTTCCTGGGTTGGACCATTACTTTGCACCCGGGAAAGTCATGAAGAATTCTTATCTCCAACGGGGTTCGAACCCACAACCTTCGGATCCGTATTCGGATACGACACCACTGGACGTTACCACCGGCCCCCTCGTTTTGCCGTGGTTCTCCAAATTAATTTTTACAGAGAAAAAGAACAACACATAAACAAACAAAATCGGCTCCCTTAATGACAAATGATTAATTATGCAGATCCGTGTCCATTAGTAGCGCACATGGATACCGATCAATAGGTTGCGGGTTCGAACTAATACACTCTACAATTGATTTTTCATTCAATGGAGATATAGCCACATCTGAATGGCTCAAACATTATCATGTGGAATTTCCATGCAGATAAGGCGAGAGAATGAAGAAAATTAGGTTTATTGAAAACGATATTGAGACACTGGTGTAATGTGTTTGTTATAACAATTATTAAATAATGCCATGTAAAGCTATAGGTCAAAATACCACATCCTCTCATTTTAATCTTAGCAATTTAGATAAAAAAAAGTATGTATTATCAACTATAAGAGGGCATTTTTATAATAGTTCTAATTTCTTTGATATTAAAAGATGTCTGCTGAAAGGAAGGTATTATTTCTGTTGTTACCTTTGCGACAGGTAAAGGGCATAATTCAGTGCTAAAATAACAATACACTGAAAAGTCTCTTTATCACTAAGTTTAAAAATATTGAATATGATAAACTTTGACAAACACACACAAAATCATAAGTGATGCGTTTCAGTTATGTTTTAAGTCTTATATTGATATCAGTTTATTGTGAATCGTCTCGTATCCATGGCTATTCTGCAATGATGTAGTCTTAACGCATAAATAACAAATAGTAATTGTAAAAATCAATCATCAATCAAGGACAGACATATTAAGAAGTTTTTTTCCATCAATTCTAATGTGGGACCGTCCCAGGTAAATGTGATAAAAATAAGGTCTTTACATCTGCAATGTAAAATATTAAAAAAAAATTATTATACATCCTCCTTATCTACCTAATATAAATTCATGTGACCTTTTCTCTACTTTCTTAAGAAGTTGATACCAGGTGTGAAATACATTAAATCAAAGGGAGACTACTCTGCAATATTTAGTTCATGAAGGGCGGAATTCTTTCAGTTGATTGAGTGAGAAAAGGTCTCTAAATAGTCATTGAAACCTACATTGAAATCACGAAACCGAAATATTATTAGTAAAGAAATTCCTTTGATCATGTTTGTATAAAAAATTGCTGACATTTTAATATATGAAATTACAAATTAAAATGCCTCAATATAACTCTATTAAGGTCACTTACAGCTGTTTGAGATGACAATACCAAAAATTAAATCTTACTGGAATTATCAGTTGAATTATCAAACCGTCTTTGTCAAACATGTGATAAGTCCTTTTCAATGGCATTTTTCTTCAGTTTGGAAATGAGCTTACACATGCTCAGTAATTAAATAGACGATAGCACTCTACTTTTCAAAGTTTAGACCAATTTCACTTTTGGTTATAATCCACGGCGTATGTAAACACGTTTCCATCACTTTTTTGATAACAATATTCTGATTATCAGTCCAGTTGTCTTCCGTGTAACTCAATTATCAATCAAAAGACTTACTTTTATCATACTTTCTGTGAAACTATTGATTAAAGAAAGGGAATTTCCATAGTTTTTTTTGTGATATGACTTAGAGCTTTGATAAAGTATGGCATGGATTTAATTATCAAGTCAAAGTCTATAGTATAGAAATTAATGGAAACTTCCATTACTGGTTCAAAATCTTACCAGATAGTAATTGTTAATGACGTATGTTTAACTGTTAAGGAAGAAGCAGTCGTGCCCACAGTTTTTTTGTCACTTATATATAAATAATATTGGTATTTAATTAAGTTGTAATGCTCGATATTTTATTGTGACAAAAGCCTGTACCTTGTAGTTGACAATTTTGACGAATAAAAAAAAAGAAACATATGATCCCAAACATTTAAGTTTTTTTTTCTGTTATTGCCTTTAATTAGCACATATACTAGGGACTCTTTATAGTTTTATGTACGTGTGTTTGTTTCAAGACAACATATCATTGTATATAATAGAGAATATTTCCTTTCACATTCACAAATAGGGAGGGGATCCTTTGCTCTAACCTTGCTAAAAAGAAAATCTCTGATTTATAGCGATACATATAACGAAACGTATATAACATGATCGTGAAAGATTTGCACAAATCCTGCCTAATGAAATATTTTAGAAGAATGTGTATTATAATATTATTATAATATAAATAATCATTATAAATCAACAGATTTATGTAAACATTTTTTGCTTTGAAATGTCATAAAAGTAAAATGTATTGAGATATTTATCAAATGTAAATGCGTTAGTAAACTGATGCAACACGGAATCTCCATTTGTGAGGAAATATGATCGGTTTGGCTTATTTTACTAATTAATTGAAAATAAAGATGGATATTTTGCAATAATACCAATCATTTTTTACTTTTAAGGATGTTTCAGCAGGTATCCACTGAGCATTTTACTGCACCTCTTCTGATGCTGTTATTTTGACGAGCTATTGTATGCGGAATACATCTCTTTATGTTTAATTATCAAAAATGTATTAAATGGTGATCAGCTGTTGTCTTTATATAATGCAAATATGACAAATATTGTTTTCTTATGATTCACTATTACAAGATAAGTTGACAAACATAATTTTCAGACTCATATTTAGTTTTCATAGGATGTTTATGGACGGACAGTCACAATTTCGATATTCATGTATGAAAAACATGACTATTTTTTTTGTCAAATTATGATGGTCACAAGACTCACAATTTAGCATTTTTCTGTGTTACTTTAGCAAAGAAGTAACAATAAAAAGTAGCATTAGATAAAAAAAAGCAAAGGGATTTGTTTTTCGTATATTTTGATACCTTTTTATTAGGAGGTTGTATGAGAGTGATCTTGTCAGTCAGTCAATCTGTTGTTTTTGTTAGATCAATAACTCATGAACAGGATGACATATATAGATAATGTTTTGTACATATGCTAATCTCATTAAAATGAAGGCCAAATTTGACCATGGTCATAATCTGTTAATTTTGGAAACAGTTATGGCTCCTTTTCAATAAGAATTTGCCCAAAGGACCTTGTTTGATTGATAAGTCATCATAGGATCAAATGATTTATGGAAGATAATATTTGGTATACATTTTTATCTAAATTAACTTGAGGCCAAGTTTGACTATGGGCAAATTCTGTAAATTTTTGACACAGTTATGACTCCTATTGACCTCGATATGTCCAGTCGATATGGCGAAGGCTCTGTGTTGGGATATTAATTTTCTTCAATGACATTTCTATTTCCTATTATTATAGATTAAAGTATATATGACTTTCATAGTTTAAGGAGTGATTTTTCGTACACATTTGGTATGCACACATTGGACATAATTATTCTTATTATAATAATTTTCTGATTATTATGGCCGTACTTTAGATCTTGCAGTCAAGGATTATCCACATGTGGATCCTGTTTTTGCTAAAGAGACAGAATGGGAAGAGATAGTGGTTGGATACAAGGGAGGTGGTGGAGAATTCCAAAGCTTTTTTGTTTTGTATTTTCATTATACATTTTTATCCTATCACAAATTGTAATAAACTATCATATGATTTTTTTCAATATAACAGGGCCTTCCGTTCTCAATTCATGTATTCTTATTTATATTCCAAAGTACATGTGTACACAATTTCAGAAGAAAAAAATGTTTGTTAGAAATTACTCGCTGAAACACCCTTAATTTCTTATTTCCGTATATTTTTTGTTAATTTACCAGTGTATAATGTATTGTGTATAGGAGACAAATTTAGAATTGAGGGTTGCAATTATATACATGTAATGATAATCAATGATACTCTCCTTTTTTAATCACTGGAGGGCAAATCTGCTTGTTTTACTTGTGGGTATTTTTCTTGGAATAAACTTTATTTATGTATCTGATGTTTTCCTCTCTTGTATTATTCATGAGAGGTATTCAAAATCAATAAAAAGTTGGACAGAAACAAAGGCATACGGGTATAAGTACCTGAGTGGTTAGAGAGTTCAACTGTAACTTGCAAGTTGGAAAAACATGTTTTCATATCAAATAAAGTCGGCAGAAAATTTTACAAACTTTTATCTCACAACTGAAAAAATAATCGTTTCAGCCAGTTGCATATTCTAATTTTGTTCGGAAATCCTATTTACTCGAGGTATGAAATCTACATTGTTCATCATGATGTTTGTAATGTTTATAAAGCTATGTTTACACAACTTCTACACAGCATTATTGTAACAGTATAAAAGTTTATTAGGAACCAGTCAACCGTGACTGTTAACTATTCTCAAAATGTGTACCATTGACAACAGCCCAGGTTTTATCTTATATAAAAGAGAGTCATTCAGGATTATACACAACTAAACAATGGTAACCAGTAAAGATAATTGGCAAAGCCAGTATGCAAGGAGTGGTTGAGGACATTGTATAGGAGTTTGCACAATCCTTTGCCTGCAGTTTACAGGAATAAATGAATGCATTTTCAAATGATTTGTCCCTCATGAGAGCACAATGTGTTACTCAAACATGTAATGTGTTTCAGTGCATATCTAGGTACACAAACAGGCTTTTATTCCAGAATATAACTAATTTATGTCGCCTGCTGTAAGCACTTTGTCTGTGACACTTTTTCCGTCATGCTTCTTTCAGCAGGTGATACATGTTTCAAGGAACCCTTATTGTTTTTGTGCTCCATGAAAGGTTGGCATGTGTCCTTTTCTCTTTTTGTATGGAGCATAAAATATTCAAAATGTATGAAAGTTATTAACTTGAAATTTCACATGTTGGTAGATCTCGTGGAGAAGAAGTGTAGTGAACCATAACTGCACATCATGATTCTGAGTTATTGCCCTTTGTTGAATTTCATTTTTGTCCGGGGCATAACTCGTACACTGTGGAACATATACCCTTGAAACTTCATAGGTAGATAGACCTCATGGATTAGAAGTGCAGTGCATAAGAACCATAACACACCACATCATGTTTTTGGAGTTATTGCCCTTTGCTTAATTTCATAAATTTCTGTGATGCAGTGTTAAAGAAATTTTCATGAAACTGCATAGCTGGATAGATTTATTTGCTTAAAAGTGCCAAGCATAGGAACCGTTACTCTGCACTTCACATTTTTGGAGTTATTGGCATTTGGTAAATTTCATACTTTTTTTTTCTGGAGCATAACTCATAAACTGTGAGAGATAAACCCTTGAAACTTCATAGGTAAATAGACCTCATGGAAAGGAAATGCAATGCATAAGAACCATAACTCTGTAAATCACATTTTTGGAGTTATTGCCCTTTGTTAAATTTCATACTTATTAATTTTTGTCTGGAGCATAACTCATAAAGGATGAAAGATATCGTCATGAAACTTCATCGATGGAAAGGTTTTATTGAGGAAGGTGCAGAGCACATAAACCATTACTCTTCAAAATCTATTGAGTTTTTGCCATTTGAGATATTTCAAATTTAATTTATATACAAATTCAAGACATAAAAGTTTGAAACCTTTATAGGTTAAGTTAGAAATGTAGAAGTACAGTTCCACCCCTTAATAAGATCAATCCACCCATTTCATGACAATACCTTATAAGTATATCAGCATCTTCCTGGAATCCGTCATTTATCAGATAACATATTTAAACACATTCTTATCTGCTCGGAATGCATCATTCATATACATTGCACAAGTGCAGTTAGTGGATTTAATCCGTGTCCAACGGTTTCTTGTTTTAAGATGTGACTAAATAGCATTGGTCAAGAAAGAATATAGCCATATATGACTGGATAATGCATTTGTTATACAAGTTGTGTACAATATGCAGTTTCGATAACAAATGAAGCCAGGCAGATTTTTTAAACTCTGAAAACTGTTGGTTTTAGCTCGACTATTCGAAGAAAATGAGAGCTATTGTAGTCGCCCTTGCGTTGGCGTTGCAGCTTTTGGTTAAAGTTTTGCATGAAAGTTACTATTAACCTTATATCTCAATAACCAATTATGGTATTGACTTGAAAGTTTATAAATATGTTCAGGGGCATCAGACAACCAAGGTGCATAACTCTTATAAATTATGGCCCCTTTTTAACTTAGACATTTTGGTTAAAGTTTTGTGTGTAATAGAAAATTTGGTTTAAGTTTTGCACGCAGGCTACTATCCAGCTTGTATCTCAATAACAATTCATGGTATTGACTTGAAAGTTTATAGATATATGTTTAGGGGCATCAGACAACCAAGGTAGATAACTCTTGATGGAATTTATTACAAATTATGGCCCCTTTTTAACTTAAAATATTTGGATAAAGATTTGCATGCAAGATACTCTCATGCTTATATCTCAGTATCCAGGCATGGGATTGATTTGAAACATCTTTAATATGTTTAGTGACATCATACTATCAAGATAGATAACTCTTGATGGAATATATTACAAATTATGGCCCCTTTTTAACTCAGAAATTTTGGTTAAAGTTTTGCATTCAAGCTACTATCTAGCTTATATCTTAGAAATTGTTTATGGTATTGACTAGGAAGTTAAGGTGTGTATTAAGGGGCATCACAAAACCAAGGAGGATAAATTTTGGACTGAATTTTATACAAATTATGGCCCTTTTCTTACTTGGATACTTTGTTTAGTTTTGCTTGCACATTGTTATTATGCTTATGTCTCAGTAACTAGGCATGGTATTGATTTTAGACTTTATAAAAGTATTAAGGGGTATCAGACTATCAAGGTATACCATTTTTGATTTTTATTTTATACAAGGTATGTGAAGTGCAAGAATTGAAATATATTTCATTTGATTTACTAACAAGCATTTTGAAAAGTCGAGCATGTTGTCCTCTGACAGCTCTTGTTAAGCCATGCTGCTCTTTAAGAAAATATTAAGATTATATAAAGAACAATAAATGGAGTGACATTCATATTTCAATACGTTTATAGTCAACATAATCATATCATACTACATAGAATATTTTCCTATCTTACGAAATTGGCCTGCAATATCGAAATGTCCCCGGTGGCCGAGTGGTTAGAGCGTCCGCCTCGGGAGCGGGAGGTCGTGGGTTCGATCCCCGACCTCGACATACCAAAGTAAAAATTGGTCCTGGTATAGCTCCCTTGCTTGGCGCTCAGCATATAAGGGTAGTTCCAGGACTGGTTGGCCCGGTGTCAGAATAATGTGAGTGGGTGTGGTATCATGCCACATGTCCTTGGCGTGATACTACAGTGTGGCACCACTATATCTGTCTTAAGTTGACATCGTCTCCAAATGACTGAAATAATGTCGGTGGGACGTTTAACCCTACAACCAAACTGCGACATCGAGATGATATGATTATACAATGTATATATTTTCGTTATACACGTGCATGCATATGGTAATGAATGTGTATTTGACGCTTTATGGAATTAAATATTGAATTTCTTGAGGTGTTTTCTCCTCCACCACATCGTGAATACATCCCCATTGAAAGATTGATATCAGGAAATTGCATTCAGCCAGCACGTCATTATAAATGATGTATAAAGCATATGTGTACATCTAATATCCTAAATCCTCAACGTGACGACACGAGATCATACAGAATCTTGTTACGACCACTTCGAATATTTTATTATTAAACAAATCGACCTTGCGACAGTACGATACGAAATCGCGACGAAATGATACGACGAACGAAACTGGATGATACGACATAACGAGACATAACACTTACCTGTCACGCTGCTGTGATCTCGTATCGTTATGTCGTTATCTCCTATGGTATGGTCGTTATGTCGTATCGCATCGTCGTGGTATCGACCATTTGACGCATTCAATGGTACCTGTACACTTCTTATAGAAACACCACAGTTAGTATCCGCCGTGAAACAGAAGATTCGGGAGGGAGGTATTGTTTAGTCCGTCAGGCCGACAATTTTTTTTGTAGTATGGAACCCACCTCAAAAAATTAAATAGTCAAGGTCACAGAACTTCATGGGAAGTTCATCAGAATGAAGGTTGGATACCCGGGGTTTCGAATGTTGATCACCTAAAATATGCAAAATTATGGTCCAAAAAAGGATTTGCTGTTTCGTTCAATGTATGCAAAGTTCTGTCATTTCAATAAATTCAAAGTATAACAGTACGCAAATCTCTAAGTATTAAGCAGACTCACTGAATATTTCCAGGAATGTTCCCAAATATGCAAAAATAGTACCTTTTCGGAATTTGTTGTTGTTTCACTCAACACTATCGAGTTATGAATTTCTTTAAAAGTAGCTATGCCAAGTATATCTCAAAAACTTTATGAATAATATTACCCTTGTTTTTGTTACAAAGGCTTGAAAAGAGGACATCTGTATATATGGTCTCTTCTCGTTTCTTGTTGTATATATAGTCTCGTTTTTTGTGTTGACACTCAACATGGATGCATATATATGGACATTGGAATGATACATGCCCACGCATTTTCAAAGTTTTCCAACTTTCTGACTTGACTTGACTATTTGAGTTTACCGTCGCTTCGACAGTATTTCAGTCATATAGCGACGTCCAGCTAATTACAGGTGGAGTAAGACCCCGAATGTACGGAGGCATCCGGGTAGAACCACCGACCAACCGCAAGCCAGCTGGAAGGGTTCCTCACTTGAAAATCCGAATGGCCCTGCCGGGATTCGAACCCACGCGGTGAGGGCTGAGTGAGTGTTAAAGTCAGCGACTTTACCCTCTCTGCCACGGAGGCCCCTCCAACTTCTGGAGGCATACTGCAAGTTTGGGTAAGTATATTTTACAACTAGTTACTTTAATTTCATGTAAATTGCCTCTTTCGGCAGATGTATGAATCCAATTGGCTTGTTTATGGGCCATTTTATATAATGTTATCTCATATTTTCAGGGTTCATGGATTTTACCTATCAGTTTCATGTTGATTTTTACAAGTCCGTACACAACAACGATGTTTATTTATGGCCGTTGAGCGCTTTTCAAGTATAACCTATGCAAGCACATTCATTCTTAAATATTTTTCTGTAACTTGATAACTCCTCTTTTGAAAAGCTGTGTTCAATCTCTAATGACTAGCTCCACATGAAAACGGACCAAATAAAATACACACAACTTTAAAAACATTATACAAAGCTCAACTGGATCCCTTAAATGTAGCACTGGAAATGTATATAGAACGAAAGATTATAAGTATTGGATCCTTTATTCTCGAAATTACAATACATGCATCTACTAAATGTTCAAGATAACCCCTACAACACAACTTCCTTATCCCCACAACTTCCTTCTTCTTTATCTTAAACCGTTTAAATTTACAGTGATCAGGAAGTAGAGTCCATTTTACGTTTCATTGCAATAGGTTAGTCGGATTGTAAACAGTTGTTGACTCAAGGTAAAGGAACTTTTGTTATGCTTTCTTCTGTTATTAAGCGTTATTGTGCTATGAATAATTTCAATTTGATAAGCTTATTTCAAATAATTATACATGCAATTATAAATTGATTAAGATATATAACGCATATCCTTTTTAATTCAAATAATAAAAAAGTGTAACATCTTCTTTCATCAATTTCTTATATATCATACATTATTTGATATCGAACTGTAAACTATTTTAACTGATTTGCTAATGATTAAATTTCACAAAATGTTTAACCTGTGATTGATATATTACCGACAGATATATTTGACCAAAATAACCGAGTGGCTAAAAATTCATAATATATATATATATACAAACGCATGTCCTTTCAAGTCATCACTTTCCCTTTTTAATGTCACCTGCTGATTTTTCTTTCGTCGTCTGTCCGTCCGTTTGTCTGTTCGTCACACATTTTTTTCCGCCACACTTCTTAATCCTGCAATGAAATGAAATTTCATTTATGGACAAAGCTTGACAAGAGGAATTGTCATGCATAAGATCCATAACACTAGCATCAGGAGGTTTTTTTTAGTTTTGCCCCCTTTTTTATTCTGCAATAACTCCTGCTATTGAAATGAAATTTCATTGATGGACAGAACTTGACACGAGGGATCGCCTTGCACAATGTCCATGAATCTGGTTTCAATATCAATTTAGTTATTACCACTTTTCAATCTGTCTTTCACACTTTTCCACCATGCTTCAGCAGTGACACATTTGTTCCAAGGAACACTCTTGTGTAACCTACAATTGACATGCTTGAAATAACCGACATATAAATGAAAAAGAGATAAATGATTAAAATATTCAATTACACATGCTCTTGATTATCTTAGCAAATTACAGCAGATCATTAATGCACTACGATATTCTGTTTGTTGCATGTATCCAGTGTCCATGTAAATGTGGGGCGTTTGCTGAAAGAATTCGTATATCAGGATTACTATTTGATTTTTCTTATATAATGTTGAAATCCCCCGTTTAAATGAAATAAATAGATGACATTTTATATCTTGATAAATATGCACTGAAATCAAAACTACGCGATTATTGTGCGAAGCTGCATGGAGTTTTCAATGTTTCAACAATATTAAATCAAACAGTTTTGTAAGTCTGCCAATAAATCAAACTGACATATCTGTTTCCTATACACGCGAACAATAGAATTGTATATTCATGACCAACAGTTCAAGGTTGGAATGCGCGCAATCTTGTTTGCTTTATGTTACACGTTTCTGCATTTCATTTAAGAGCTCAGTGCGTTACATATAATCAAAATGATTAAAAAATTGTAACTATGTAAATGCAACGAACATGTTTAATATGTAAAATCAAGTTTGATATCATTTAAGTGTCACACATACGTATATAACATATTGAAATTGATTTCCTGGGTAATAGCAGAGTGTATCAATGCTTGTTCAACTGCTTAGTGCAAAATACATGAGTGTGTTGGACATTTCTTTACAACTGTCAGTGCGGTAAATAAAAAACAAAACGGGCATTATTAGAAAGTTTGCATTATCACTTATCCTATACTCTGTATAAAATAAATATGCATTTAAATGGTAAAACGGATGATATACCTGTTTATACAGCATTTGTTTTGAGTCTTTATATGTTTGGTTAGTATGGCCAAAGGCCCAACAATTGAATAAGAGAATTTAAAACATAATTATTTAGTAATACAATTTTTGAATCCTATTCATCAAATTAAGCATAACATTAAATTTAATTGTTCATTTATATGATTCTGATATATAATATGGCATTACACGCATATCCCGTACAATATAGTGGCTTAAAATTGCCAGTTCTAACCTGCATCAGTCACCTTCATTGACAGACAGTAAACATAATATAACACAATCACTTAACACATACACATCTATTAGTCTTTGATCTTTTTTCGCTATAACTTAAATATTTGAATTTTCAAAATACATTCTTCATAGTTTGGTCGCCGGCGTCCGGTGATAAATATGAGTGCAGATCCGAGGGTTGTGGGTTAGAACCTAGTTAGGGCGTATGTTTTCATACTTCATGTTTTTTTCTGACCTTTCAATATGCAAAGTCCTGTTCCAACACATGAACTGCCGAAGAGAGAGAGGAATAAAAATACGTAAGAACATGCTTCTCAATTATCGTACGTAAACTAATTACGTTTTAATAACTTACATGAAAACCTCTGAAAACCGGAAATTTTAGCTGGTCCGGGCACCGTGCGGTTTAGAGAGGTTCCACTGTAGTAAGATGCGCATATGAATTCCCGATGAAATGCAATTGAGTCATACGAAATGTAAATGTCGTTCTACTGTAGATGCTATGTTTGTTTTAAATGCATTAATTGAAAAAACATTTAAATGAAAAGAAAAAAAATGTATTGTACATTTGTAGACTTAAAACGTGCTTTTGATAGTGTATATTTAAATGCGTTATGGCTTAAATTGTATAAACTAGGTGCTGATGGTAAAATGTTAAGAATATTTAAAGATATGTATGCTCAAGTAAAGTCATGTGTTAAAGAATGTAAATCTTTTTCAGAATATTTTGTTTTTTCTATCGGCCTTAAACAAGGCGAGGTCATTTCGCTGATATTATTCGCTCTTTTCATTGAAGATCTTGAATTATTTTTGCAGAATGATACTACTTGTCCTTTAACGATTGATGATGTAACAGTTATTTTGCTTTTATTTGCGGATAATATGGTTGTGTTGGCTGAAAGCCCAGAGGAATTGCAATGTAGGTTAGGTCTTTTAAAAGAATATTGTGATAAATGGGGATTAAAAGTTAATGTTGATAAAACTAAGGTTATGGTGTTCAGAAATCGTGGTCCTACTTTACCTAATGAGAAATGGTTATATGATGTGTAAAATAGAAGTAGTAAATAATTTTAATTATTTGGGAACTGTTTTCATTTACAATGGAACGTTTGTATTAAATCAGGAAACGCTAGCGGGTAAAGGTCTAAAGGCATTAAATGTACTTTTAAATAATTTGAATATCAGTTAAAAACAAGTGTTAAATGTCAACTTTTCGATGCTTTTGTTGGTGCTATTCTGAACTTCAGTAGTGAAATATGGGGATTTGGTAAGTCTAAAACAATTGAGCGTGTTCATCTTAAATTTTGTAAAATGATACTAAACGTAAAAACGTCAACAAGTAAAATGGGAGTTTATGGTGAATTAGGTAGATAACCTTTATTTATTAATAGATATTCACGTATAATAAAATTTTGGTGTAAGGTATTATCTTCAAAAAATATTCATATTACCACTTTGTATAGAAGTCTCTCAGACTCAGCGAATAACAGCAGAAAGAATTGGGCATTTAATGTTAAGTTTTTGTAAGATAGTTATGGATTCTCACATGTTTGGAGTAATCCATACAGTATAGAACTTAAGAATTTCCATATTTCATTTAAATCTAGAATGATAGATGTATTTAGACAGAACTGGTTTAACACTATGGTAAATTGTAATACTTTATGCACTTATAAATGTTTCAAAAAAGTCTTTGGAGGTGAATAATATTTGGATATTTTATCAAGTAAATTTAGAACAGTTTTATTTTAGCACAATTGAGATTATCTTCACATAAATTAAGAATTGAAACAGGACGATATGGCCAAAATAGAACAGAAAGAGCGCATCGATATTGTTCAGTTTGTAATGCTAGGGATATTGAAGATGAATATCACTTTATTATGATATGTCCTGAATATGTAAATCTTAGAAAAATGTACATCAAGAATAATTACATAAAACGTCCAAGTATATTTAAATTTGTTCAATTAATGTCTTCATCTAATAGAAATGATATATTTAAACTCAGTTAATTTGTCTTTGAAGTGATGCAGCATAGAAATACACTTATATAATTTTCGATTATTATGTGTAATTACAAAAGTATTTTTATTTGTTTTCATGTATTAATTTTAATCTTTTTCAAAGGCCATCCTCCATAATTGTATGGTAAAAAAATATGACAAAAATAAGTGAATCATTGCATGATATATTTGATTTATTTACACTTGATCATTTGATTATTTATTTATATTTATATGAAAAGAAACTGTAAAGTTTACGTCAATAAAATATACTGTCTGTCTGTCTGTTTGTTAAACGCACGTATGATTAGACTAACTGTCGTTGATTGTAGAAATACTTTTCCACTTGACATACGTACAGCAATACATACTTACATTATGACAGTTGTAGTACGGACAAACGGGAATACATTGTACTAAGAATATGACAAATCTGTTTTGTAATGATCACCTTGCGTCCGTCGTGCGTCGTGCGTCGTCAACAATCTGCTTTAAACGACATCTCCTCTGAAACTGCTGGACAGAATTTGATTAGACTTGGCAGGGATGATCCTTGGGTAAACTATCACAAAAGTTGCTAAAATAAACTTGATCCATGTAGAACTCTGGTTGCCATGGCAACAGAAAAAAGGAAATCTTTAAAAATCATCTCCTTCAAAACTACTGGCATGATTTCAAAATGATTAGGTACAGATGTTCCTTGGGTAACCCTCTACCAATATTGCTAAAATCATCCCGATCCGTAAAAAACATGACCGCAAGGGCAATGCTAATTTGCCATAATGTATATAGTGAAAACCTTATAAGACATCTGCACAAAACTACTGGCCAGATTTTAAAATGTTTTGGCACATATGTTCTACCAGGGCAACCCTCTTCCAAGATTGCTTCTTTAGAGCAGGGGCAATCATGGCCTTTTTGTTTCCATTTGATTACTATCGCAAACTCCTGAACACTTTAAGTCTTGACAGACTGTGTACAAAGGGATATACCTGATTTAAAAACGCTTTAGTATCGCATGATGAAATCCTGTTGACATTAAGATATAACATGTAACTTATATATATCAGAATACAAGAAAAATAAAAAAGGCCCCTGACTTTACAATTTAAATGATATATACGTTAAGCTATTATCGCTTTTAAGGGAAGCGATCCTAGATAATATAATACTATATACACGAAATGTTTACCACATGTTTAAGATGACCTTCAATATAAATCACCATGGACCGGGAAGTGAATGTATTGCAAGATTAAATTTCGAGTAAAGACATATTAGAATTAAGATTGTTGCTTCTGGCTCTTAATTGTAATACATTTTCCACACAGTTTTGTAAGCAAGATTACTGGAAGGAAACGGGATATCTTATTTTGCTACATATACAGACGATGGAAGGAAAAAAAAGAAGAAAAGGAATACGTCTCAGTGGGATATGTTATTTCAATCAATGTTTTAATCATTCATCTAAGATAAAAATATAAAAAACGTTAATTTGTTATTTTTTCATTGAATATTAGATATTTTGCTACGAAACAGTAGCAATATGACTGTCTCAATATATTTTATGTCTCATTTTCCATATTGTCTTCTTACAGTGTCATAAATTTACAGAACCACAAACTTAGTCATCGTCATGTACCACTATTTTCTTTTAACTGGCAAATATATGAGTTTCCCTATGACGACATTCCTCGTGACTTGCGTAATCCTTTTGTAGAGCATGTGTATACAATAATTTATGACTTTTCTATAAGATGAATTAGCTATATGTAAACGGCATTAATCGTATATTTCAATACATGCATGATTTCCATACTTATAGATCTTTAGAGAGGTTTCAATAAGCGGACGTAGACGTATTATACGTCCGGAAAATCCCCAAAATACTCACTAGAATTTAACCTCGGGCGTTTTGAAAATGTCTCAAAATCGCATTTAAGGCACCTGAGGGACCAGACGTTTTTCATTCTCCTGTCCGAAACTGGTTAGAACCGGATTTTCATAAGCAAGAGGCCGATTGCATTGATTTGACAGACAATAACTCCTGTGGTTCTTTGAATATATGTATGTACGCATAACTTATATTCTGTTTATTACTGAAGTGCTTCATCGGAAACTAATCACTTTACTATAGTTTGTTATAGATACGTTTTGATATGTCAATTCTCCATATCTGACAGTCTGTGTATTTGCATTATGTGTAATCCGTGCATGCTTACTTTTCTTTCTTTTTTTACATTCTCAGCGATCATGTGACGATATTTTAATTTATATCATTGTATATATGACAAGAAACTGTAACGTTTTCGTCAGTAAAGTATACTATCTGTCTGTCTGTCTGTGTAATATGTATGTGTGTGGGTATTGTAGATGTATATGCAGATCGAATAACAATTTCTCCGTCCACTTTCACTGATTGACAGACATTTGCCGAGTGACTTAATGTATTAATTTGATCTCGTCCTATGAACTGAGATACTCTCTGATGAGATCAAAATGTTTTTTTTTTCTCCTGCATATTAGATTACCACCACCTCTCTGGAATTGGTAACATAATTATGTATCTACATTTGACTTTTAAATTTTTAAATTAAAGAAAATCGAAACTATGATTTATGAATTTAGGGTTTAGATGAAAATGCAAGTTTAAATTTATAAGTAGTAAGGGCGCCTCTTTGGAGGCAAACAAACTTGACCTCCTTTCTAGGTAGGCGGCTATCTTTGTTACTATTTATAGTAACTCATTTGCATATAAGCATTTTAGGGCATTTTAGGGTATGACGCGTAGTAGCCATGTTGAAGGCGGCCATTTTATTTCTTATGTGTGTATTGCGCATGCGTAGTGGCCATTTTGGATTATAGTATGACATCATGAGCTATATATAGAATGACATCATGATCTATAGTTAGAATGACCTTATCGGTAGAATGACTTATATTTGTCTGAATGATGTACAGAGCTGACTTATACATTCGACCTAGGGCTTGATCACGGGCATTGAGGGTCAGGTCCTTAGCCCTAGGCAGAGACTCATGGTGTACAATGGACAATTCAAACACCGTATGAGAAAAAAAAATGGCAGCAATAAATAAAAAATATAATTGGTAAAATCACTACTTTAAAAAAAGGAACAAAGTTCATTAAAATAAGTTAGAATAAATGTATAAATATGTAATATAGAAAATAACAAAAAATTAATTAATACATAAGCTTAAATAAAATGATACATTATTTTCAAAGAGAAACACGATGTGAACAGCTCTCTATCTCCCAAGAGATTAACTACTCTAATGTGTTTTCCATTTTTGGTCAAAGTGTTTCCGGTCTCTATTTTAAGTCCAAGGCGTGATAATGTAGTCTATGTGCACGGGAACCCCACTGAGAAATGTCATTCACTTTTCCCCGACATGGAATCCAGCTGTTAAAGTCATTAAATGCATAGATCTGAAGAATCATGTCTGAACATGTACTCTGTGATCATGGGAACCCTGCTGTGAAAGTTATTCACTTTTCCCCGACACCGGATCTTCGGTATGAACATGAAGTGGCATTAGGTTTACATAACTTTGAAAGTATATCTGTTGTTATGCAATACATGTAATGTATATCTTTGCGAGTTACAAAACACTCATTTATAGATTTTCATGGAATTTACACTTAGAAACCTTAAGGCTTAAGGCTGTGTACAGAAAAGGATAAACACTTATATATTCACAAAATGGATACAAATTGTTTTTATGAAAAGATACTAAAATATAATTCATCAAGGGTGAATTTTGTGACTTTCGAAATATGCTAGTATTCTCTTCCTATAAATAAAAAATATTTACATATTGGCAACCTGTTTACTCTATGATGTCTTCAAATGAGACATTAGCCAAACTTTATCAGGAATCCGCAAAATTCTGAGTGTACAGTTATAAAAGTTGTTTAACGTATAGTTTAATACATCATTGCATTACGGGTAGCGATCCTATTTACTAAAATACTATTTACAATGATAAAGATATTCTAGATTAATAATTATAAACCTTCATGAACCGGATGAGAATATATCGCAAGACATTTTCGATTGCAGATAGAAAACTTGTTTAATTCAATTCTACACCAATTTGAATTACACTGATCAGGAAGTACACTAGTTTAAATGCAACAGGGGAGTCTGTAATCAGCTATTGACACAAGGTAAAGAAGTTTTTTTTTGCCTACTTATGTATTTTCTTTATTTGTAAATCATTTCCTGTGCATCTTATGAAAACTGTTCTGCGAACGGTTGTGAAATGATTTATTTGATATTTATAGTTATGATGACTTTAATATTTCTTATTATACAACCCTAGCATAAAACATTCATATATAAAACATGTATGCCAAATTTGATATAACATCTTAAATAAACGATGTATTCATACAAAATCTTAAATTAATGTTTCAGATTATAAATTGCATTATGTTTCCCTTTCTGTGTTACGTCTGTCAAGAAATTCGTTTTCTCCACATGTGAACTATGGAACATGTATATTTATGACGACTTTTACAGGTTGGAAAATGCACCATCTTGTTTATGTTTTCCTGTTTAGCATATGTGATACAGGTATGTGGACTTTGAAAAATACTATAAAATAGTTGTATTTTTCTTTTCCTGTGGTATCAACCAATGGGGGAATATAAAGGATCGAGCCGCGGAGCGATTGTTTTCCTCAACTCATAAGTTTATATATTTTTAAAAGCTATTAATGCATTTTATTGTCCGCTTTAAAAAGGAGATTATCTACTTTCAGAAGTGAAATAGATGTTGATATTCCTTTTAGTTCTAGATATCTATCTACATTACTCTATCAACAATATTGTCATTTTAATATCAAAAATGCTTACCACAATGCTAATCTGTTAAATAATCCCAATTTGCCGACGTGTTTTTGAGCTTGACTTTATTAAATATGTCAGTGTATTGCTATGCCTTCTGGTAATGTTTATATCAGTTACATGTTGCAATCTCAGGTTCCTGTCCGAATTGCAAGGACGGATATCATGGGATAAAATGTACTTTACTATGCCCAGATAAATGTCCGACATGTACGGATCATCCTGATACAGTGACATATGCAGGTTATGCAAACTGTACATACTGTAGTGATGGATATTATTCTACGGCGGAGTCTTTTCAGTGCCAGACGTCTTGTTCAGATGGCTGCAAAGAATGTGTTTCATTTATGAATCCAGCAGAAAACTGTAAAACGTGTAAGGATGGTTATCACTTGGTATTACTGTCAGGTTATACTGGTAGGTGTGATAAATGTCCAAGAAATTGTAAAACATGCGCATCCGATGAGAGCTGCACGGCTTGCGGTTTCGGTTACTTTGGAATTATATGTAATAGTAGTTGTAGTTTGGGATGTAAAGAAGCAGTGTGTGACGAGGGAACAGGGAGCTGTACAGATGGCTGTGCGTCCGAATATTTCGAGAACAATAATACTTGTGACAGGTGTACAGCTGGGAAGTATGGACTAAATTGTACCGCGGCTTGTTCAAGTGTCTGCCTAAACACAATTTGTGAAAGGTATTCTGGTGATTGTGTGCGCTGTGCTGGAAATTTTGACGGTAGCCAATGCCATAAATGTAAAGACGGACATTATGGGACATATTGCAAAAACACTTGCTCTATACACTGTGAGGGTGGTATATGCGATCATCTAAGTGGAAGTTGTGTCAGTTGCAAAGAAGGTTTCACTGGTAAGGACTGCAATAAATGTTTTTCCGGTAAATACGGCTCAAAATGCAATTTGGCCTGTCCGGAATACTGTATGAACAACATTTGTAACCGGTCTACTGGTTACTGTGAAGAGTGTGCTGATAATTTCAGTGGACTACGATGCGATACATGTAAGAATGGGTTTTATGGACCAGGATGTTCTCTAACTTGTTCAAAGAATTGTCGTGGTGGAATATGCAATCGAATAGATGGGAATTGTTCTTCTTGCGTTCCTAATAGATATGGGTCATTTTGTGAGAAATACTGCCCAGTGAACTGCTATAATTCAGAATGTCATCTAGAGACAGGGTTGTGTATCAATGGTTGTAAATCAGGCTATTCTGGCGATAAGTGTTGTGTCAACCACGGGAATTGTCTCAAATGTTCAACCAATGATCTATGCCTGGAATGTGCTCATGGCATGTATGGTGATGCTTGTAACGAATCTTGTCATATAAACTGTTTGGACAACAAATGTCATAAAGATGATTGAACATGCTTCAAGTGCCAAATACCATATGCGGGTTTGTTTTGTAATGAAACCAGTCTGGTTACAGAAATGCACAAAGGAGGCACAGAGACTAGCCAAGTCGGTGTCATAACAGGTACCGTTGTTGGAGTTGCTGTCTTCATTTCATTGCTGATAGGCACCTTGTTTTTTTTTCGCAAAAGGTAATTCATATTATGATTAAATATATTTCTATAATTGAATCGTCCATTGAAAATTAAAAGGGCTCATAAACCTATATAAAAAGGAAGCTGATGAGTCTTTTTTATTTTCAATGGGCGATATGTATTGATTGTCCCGATGTTTCAAATAGTTTTCCGTTTCCGATAGTATAAGTTTCTAATTCATGTAAATAATTTCGAAAGTAAAAATTATACAATAAAGTCGACAAAATGTCGAATCAAATTATGTTTTCTTCAAATTTCATTGTGCTATTAGTTTATGGACACTCTAAGTTTTGGGACAGCAATGGTTTTTGAGAAAATATTTTTGTGACTCTAAATTTTGGGACACTTTTAATCTGATATTTTTTTTACTGACTACTGGGACATGATTTTTTCCATAATAACCACATACGCAGTAATGTATCCTTTATACCATTACGCAATATCGTAAGGTATTTTAGAGGCCAGAGAATGAAATTTACTTTGCGGCGATATTTACTTATAAGCAGGTGTTAAGTATTATTTCTTTAGGCAATTAATAAAACAGAGAGATAATTAAATTGTTTGTCTTCAATCCCCATTTCTATCTGCTTGTTTGTCTGAAAAACCCCACCCGTGATACGGTGTCGCTTGTAAAAACAACATTGCATCTCGGGGGACGGAATTTGGCAAGGAGAGGAAGGGATGTGTACTGTATATTCCCGGACCTGTCATTAATAGGTCACCAATGACACAAAGGTCCAATTAACAACAGACGAATTAGGGCTCTGATACCGACTACCTGTGTGCGTTTCAGTAATTCTGACTTTTCTAGACGACGAAAATCATATGTTGACATATTAGACCGGAAGTGATATTTATTGACATTTCCTTTGATTAATTTTTTAATTTGTCCCTAAATTACGGGCATTAGAAATCTATTAAGATTTTCTTATACGTGGAGATTGAATACAAAATTAAACTATGAAAAAATACACTCCGATTTGAACCGAATGCTAAGAATATCTGCGATGTCGGCCGATCTGTTGTATGGAAAATATTGACATCGGTTGGTGTGTACGTGATTTCAACTTTAACGGCTCTATTTTTGTTTTGGATATTCATTTTTCTGTCCAAATATTTAGAGTAATTACGGTAATGAACATCTGTACGATGAATGGCCATATTTACTATTTAAGTTTGAATTAGGGTAAAGTTCCTGTAATGGTTCCGCTATATTTCGGACCTCATTGCCTTTGACGGAGATAACCAAGATTTCCTAATGCTTCATTAGGGTACATTGTTTATCTTGGTAGAGGTTAAGTGGTCTAAAACGTAGCGGGACCATTACAGGGACTTTACCTTAAGTAAATTTCAGCTACAAGATATGTTATTTAACAGCGGTTAACCTTTTGGTATCATTATTATTCAGATTGCAAGGGCGTTTATTTGGAACAAGCGGAGCTCAAAATGGGACAGAGGTTTTTTACGAAAATCAGAATTTTACTCGTAAGTTATTTTTATGTTTATTTGTATAATGCTTTATCTTTTGAATATTGAAATGTACTTGATTCCATTGATTATTATGCATTCTATTTCATAATGTGATTTAACAGATCCTCAAAGTTATGTGCTAAACATCAGTACAGCAAGAGCACTGCAAAATAAAAAGAATCAGATGACTGATAGAACAAATGAAGGTTCAGAGGCAGGAAACATAAGAACAAACGTCACAAAAAGAAGGAATTGTAAGTAAATGGTTTAAATTATCTATCTAAAATATACACAGGGATGTCCAAAGTTTGTTTAAACTTATAGGTATGCATGTTTTGTTTAAACATTTACTTGCGTTTTTATACACTTTTAATTTCAGTTTTTATTCACCACAAACACGTTTTTGGTCAGAATCTTGTTTTATTACATTTAATTTCTTTTCATCGTTTTATTTCAGATGAAAGAGGAGAAAACAAAATTTATGAAGGATTGACTGTTAGTGGGCATGCAGAAAATCCATATACAACCTTACATGTCTAAAAGACGCTTGCTTTTCATCTTACGACATGATGAATTACCTCTATCCTTAATTTGACAATTATAAATCCCGGTAAATGTTAAACATCTGCAACACAAAATGAGAAATTCCGAGAAAAAAAGAAAACAACAACAACAACAAAAAAAATAAAACAAAAACAAAAAACAATACATGCTTAAATCTGACTTAAATGAAATTGACAAATATGGTACTAAATTTTATTCTAACGTTTCCAAATATGTATAAATTCATATTTACACGGGAAATACATACACGGTACACAGGAGACAATTTCCTGGGTAGAACCAGTACTGAGTATTGCTAGTTCCCATAGCCAAACCATATGCCGAGTGCCAGGTAAGGCTGCATCTGATACCAATTTCATACGTCTTTGGTTTGACGCGGTCACCGGAGGAAGTATCCCAGTTTGGATTCGATCCCGACCTCCCGTACGCAAATCGGACACTCTACCACTGAGCTATTGCGTTTCCTTTACTTAAACAAACATATAGATTTAATCACATATTTGAAGCCAAGGAAATGGTCACAAAATGTCATTTTATTTCAAACCTTTACATCATTTAGTTGTAAAGATATAACTAAAATATGATTTTAGTTTAGTGTAAGGTATAAAGTTTGAATATTTGTAATATAACTTTTATCTTCTTTATATTTTTTCATACTTTTAATGTGCTCTTTTGAGATTTAGAGGAATTTTGATATTACATGTACGTTTCAGTTGAATGAGAATTGAAATCTTTGCAGTGATAATGTTTTAATACAGATGTTTTCGGTGAAATTCAAATTTTCAACATATGAATTTGTAACTAGAAACTTACTAATTTAAGTGTGATTATTTAATTTCTTGAATATAATTTCATCAGTGGACATCCTTAAAATTGTGTTGCTCTATATTTTTCAACACAAGAATGATGCTATTAGTTTTTAGCATGATATATGCATTTTACCATTTACCAACTCACGCTGTAAATGAAATACAGAATGAAAGCACTTAATTCATATCATTCTTATTAGCATTTGAGTTAAACCGTTTGCACTGTGTTTTCCTGGATAAGATATCTGTATTAACGCATATATGGTTAGCCTGTAACATAAACCACCTATGCGTTTTAAATGTTATGCAATGCAGATTAAAAATGTTATTTACACAAAATGTAGATTGGTATTTTTGTGAAGTGCGATCAAAGATTAAGAAGCAATTCGCCCTTAGATATACATATATATTTACTTAGCTGTAAATCAATGCAATGTAAGAGAAGTAGTGAAAACTTGTAGCCTAGCTATTATTGGAATCAACATTTTTGATTAAGCAAGACAGTTTTGATAACATGTACTAAATATTTTAGTACGCAATGCATTTGTCGTGCTTAATCATTGTATAGTTTTCTTATTTGTATTTACGATTTTTATTCTGTATTATTTGTGCCCGTATACATAGATAACACAACTCAATATTTTGTTGCATATTTTGAGCATATATTGTGCTCCTGAAAACTAAGTTATTGAATGTAGACTATGATATTAAAATATTTCATTTTTTTATACGATAATAAATGGAATAAGTAAAGAATAAAGTCACTGTTTATCTGAAAATTTCGAGTATATTTTACAAGATCCTGTTTAAACAAAGCTCTAAAATGCAAATTAAGAGGCAAATCCATTAGTTTCATGTAATCGTCAATGTAATAGAATATCGGTTACGAAACTGTTTTTGAAGAAGACAAGTATTATATAAAATATTTACGAATGTTAGTATTTTTGCAGCATTATTCATAGACGACGAATTCATGATCATAACAAAAGTCAACTCAAAAGTAAAAAATCGCGATAGTAAGAAGTCACTTTAAATATCGCGACTTTCATATTGACTAAGATATGTCAAAAAATTTATTATGATACATTTTGAAACATAATATTCTCAAAACTGAACATAATTTCATTTACTTTTAATGAATATTCTTTTTATGTTTTATTTACAATTAGTAACATTGTTTAACTAATAACTATAACTAACATGTTGTCTGCTTTATTGCTAAAACCTCTACACATCATGAGCAATTTGTTATATAACGAGCGATCTAAAGTTATAAGCTGTAAATATGTTACATTTGTACTTCGAAATGTTTACCTTTCCCCTTCATTAAAGACATATAGAACGTATAGTTTTATAATCATTTCAAACCCCTTTAGTGCTTGAACAGACATAGCAGTGTACAGGTTAAAGGTTTGCTTTAACCAAAATGTTATGGAGGAAAACTTGAAACACTTCTGGAAATAAAGCGCTAATATTTGGCCTGGTTACTGCCTCTTCTAACAATATGAAGCCTTTGAAGAAATCAAAATTATAGCGAGAAAGCAATAAAACTTTTCATGAAATACATTCTGTAGTGTTGTTTTTAATCTTTTGTCGATATTGCATAATTAAACTATAGACATCTCAGAATTGATATACTTATAGCATATAAAGTCGGGTTAAGAATAAGAAAGAAAGCTATGATAGAAAAACAGTCATGTGAATAGGTTTTAATGTAATGGTGATACTCGTAGAACACTACCTTATGGAGGTTCCGTTTCTTCTACTACTGTTTTTAAACGTAGATAAGAATAATGAAATTCCAGATGAAATTTCACTTTTACAAACTAAATTTTGACAAACTTATTATAATACAAGTATAATAAGGATTAGTGTCTGTATGGAGCTCTACATTTTGTTCACATGTTGTTCCAATTATTCTATGAGTTATTCTGCTCAAATTGAGAGTTTGATCAAAAAGTCTTGTTCAAATTGATGCAGTTGTATTTTCAGAGCCTTTCAAATTGCTGCATTTGTATTTCAATGTCGGTATATTTTTCTTTAAATAGAAAAGAACATGAGAAAAATAGATTTAATTAAATATTATAGTCATAGGCACTATATCTAGAGAAATATCTAGTACTATATGATGTGTCTTACCTTTTGAAAATAGTCATAGTATTTTGATAGCTAATACGGGGATTGAAAGGAATATTTTGTTTGTTTACTGATTAATTTATGAAAACAATTACCATTCACTGTCGTGTCAGCGACCTTAACCTGAGTTGACCTTCTTGTTATACTTGATTTGAAAACATTAACAAAACTGGGATTGTAAATTACACATTTTATATTATACAACACATTTTGAAAATGATTCCAAAATCGGAATTTAAAATGTCATTAAGCGTTAATAGATGCGTATTGCTCTGATATTTAAACAACCCCAACCATGTTTTAGAGTACGAAACAAAATACATTAATGAAACCTTCTATTCTCTTGCTTATTCTAGCTTGAGAATTTTATTTTTGGAAGTACACGTATATCTGTTGTAATGCAATAATATATATCTATGCGAGTTACAAAACATGTTTAGCTTTTCAGGAACCATGGAATTTGCACTTAGAAACCTTTTTGCTAACTTATCGCAAACTCATCGACACATTGAGTCATATAAGGCTATATACAGAAAAGGATAAACACTATTATATGCACAAAATGGATACAAATTGCTTTTATTAAAAGATACTTAAATATAATTCATCAAGGGTGAATTTTGTGACTTACGCTAGTATTCTCTTCCTATAAATACATTAGCCAAAATGATTTTGAGTCCTTACTTTATCAGGAATTCGCAAAATTCTGAGTGTACAGTTATAAAAGTTGTTTAACGTATAGTTTAATACATTATTGCATTACGGGTAGCGATCCTATTTACAATGTTTAGAAGATATTCTAGATTAATAATAATAAACCTTCATGAACCGGATGAGAATATATCGCAAGACCCTTTCAATTGCAGATAGAAAACTTGTTTAATTCAATTTTACACAAATTTGAATTAACTGACCAGGAAGTACACTCGTTTAAATGTAACAGGGGAGTCTGTAATGAGCTCTTGAGACAAGGTAAAGGAGAATTTGTTTTGCCTTTTTTTTTAACTTGTAAATCATTTCCTGTGCATCTTATTGAAACTGTTCTGCGAACGGTTGTGAAATGATTAATTTGATATTTATAGTAATGATGATTTTAACAATTCTTATTATACAACCCTAGCATAAAACATTTATATATAAAACATGTATGCCAAATTTGATATAACATCTTAAATAAACGATGTATTCATACAAAATCTTAAATTAATATTTTAGATTATAAATTGCATTATGTCTCCCTTTCTATGTTAAATCTGTCAAGAATTTCGTTTTCTCCACATGTGAACTATGGAAAATGTATATTAATGACGTCTTTTACAGATTGGAAAATGCACCATCTTGTTTATATTTTCCTGTTTTGCATATGTGATACAGGTATGTGAACTTTGAAAAATACTATGAAATAGTTGTATTTTTCTTTTCCTGTGGTATCAACCCATTGGGGAATATTAAAAAACGAGCCGAGAAGCGATTGTTTTCCTCACCTCTTAAGTTTATATATTTATAAAAGCCATTAATGCATTTTATTGTCCGTTTCATAAAGGAGATTATCTTCTTTCAGGAGTTACAGAGATATTGAGCGTTTCCGAATTATATTTCAATTCCTTTTAGTTCTAGATATCTATCTAAATTACTCTATCAACAATATTGTCATTTTAATAACAAAAATGCTTACCACAATGCTAATCTGTTAAATAATCCCAATGTGCCAACGTGTTTTTGATCTTGACTTTACTAAATATACAGTGTATTGCCATGCCTTCTGGTAACGTTTATATCAGTTATATGTTGCAGACAATAACTTGGCTGATTTAAATCCAATTTTTCTCCTATAACCGGCCTTTTTTTTCGACCAGACAAAATTAAAGTATCAGTGTATCCGTTGGCATGTTGTGAAAGTTTTCCCAGCCCAGTAATCTAAAAATAAACTGTGGGTTACAAACTAATGATGACATAAAAACAATTAGAATATTTGAGCCTATTGAATGAAGTTTCAATTGAATTTAATATAATTTATCGAATAAAAGGTGTACATATACAATATTATAAAGTTTGCTAAGTAAAACATTAATTCTTTGAAAGAAGCAAATGTCTGAAAATGTAAATCAAAATTGCTTATTTAGTATTAAGACAAGCTTCTATAATTATCTTCGAAAACAATTTGCTAGATAATAACTGATAAGAGATATATTACCATTTATTCCCTTTATCTAGTTGCTGGACAGGTAAAAGAATCTGTAAGAGACGGTGAATGCTGCCGTGATGATTGTACATGCTGTACCAAAAATGCAATCTCAGGTTCCTGTCCGAATTGCAAGGACGGATATCATGGGATAAAATGTACTTTACTATGCCCAGATAAATGTCCGACATGTACGGATCATCCTGATACAGTGACATATGCAGGTTATGCAAACTGTACATACTGTAGTGATGGATATTATTCTACGACAGAGTCTTTTCAGTGCCAGACGCCTTGTTCAGATGGCTGCAAAGAATGCGTTTCATTTATGAATCCAGCAGAAAACTGTAAAACGTGTAAGGATGGTTATCACTTGGTATTACTGTCAGATTATACTGGAAGGTGTGATAAATGCCCAAGAAATTGTAAAACATGCGCATCCGCTGAGAACTGCACGGCTTGCGGTTTGGGTTACTTTGGAATTATATGTAATAGTAGTTGTAGTTTGGGATGTAAAGAAGCAGTGTGTGACGAGGGAACAGGGAGCTGTACAAATGGCTGTGTGTCCGAATATTTCGAGAACAATAATACTTGTGACAGGTGTACAGCTGGGAAGTATGGACTAAATTGTACCGCGGCTTGTTCAAGTGTCTGCCTAAACACAATTTGTAAAAGGTATTCTGGTGATTGTGTGCGCTGTGCTGGAAATTTTGACGGTAGCCAATGCCATAAATGTAAAGACGGACATTATGGGACATATTGCAATAACACTTGCTCTATACACTGTGAGGGTGGTATATGCGATCATCTAAGTGGAGGTTGTGTCAGTTGCAAAGAAGGTTTCACTGGTAAGGACTGCAATAAATGTTTCTCGGGTAAATACGGCTCAAAATGCAATTTGGCCTGTCCGGAATACTGTATGAATAACATTTGTAACCGGTCTACTGGTTACTGTGAAGAGTGTGCTGATAATTTCAGTGGACTACGATGTGATACATGTAAGAATGGGTTTTATGGATAAGGATGTTCTCTAACTTGTTCAAAGAATTGTCGTGGTGGAATATGCAATCGAATAGATGGGAATTGTTCTTCTTGCGTTCCTAATAGATATGGGTCATTTTGTGAGAAATACTGCCCAGTGAACTGCTATAATTCAGAATGTCATCTAGAGACAGGGCTGTGTATCAATGGTTGTAAATCAGGCTATTCTGGCGAAAAGTGTTGTGTCAACCACGGGAATTGTCTCAAATGTTCAACCAATGATCTATGCCTGGAATGTGTTCATGGCATGTATGGTGATGCTTGTAACGAGTCTTGTCAGTTTGAGTGTTTGGACAACACATGTCATAGAGAAAATGGAACTTGCCTCAAGTGTCAGGTACCATACGATACGAGGGTTTGTTATGTAATGAAACCAATCCGGGTAAAGAAATGCACAAAAGGGGCACAGGGAATGGACATATCGGGGCCATAACAGGTTCTGTTGCTGGAGTTGTTGTCGTTATTTTAGTCCTGTTGGTAACATTTTTCCTGTATAGAAGGAGGTAATACTCGATTTCATATGTATTATTGAAATAATGTATAGTAGATTTCATTTACTGCTAAATATTTTGATTTATTCCACATATATAAACAAAGATTTATTTAGATATGAACATAATATTTAAATTAATAGAAGATTATCATGCTTCACTACTAGAACTAAATAAGAAAATATCTAAAATGACTGAAACTATCCTCAGGAAAAAGATAATTAATGATTGTGTCGTTCCAGAAAATCACATTTGCTACATTGTTTCAAGACAAATGAGAAGATCTACGAGAACGCACCAGAAAATGGTTAGTTCGCTTTAATTGAGAGAAACATTTTGCTCAAAGCAATTTTTTTGGTCGGAAATACCTTCCTTCATGAAGGGATAAGAATAAACTATTTCACATACCCGTTGGTTTGCGCTTTGTTTAGTACTTGATTTATTTCCCCCTCCAGTGTTTACAGATGTGATGTTAATTATGACTGAATACTTAAATCCTAATTAATTTAAAATTACACGTGAGAAAAGAGAAAGGAATAAACTATTCATATCATCAGGACTAACTTTTATTGATTTTTATGCACCCTGTTATTTTAATAAGTTTTTTTTTCTTTCAGAAAACCTGCAAATGCTTACACGAGTCAGCCAATATGAAATGCCCAATTCTGGTGAACGCGTAAATATAGCGGCATCTATAAATAAAAATGATGAATTTGCCATAAGGACAATGAACATGAACTCTAACAAGATAGACAAAATAGAACCTATCGATGGACAGCCATTATTTACACGTGCTAAATCAGTCACAGTTGCTAAGGAAATAAATACGAATATATCAATCGGCACATCGACGAAAGTGAAATTGGAAAATCTGCTCGAGTATATTGAAGGAAAATCGGAGTCCTTCTTCATGTCTGAGTTCCAGGTTCGTAGATTCGTTTGATGTCTTTCAGTTTGTTCAATCAATCACAGATAATGATATATTAATAGGTATTTTATGGAAATTAAATTATGATAGCTTTCCAAAGAAATGCTATTGAAATGATGTTTACATTCCGGTACATTGTAAAATTAACCTTTTTTTATTTACATAATACCTTCACAGAAACTTCCAAAAGGCCTTTTGAAACCATGTCTTGAAGCAAGAAAACCAGAAAATATTATCAGAAACCGATACAACGCAGTTTATCCATGTAAGATACTTTTCATAAAATATCTTAAGTTTTCACTCTGTCTTTAGTATCTATCATATCAGAACAATATACAATAAAACACCTTAATTTTGTTCATATTTAATAATTTAATATTAAATTTTATATTTTATTAAGTGATTAAAATATTCAAGTTGCTGTAACTTAATTTTGATTTGATGATACTTGAATATTTGGTATATTCCTAGACGACGAAACAAGAGTGAAACTGTATGGTACTGGGCCTGACTTCATCAACGCATGTTACATTGATGTAAGTTTGGTTTACTTTATCTTTAGGTTACTTACTGATGGAATATTGCATCACAAGAAATTTAAATATTCCCGGTTTTATTGAAATTATCATTTATTTACTCTTGTTGCAATATTATCATTTATCGGTTCCCTGTAATAGCAGAAGTTTCAGCAATATAGAAATCCAGGGATTACTCTGGAAAGCAGAGGAAAGATGTGAAAAAATACAGAAACTCTATAATATAATGTAGAATAATGACATTTCAATTTGTCTGTTGTTGTTTTTTTTCACTTTATTACAAAGTTCCTTTGAAACTTAAAATAATACATTTTGTTTAAAGAAGGACAATAAAGAATTCAATAACTTAAAATAAAACGGCACCTTATATGATATTTTCTGTAATTTTCTAAAATATGTGATTTAACGAGAGAATTTGCAGTTAAAATAAAAACATATCATGCCAACCGATTTTTCTTATGAAAACTCCCTTAATCTTTATTGTCTAATACCTCACTAATTATTGTTTTTTTTTCCGTAACCATAAAGTATTCATTTAAAGTGATTTCAATTTTATTTCAGTCTGATGGAAAGTAAATAATTTCTTTAAAAGTTTTCCTGAATAGCATTTTTTTCTTTTCGTTTTCCGTAATAAAATCCGAACTTTACCGATGATCGACGAGTACCACGTAATGTGCCAAAGTTAGCCACTTTCTTTGTATAACAAATGTACCGTATATAAATGTTCACAGATCAGGAAACAATATATTGTACATAGAAACCACACACGTTACCATATCTGCACACTGACAACAGTTATAAATGGTTGAAAATTTATAAAAACACATTTAAAAAAAATAATTCCATAGTGCATAATTGATGACAAATTTTGTTAACGACAGTGGGTAGAGCTTTATCTACAATAGATTACCTTAAAGTATTAATCATTAAACATATGTTTTACATGCTAAAACACAAGAAGACATCAAACATATGAATTTTAAAAATAGATGCATATACAACATCACACATGTAGAGTTTAAATATCCATATGTTTAATAATAAAAAATATGTTATATGTAATTACAAAAATATGTGTATCGCTTCAGGCATTTATATTGTATGTAGTATGAAAGGAGAATACTTTAAATTATACAACTTGTAGATTTAAAACAAGCCACATATATTATGGATTGTGTAAGTTTTTTCATATATCTCACAAAATGAGTTTCAAAAACAATAAAAAAAGATAAAAAAAAATCAAAACAACAACAAAAACAATAACGGCAACAACACACGCGCAAAACTACAGACACACACTAACACCAACTAAAAAAACTGCCTGGTTCATATTTCGCCGTAACTTTGGGTTTTATATAAACATAGCACTTTGTTTTAAGTTAGCATATCAATCTATTTTAGATTGTGCATGGTTAGAGCCAAATTACCTTATTAAATACTTGACTTAAGTAATATGCTTGTAAAGAAATCTAATATTAAAGTTATGTTTAGTTTCGTTCGAATTTTAGCCTTAAATACACTATTTTCAGTTTAAAACTAAAGGGATCATCTTTTAATTTGTGACTTTAAGTTGAAGAATTATTCCGTAATATCCAGCGGTAGTAACATTTATTTATTGTTGTTTCAGGGATACAAAAGGAAGGGTGAATACATTGCATCACTAGGTATAAATATTCAAAACAATTTCTAGTATTTTTTAAACAGTAAATCTAAGTTAATTGTAAATGTCTACTGATGAATGACAATGACAGACCAATGTACAAATTTAAAAAAAGTTAGCATCTAAGCTAATTCAAATGAAAATAATGATAGCACGCCTTTGAAAAGTAAAATTTAGCATAAATACAATTTCTAGGACCAACCATGAAGAATATGGACAATTTTTACACATTCTGGCGAATGGTTTGGTAAGAGAAAACACAGACAATTGTGATGGTAACAAACCTGATGGAAAACAGGGTAAAAACTTTTTATACAAGAAATATTCATACGATGGTAGAACATCTATATGGTTTTAAATTATAATCATGCGCTTATTATTGCATTTAGGATATCAAGAAGCTAGTATTTGCGTTTAATCACTATGAACTAAACTTTGAGAATATGCCCATAAGACTGGTCGACAGGTCAGACAAAAATATATTGCTATCATCTAAACAGTGAGTTTGCATGCTCATAGCTATATGTTATTTTAAATCCATTATTTTTGCATACAATTTGCTGTTGTTTAAATCAGCTGTCTATTAAAATATAATAATTTCATTTTTTTTCTTTGCTTTGCCTTGATTTCTTTTTATGAAGAGAATAGCAAAATTAAAATCTTAAACTTGAATAAAATTGTGTTGAACAGGTGATGAAATGTGAAAAGTACTGGCCAGAAATTGGCAACTCTTTGCGCTATGATGAAATCCAAGTAACGTGTCTACAGGAGGCATCGTTTGCAGAATATACAGTTCGATTTTTCCAAGTTTCGAAAGTAAGTATAAACTGATTTTGTCTTCAACAATCATTCATATTTTAAATGGGTTTTCTTCAATGTAAATTAATTATATAGCTTTACAAAGATAATGCTTGAAATACGCATACAATTTTCTTTCACAGTCATTATATATATATATATATATATATATATATATATATATGTGTGTGTGTGTGTGTGTGTGTGTGTGGTGGAGGACGTCATATTTTTGTAATTTCCATTTTCTACTACTTCCCTCCAGGACAGAGACCAAAGACTTGTCCACCATGTCCATTTCACTGCATGGCCTGACAAAGGTGTACCTGATGATGTCACAAGTCTTATAGAGTTTCAACAGAAGGTCAAGGCCATTAATGCAAAATCTAGCGGGCGAACAATTGTACACTGCAGGTAGCTTTGACGTGTTCAAATGAGACTTTGTAGACTGATGTAAACAAAAACAACACCAGATAAATAAACAAATAAATATTCACCATAATTTGGGGCAGGAATATTTTTACAGTTAGGCGTTAAAAAGATTAAAAAAAAAACAGTTTGAGATTATGCGTTTATGCAGTGTCCTTTTATGATTAGTATTTACGATAAAGTTATTTTAAGTTGAAATATACATATTTGTTATTTTATCATCACAGTAATATTTCATGCGAATGATGAGTATAGATACGGCTTTGTGAACAGAGTGTACTAATGAAAACAACAATCACAGACAATACTTAACAAATTCTTAGGATTTTCGTTCTTAGGACAAAACCTGATATGAAGAATAACGTTGTCAATGATGTAATACAACATACAAAATTAAAAGTTTTATCAATGCTTTGACGGCAGTGCTGGTGTAGGCAGAACGGGGACATATATAGCCCTTGACCTCCTAACCAGAGAAGGGGAGACGGAACATGCTGTTGATGTGTTTGGCTGCGTTTGTAACATGAGGCAACAGAGGACTAGCATGGTGCAGACTTGGGTGAGTCGCAAGCTGATTTCAAATAAGAACAGTTTCATACTTAAGCAGATAAGACAATATATTGCATATTTATTCACACTAAGTGTTGTTATTCGATAAATTTTGACCGAATGTCTGGAAATCTAACGCTATAATTCAGAATACTGACATTATTGCTGAGATTTGAATATAAAACTAATGAACCAGGAACAATACGAGTACCTACACCACGCCGTGGTCCACTCACTGACGTTCGGATGTGAGGCCCTTACCGCTGAGGAATTCGAGGAATACGTGTCCTCATCTAGCGATTTATTAATGGAAAACAAATTCCAGGTATGTTATAAAGAGAAAGGTAAGCATTTCATATTTTTACGCTAGTCAAAACGTTCATATTTTATTTCTACTTTAAATCTTTTTTACTTCCTATTTCTGTATATACTTTAACAGCTTTACACACTAAATTAGAATTTGTATGTGCATTCCTTTTCAAAGTATTCGAAAACAAGACGGATTTATAACATTTCACCATCGTTATCATTTGAAGAATATTTAAAATACTCAAATATGGCAAAGAATAACATTTCATATTTCAGCAATTTCAGAAGATGGGTGAAAAACTGTCGAAGGATGAATTGGAAGCTATCGCGAGAAACAAGAGTAGAAAAGGAGTCAACAGAATTGGCGCCGATGTACCAGGTAATTTGTTACGTTTATAATTCAAGACTTTTCATGAATGTTATTAGGGAAATACTAAACGTCCGATTTATTCAGGGAGTATTCTTTTTAGGGCAATATTTTTTAACTTTAATGCTGGTTTAAAGAATGAACATTCACTTGACCAAAAGATCTTGCAAAAATAAATTTAACGTTAATCTCTAATAACTGTAATTAACTTTGAATCATATATTTTCCGTTGGTGACATACATTATGATTTTGTAGGGAATCGCTATCGAGTAAGACTGTTGCGAGACGGAAGGGACGACTACATCAATGCAACGTATCTCAATGTAAACAATAATGAGATTATTATTACATATATTTTTAACTGAATGTCACATATCATATACAACAATTATTTACTAAATTAAAAAAATTGAAAAGTGTCTTATGTTGTCAGAGAGAACCCGAGTTCGATTTTTTAAAGTGTTTTTCATAACATGTACTGTCAACAAGTAATACAAACATATTAACATAAGTTATTCTTGTAATTTGGAAGTTAAGTTTTATTTTTTAGCATTTCTTGAGTACCCGTTTATATAGAAAATATGATGAAAGTAGATCAAGATTATAATATATACTCAATCATTTTGGTAGAGTTTTAAAGACAAGAACAAATACATAGTCACCCAAACTCCGATGGATTACACGGTAGAAGACTTCCTTGTTATGATCATCCAAGAGAAGGTGTCTTGTGTTGTCTCAATGGATGGGAACAAGGTACATATGCCTTTTGTTCATTTTGATTGAAATGGTTTAAAAGTGTACCACTACAAATGTCTTTTAACGGTTTTATGTTAGTAAAACTAAATCATAAAGATGTGTTTTGATCTTGAAAGAACATGGATGTTGTTCTTTCAAATTTCTTTGAATATATTTGATAATTATTTTGTCACTGTGAATATAAACATGTATATTACGAATAATAAAGATAAAGATTTTTTTTAATATTTATCATCCATCGCAAGTCTTGGGAGCTGTA
>CM037787.1:2094620-2144620 GCA_021229015.1 Solen grandis
TAACAACAAAATCTAAATCTAATTGGTTACAAAAATGCATTATTAATAAATGTCAAGGCACAATTTATCATTTTAGTCATGAAAGTTTTGTCGAAGATTGCTTTAATCAAGGTGAACTAATAATGCGAGATTAGTACAGGTCTTACGAAATTCTAAAGCTTCTTGTATATATCTAGACAAATCTATCAAAACTGCTTTATTATCTGAATTTAACATCTCACAGAATTTGATAAAATTGGGTTTTGCGTAGAATCTTTTGTCAATGTATCGCTTTCCATTTTCTTTGTAGGCTGTGCAAACAAAAATGAAATGGTACTCATCTTCGAGATCATTCTTATTACAAAACATACAATATCGAAGCTGTCTAGAAATTCTATTCCTACCGTATCTACCTGACTCAATTCTTAAAGGATGTGATGATAAACGTAATCTGGAGAGAAAATATCTTAGTTTGTTTGGTACTATATCAAGGTATTTCTCAAAGGTAAATACTGTTTTAAAATATTTATAAGTATATAGTACACTACTTATAGACAAATCGTTATTCCACTTTTGAACAAAACAATCGATTATTCTCTTTTTAAATAAATTACAAAAGTCATTTGGATTTACTGAATATGGATCAATAAAAACATTGCTCAACCCAAAATTATCAAAACATTTTTTTAACATTTGATAACCAGTTTACTTTACCTCTATTACAATCATATAACATGCATGTGTACATTTTCCCCAGAATTATATTATCAGTATATAAAAACTTAAACCAGTATTTGACATGTAGTTCTTTTTACTCCGAGTAATCTTTTGCAGAATTTTAAATGTAAAGTTTCCATATTTTTCGATTTAGTATTCCCCCATACTTCAGCGTTGTATTGTAAAATCGAACCAACAAAGGAATCGAACAAATGCATCATAGTGCTAAGTTTTAAATTAAAATCTTTAGTATTGTAAAATAGACAACTTAAAGCTTTAAGTCCTTTCCCTATCAAAACTTCCTGATTAAGATTAAAACTACCAGTATAATTGAACACTGTGCCCATATAGTTGAAATCATTAACTATTTCTAATATTTGACTATCGTATGTAAAACATTCATTTCCTTTTATAGGACCACGTTTACGAAATACCATTACTTTAGTTTTGTCAGTATTAACCTCTAAATTCCATTTACAACAGTATTCATAAAAACTATCCAAATTATGTTGTAATTCCGAAGGAGACTTTCCATGTAAATTGTGACGAATCAGAAGCTCCTGATGCTAATTATAATGCTAATTATGTTGGAGACGATTATACAACAGTGGACAACACTACACTAAATATTGAAATTGATGTAGAAGAAATAGAGCATGCATTTAAAAATCTAAAAAATAACAAAGCTTCTGGTGAAGATAATGTGTTAAATGACTATATTAAAAAATCATATCATCGTTTAAAAGATGTATATCATAAACTTTTTAATATTTTATTTAACAAGGCAATTATTCCAGAAAACTGGGTTATTGGGGTAATAAACCCGATCTATAAGAATAAAGGTGGCCTGTCTAATCCAGAAAACTATCGTCCTAAAACTCTTCTGAGCTGATTTTGGAAACTTTTTACAACAATCCTAAATAATCGTAAGTTTGTTGAAAAAAAAGAAGATATGATAAGTAAATTTCAGGCAGGATTTAGACCTGGCTATTCGATTATAGATAATATATTCGTACTTAATACGATATTTGAACTCCTACATTATAGTCGACAAAAACTTTATTGTGCATTTTTTGATTATTCATATAAATGGTAAATCTTTTTATGCCGTCAGAGGTATTTATGAAAATGCAAAAAAGTTGTACGTGTAAATGGTACTAAATCCGACTATTCCAAGCGTGCTATCGGTGTTAGACAAGGTGAAAGCCTGTCTCCATTATTCTTTTCTTTCTTTGTAAATGATTTACATAATTCTTCGAAAGCAGTACTATTGTTCAAAGAACATCCCATTCCAAACATTCTGATGATACAAGACTTATTGAACATTTAAAAATGTTTGTACTACTATATGCAGATGATACTGTAATCTTGTCTGAATCAGCAAAGGATCTATAAATCGCATTAAATTTGTATGAAAAATATTGCAACATATGGAAACTTGCCATTATACATCAGAAACTTAAGTCTTAATATTTTCCAAAGGTAGGGTGGCAAATCACGAATTTTTCTTATGTAACGATAAATCAGACATTGTAAACGAGTACAAAAATCTTGGCGTTTTCTTTCGTAAAACTGGAAATTAATTTAAAGCCAAGGATTACATTGCTAAACAGGCCACCAAAGCTATGTTTTGTATGTTAAAGAGAGCCAAACATTTATGTTTAAGTATTGATTTACAGATTGATCTATACTGACGAGATAAAGAAACGCTTCATCGAAATTTGGCGTTATTTTCTTTACACCGTATTGTAGTGAAATGTAGTAAATGTAAGTGTGATGTGACCGACAAGCACGGCAAACAAAAACTCGTACGATTCTATACAGCCAATTGTCCACTTCATGTTGGTTTATTGAGCGAATTTACACATGTACATGTGTTAGTCGACTAGACTTGACTTGACTATTTGAGATTTCCGTACTCGACAGTATTTCAGTCATATAGCGACGTCCAGCTAATTGGAGGAAGACCCCGAATGAACGGAGGCATCCGGGTAGAACCACCGACCTACCGCAAACCAGCTGGAAAGCTTCCTCACATGAAAATCCGAATGACCCTGCCGGGATTCGAACCCACGCGGTGTGTGTTAGTCGACATACAACCATAATTTCAGAGATTTTCTGACTAAACATCGGTTTTTATACCCCCGAAACGAAGTTTTGGGGGGGGGGGGGGGGGGGGGGGGGGGGGTATATAGGAGTCACCCGGTGGTCGGTCGGTCGGTTGGTCGGTCCGTTGCATTATTGGAATTCAATACAACTTCATGCAATGATCAAGCACATGGAGAGGAATGCAGTGCACAAGAACCATAACTCCAACTTGACTTATTACAGAGTTATTGCTCTTTCTTACTTTTCCTTGTCCGGAGCATAACTTGAAAAGTACAAGTTGGATTTCATAACAATTTCATATATGAGGAAGTGCAGTGCACAAGAACCATAACTCTATCTAGAGTAATTACAGAGTTATTGTCCTTTGTATTTTTTCCTTGTCCGGAGTATAACTTGTTACCTTGTCCGGAGTATAAGTTGTAAAGTACTGATTGGATTTCAAAACAATTTCTATCTAGAGTAATTACAGAGTTATTTCCCTTTGTTACTTTTCCTTGTCCATAGCATAACTTGAAAAGAACTGGTTGGAATTCAAAACAATTTCATACAATTGTCAACCACAATAAGAGGAAGTGCAGTGCACAAGAACCATAACTCTATCTATTGTAATTACAGAGTTATTGCCCTTTGTTACTTTTCCTTGTCCGGAGCTTAACTTTAAAACTACTGGTTGGAATTCAAAACAATTTCATACAATGGTCAAGCACAACCTGTGTAACCCGGCCAAAAATCTGGAGAAAAAAAACTAATGTAAAAATGTCTTTTTCATACTCTTCTTCTTAATCCTAATAACTTCATCATTTCTAAAGCAGTATTGCGGGGGTATTAATCACATTTAGTGATAGTTCTAGTTGATAATGCCGAAGCTAAATCGGAAGAGAGGGCTAAAGTTTTGGCCATGATTGAATGTGGGCGAACGCAAGAACTAGTCGCTAGACGATTTAACGTCTCTCGTTCGACAATTCTGCGTCTTGTTCGACGTGTTAGAAACACGGGAACGTTTGTCGATAGGCCACGTTCAGGTAGACCGCGAGTAACGTCAGTACGACAAGACAATTATATACGTCAACGCTATTTGCGTGAAAGATTTGTGACGGTAGAATCTACGTCACGTGTAGTGGTAAGTAACCGTGGACGCCAAATAAGTCGACATACAGTCAGAAATCTACTTAGAGAACAGGGAATTACTTGTCGTAGGCCGTACCGCGGTCTAGTTCTAACGTTATGCCACCGTCACCAACGTCTAATTTGGGCCCGCAATCATCGCGGCCAGCGTTGGCAGAACATAGTGTTCAGTGATGAGTTGCATTTTAACTTGTGGAACGCCGACGGACGTATCCGTGTCTGAATCACGAATAATGAAAAATTGTATACCGAGTTGGAATGAGGCGTTTCTTTTTCTCGTCAGTTTATTTGAAAAACAACAAAAACAACAACAACAAAAAAACAAAAACAACAACAACAAAAAAAGAAAAAAAAAAACCCCCAAAAAACAAAAAAAAAAAAAAACAACAACCTATAAAATCTTTTTTTTTATTATATGGCTGTGAAATATGGGGACATGGAAATAACAATATCTTAGAGAAAGTTCAATTGAATTTTTTTTAAAAATATGAATGTCAAAATCAAAATCAGTACTCCAAATTGTATTCTATACGGAGAAACAGGTGCCACTACAAATAGACATATATTCACGTATGTTAAAGTATTGGTCTAAACTTATCATTCCCTCTAATTCAAAGTTAACAGTTCCCATCTATAATATATTGTATCGCATTTTTTAAAGAAAAAAATGTTAGCATTACAGACTTTAAATGGATAAAACATATAAAAAATATGCTCATAAAATGTGGACTAATTAATGTATGGGAATTTCAAGAATTTCTAAATATTCGATGGCCACAAAAATTGTTTTTCTGATCTATTTTTGATTCAAGAAAATGTACTAACTACAGATTGTTCTTGGAAAGGTTTCGTTTGAAGATTATCTTGTTAAAACACCAGCAAATCTGTTAAAATTCATGGTGAAATTTAGAACCAGAAACTCAAATCTTCCTGTGGAAGTTGGTTCATGGTATAACATTGATTGAAATGACCGCTTATTCAGTCAATGTGATAGCAACAAAATGGGAGATGAGTTCCATTATTTGTTAGAATGCAATTCACTTTTTATTGACATAAAACGTCTCATAAGCCAAGTATTTTACAGATTTCCGAATGTATTACCTTTAAAAGATAATGAAATCAAGTATCGCAAATTGTGTCAATTTGTAAAACATATTCTTTAAAAGTTAAGTCAACAGTAGTATGCCTCCTCCTTTCTCCCTTTCATCGTATAACTCATCATAATATGTATACTATATTTGTCAAAGGCCGAATGGAGAAAGAACTGGACAGCGGTTATCTGTACCATGAAAACAAGATAAACCGATAATCTTGCGCGCTTACACTGCAGTTTCATGACCCTGTATATATTGAGACCCTGCTTTAACCCTTTCCCTCATATAGACTCATTTTGACGCACTCAGTAGGTATCACATAAAGTCTGATCTGCAGAAAACCACAGTTAAACCATACCAAATTTATTTACAAAATCCTCATTTCCAGACCACTGAGGAGCAGCGAACAGCATAAAACCTGATCAGCCTGTGAGTTACTCGCAGGCTGATCTGGTTTAATGTTGTTCGCATAGGTCTTTTCATGGTGTCCTCTATGAGGGAAAGGGTTAATGTAGACACTGGGTTTATACGAAGTTGTTTTTTTAAATGGTTGTTTTACAGAATTGGAAGAGTAGATTGAATTAATCAACAAGAGCTAATATTATAAACATATTGTAATATTAAGATTCCAACCGCACTTAGATAATTTACAAGACTAATATGTCTACGAACATCTTCTCATAGACTGTGTATTGAAACTGGTCAACGTTTATGTTTGACCTGTAATACTTTAGAAGACGAGTTCCATTTTGTACCTCCTCGGGAGCGGGAGGTCGTGGGTTCGATCCACGGCCGCGACATACCAAAGTCGTAAAAAATGGTACTGTTATAGCTCCCTTGCTTGGCGCTCAGCATATAAGGGTAGTTGCAGGACTGGTTGGCAGGATAATGTGACTGGGTGTGGTATTATGCCACATATTTTCGGCGTGATACTATAGTATGGCAGCACTATATCTGTCTCAAGTAGACATCGTCTCCAAATGACTGGCATACTGTCGGTGGGACGTTAAACCCAACAAACAAACAAAACAAACAAACAAACAAACATCCATTTTGTATTAGAATGCTCTTTGAATAATGAACTACATAAAAGTTTATACCTATTTATTATTGGAAACGCCCTAGTATGTATAAATTAGTTGAATTGATTAATTGTAATAAGTTTATGATAAAGAAGCTCGGATTATTTATTGATATAGCCTTTACACTGAGGAACAATAAATATATTATACAGCATATATATATTCTCTTCGGTTTTGGAGGAATCCTCTTTTAGGTGTCATACATTTAATTCAAAGTTAGAAATTCTATGCATGGTTCTATGATATAATTTTGTTGTTAGCTTAGACGTTTAAGTTGTATAGCCTCACTGGGCTCGCACCTGAATTTATAGCTTTTATATCCTCATTAAGTTTGAGATTTTGAATATCTTCGATTATGTAAATTGAGTATTTTGAATATCTTCGATTATGTAAATTGAGTATTTTGAATATCGCCACATATTCTAAATAGTATTTCACTTATTCATTGTATAAGACGGATATACTTGGTAAGACTTACACGATACTGAACAACTGAATATAGATTTACTTCCAACGAAAAAATAATTAATTGCTAAAATTTTTTCTTTTCCCCTTGGTTTAATGAAATAGTTGAAGTTTTGCAACTTTTGTAATTGTTATTCCTTGACTAAAAAAAACAACAACATGCAAACAAACACAATACCCCACACCTAAAAAAAAGAAAAAAAAGTGAATGCTGTTAAAACTAAGATATGGCTCAGAACTCTACAGATACCGCATTAGCCTATCATAAGTGCGTGCGTTTGTTTAGTTGGATAATCGGGCAGATAAACTGAGTTAAGAATCAGATAAGACGAGTACAGGTGTGCAGAAGAGATCTGTGAAAATGTCATGTGGATCCAGGTGGCTTTCAAGACACGTGGTTGGTCAGCGCGTCCCGAGTTGTAGTTAGCAGACGACAACTACAGAGGGAGTAATAAGCATACGGCAGTCGCAGAGGGAGCAGACGAGAGACATGGAACTGCTTTATTTTATCCCATTACTTGCCTTTTTGTTTTATAGGACAACTCAGAGTTGGAAAGCGTCTTTGACATGCTTTGTGTATTTCGTAAGTAATTTTATGTTCACCGCGGTTTAATCGACGATGTTAAGTATTTTGTTTGATCTGTAATATGCTAGTTACGAGTCACAATTTGAATCATCTTTTTGATACATGCATACTGTATTCCAGTCATTTTGGGACTCTAGTCTACCTGAGGCAGATATACTAGTGTTTGTCATAGACACGAGACATGGTACCATACTCAGTCACATTGGCTTGACATTGTGCCAGTCCTGAAACTTCATGTATATGTACTGGGCGCTAAGCCCACGAGGGATAAACCCATCTTAGCGACTGTAATAAGTCGAGGCCGGGGATCAAACTCATGAACCTCCGTTACGGGGCGAACGGTGTAACCACTCGGCCACCAGGACCAGTTCATAAACTGTAAGAGGGAAGATTGCATATACATGTCTTAAGATACACACTCATCGTTAGTCTGGGATTTCGTCATATTTTCAATATTGATAAACCTGTAAATAAAGTCAAACATCTGTGTACATGTATACATTTATTTAGCATAGAAGGACCAGTCAGTTTGCAAGTTACTGGCAAATGCGCTACAAGTACATGCATTTGGTTGACACTCTACGGCATCTGTATAATCTCTCTCTCTATATATATCTCATTCGACATTATGTTTTCAGCAATGTATGCATAATTTCAAGAGGGGCAAGGTTCAATTGTTTTATGCATTTTTTTTATAATAGGTATTTAACTGTAGAGTTTTGAGAGAACATTTTAATGTTTGACCTATTCACCTATATATGTTTCAGGGCGTATTGACATGGTTCGGCATCCTCAGTACGCTACTCACCGTCTCCATGACGACCGTGATCCTCTTCATGCTGTTCCAGTATATGCATACGGAGATACCTGAGGGGGTCAAAGAGGTGTGGGGAGCCAGAATCCTGGACACCGCCCTCAGGACTAACGGCAAAGCCGTGAGTAACATTTTTGTGTTGCAAAAACTATCGCGTAATTTTATTGGTAATCGTCTTTGCCACAATATATCAGTTATAGCTACGTCCAGCTCAATTACAGATGAAAAACGCTCCGAGTGGATAAAATAACCCGGCTAGAGGGCTTCTTTGACTCGAACTCAAAGGTTACAATATATATATATATATATACAGGGATTGTAACCTCTCGAACCAGGAGGACGCTGGCACGTTCGGTGCAGTGGATGTTTATCTTACTAATTCTAATACGACTTGCGTCTTTCCCTCTTTACAGAAATCAAAGCACTGATAGCGCTAGGAGTTTTTAATATGATGATGTCGCATTTCTTATGTTTGTCAAAGTAAATTTAATATTTCCAAGCGATGCCAATGAACCAAATGTTATAAACCCATTTTTACCTTGCTTGAATACGGTCGTTTAAAACGATAACCCCATCATTTGTCTCAATGAATTGCTTACAGTAAACACCACTCTTCCTCTCTCCATTCTTTAGCCTACAGTTTATAAGATAATATGACTTGACTTGACTATTTGAGTTTACTGTCGCTTCGACAGTATTTCAGTCATATAGCGATGTCCAGCTAATTGCAGGGTGAAGAAGACCCCGAATTCACGGAGGCTTCCTCACATTAAAATCCGAATGACTATGCCGGGATTCGAACCCTCGCGGTGAGGAGCTGAGTGGGTGTTAAAGTCAGCGAATTTACCCTCTCGGCCACGGAGGCCCCCATAAGAGAATATAAGTGTGTAATCTAAAACAACAAACTTTCTATTTGAGATTACTGAATGTGTTTTATATATATACACACATGTACTTAAATGAATGATTTTCATTATGACAGAAATATGTATATCATGTTGCAGAAGAAATTTAAAAAAAAGAAAAAGAGTTAAAAAAAAACAGAAAAAAGGAAAAAAACAAACAAACAGTTTCTTCCCTGGGACTCGAACCTACAATCTTTAACATGCTAACCAGACGTATTTCGCAATTGTGGCATCATCATGTTTTTTTTTTTTATTTATTTTTTTTTATTTTTTGTTTTTTTTTATTGTGTATATACTGTTGGCTGTCACTGGAAATTCCAGCCAGTCATAGTTCGAAATATCTCCGAATGAGATTGCGAATTGTTTCCTGCGTATTATCTATTAAATATAGCCCCGAATGGTTGTCCGATCCAAAATGTGTGCTTCCTTAGAACAACGTCTGCAAGCATCTCTGTTCAAAAAAGGAAACAAACTGTTTGTGAATTCGCAACATAACACAGGTCGCAGCGCGCACTCACGTGAATTCATTGCCATTTCATTTTACTCCCTCGTAACAAATTATCAATGAACGTAAATATCGTAATATAAAATAAATAATCTGTTTTTGCCCGTGTTTTTTGTGTGTAATTAAACATAGATTTGTCATTCAGGTGCGAATAATTGTATCACTCAGGGTGCGTCAAATTTGTGTTTATATACATAACTTTAGACGGGTAGAGAGATTATTCCTTTAACACAATATGAAGCCCGTGTGAACAATAGCTACAATATCTAGTCCGTGTGAATATATATCTAACTTGTGTGAGCAATATTTAGCTTGTGAACAATATTTAGCCCGAGTGAATAATACCTAGCCCGTGTGAACAATATATAGTCTGTGTGAACAATATCTAGCCCGTGTGATCAATGTCTGACCTGTAAAATTTAAATCAAATTTGACAAATTTTCCATACTTCAAACTTACCACGACTTAAAACTGATTTATTTCCACGACAGATATGACTTGACTATTTGGGTTTACCGTCGCTTCGACAGTATTTCAGTCATATAGCGACGTCCAGCTAATAACAGGTGGAGGAAGACCCCGAATGCACGGAAGCATCCGGGTAGAACCACCGACTTACTGCCAGCTGGACGACAGATATACAATCTACACCATCAGATTCCAACAAGCCAGTAAAGATGAATTTCTTTACTGGTCCCAGTATGGACTACATTGTTTAAATAAGAAAACAGACTGTAAAATTGATGAGCATTAGAGGAGAACTTCTCTGGTTTCATCTAATCAGTCCTCGGGCCTTCCCAATTTCCCTTAATGTGTAGCACCTCGAGGTGCACCTCACCGAAAGTTTATCTGATATACTTGTATATATTCATTGTGTATACGTTAGTATATTATAACTGAACCCCTTAATTAACCACTAATAAACAAGCATTAATAGAAATACATTTTGATTCAGGATCAAACCTTCTTACCCACCAAAAGGAATAGCTTACTTAATCAGTGTCTACCGAGTAACACAGCTGTAATCTTTTTGCTCACGGTTCATGCTTCTCCTTGTACATGCATATTCTTTTTTTTTTCAATACCAATACAATAAAGGCGTTTGAGCGGTTTTTTTTTCTATCGGACAGATTTTTCTAAAAATTTGCATATAATTACTTTAGACTTTAACTAAAAGATATATGAAATAAAAATAAGGGGTCACCATGCTTGTTTTAGAGGTCAAGCTTATGGTAGAGCATCACAATTTGCTAAAATTTGTTGAAAAAAAACAACATGACATTAAAAAATAAGAAAGATTTCGTTCCTAAATACTGTAACAGCATATTAAAATGATATTTTTAAATATTTTTATCACCATTTGTAACTTATAATGTATTCTAAAGTTACAGATAAAAATACTGTCAAATTTGCATTGAAAATACAAAACGGGCATAAAATCTCATTTGCGCCCGGACCAAAATGTATACAAAAACTAACCCAAAACTGTGATTTTACATATATATTTTTCTAATTAAAAAAATTTCAACGGACAGATTTTCTTTATTTTTTCAGAGTCAATTTGCTGATATAAATGCTTTGAAACAAAAAAAAAAACCTCCCAATTTTTTTTTTTTAAAATTTTTTATTGAAATTTTAGCCAAATTTGCATAAAACACAAAAACTTTTTCCCTTAAAAATTGGTTTTTGATATTCTTATGACATAATTTATTAAATTTGGGCTTTCTTTTATCGTTCAACTTAAAATAAATAAGAAATTAAAAAAAAATGAATTATTTTACCAAAATCAAAATCAGCCGTAACCCCCTGAAACGTCCTTAGTTAAGTGATTCGCTGAATAAGTTTCCTTTTAACACGTGTGCAAATCAAACTCCGGTGCAGTGGAATGGCTGCCAGACTGAGTTAGTCTACCACGTAACCGTGGTGTGAACAGATTACCCGTGCTCACTGTGGCAGAGATGTGTGCTAGATCCGTTTCTAAATGTTGTTTTTTTTTCCGTTGTAGTCAAGTTATTTTTGAGTGTTTTTACTTATTGTGGAATGAGGAAGATCAATTGTACCAAGAGGACACGGGTCTTCCTCGTAAATGTCAAGGACACGAATATGTTTAAAAAGTCTTTATTAGTAATTAGTAAAAATTTTATGTTCTTTTTTTGAATATGTTCATTTATTTTTTAATATTAGCAGACCAAGGATTCATGACAAAAAGTTATGCTGTCAGCCGCCGAACCGTTCCGTTCGTGCCGGAACCCGGGATTGAACCGGGGGCCTTTAGATCTTCAGTCTAACGCTCTCCCAACTGAGCTATTCCGGCTGACAACATTATATATTTCCGTGTGAATATATACCCTTAGGCTAAAAAAGTAAACAATTTATTAATTTAGGCCTGTAATTTGTGATATGACATGTTCCCTGCAATTCTTTTGAAAACACATATATGTATTGCGTTCAAACAACTAAACCATTTTTTTGCAACCTCCAAAATGGCTGTGTGAAGTTGGCTCGACATACGACATACAACATACGACATTCAACTCTCACTATTCACGACATACGACATTGGACATTCAGATTTTGAATGTCGCACGCGACATTCAGGACATTAGACATTCAGATTTTGAATGTCGCGGCACGACATTCACGACATTGGACATTCAGATTTTGAATGTCGCGGCACGACATTCGCGACATTGGACATTCAGATTTTGAATGTCGCACGCGACATTCGCGACATTGGACATTCAGATTTTGAATGTCGGGCACCGACATTCGCGACATTGGACATTCAGATTTTGAATGTCGCGGCACGACATTCGTGAATCGTCCCCGGGCATTCATCAGATTTGTCGAATGTCGCGTGCGACATTCAAAATCTGAATGTCCAATGTCGTGAATAGTGAGAGTTGAATGTCGTATGTTGTATGTCGTATGTCGAGCCAACTTCACATAGCCTAGATATTTGATATTAATTTTACCTTTTGTTGACTTTTTTGTTTCAGACTGCATTCAATGTAGAAAAAATAGTCAAAAGAATGAACGTTCCCAGTGGCAGAGTGGTTAGAGCATCTGCCTTGGGAGTGGGAGCTAGGTTGTCGGTTTGATTCCTGGCTGCGACATACCAAAGTCATAAAAATTGGTACTGGTATAGCTCTCTTCCTTGGCGCTCAGCATAAAAGGATAGTTCCAGAACTGGTTAACCTTGTGTCAGGGTAATGTGACTGAGTGTGGTAACATTCTTAATGTCTACAGTGTTATACTGCAGTGTAGCAGCACTTTATCTGTCTCAAGTAGACATAGTCTCAAAATGACTGAAATACTGTTGGTTGGACCTTAAACCCAACAAACAGTTAAAAGAATGGAATCCATCTGTGTTGCAGCAAGCAACAGAATATCTTAATTTACTGAATCATTATAGTATGTATACATGACTTCAGATCCAAAGGTAGTGAATTTTAACTTTTGTGTGTGTGTGGGGGGGGGGGGGGGGGAGAAAGCATACACAAGTTAAATGAAACATAATATTTACAGAAAACTTAGTTTGTTAATATTATCATGATTTGCATTTTGTATTAATTTGATAGTTTTCTTATGGCAAAATACTGCTTTTGTCTGCATAGCACCTTGATTCTAATTGTGAAGTTAATTTGGGACATACAATCATGTATGTGCATGTATTTTAAGATACTGCTATTGTAACTAGAACTGTATCAATTAATTTATTTAGTTAATCTAATGGGTTATGTGAAATCTCCTAGTTCAGTACTAAGTTATTTTAACTTTATATAAAGAGATCCTGAATTTACACATCTACTAAGTAACTTGATTCATGCATACAGTCATTGAATGATGTTACCTTAGATATAATGTACGTCAGTCACATTTATTTTCAAGAAACCATCATATCAACATAAAACTGTGCAACACTACAGATTCAAACTCCTGATCTTACCACTAGTCTTAATCATACATGGAAATGATCTGAACAAGAAGTATTAAATCAGATTAGTCTAAAAGTCTATTACAGGAGGTTGATCAGGTTTTATGTTTGCTACTCATCAGTGAGTTTAGGTATTTACCAATTAATGCAATCAATATGGCATTTCTGCTTCACTGAAGTTAAATAATTAATTAAAATAGGGTGACTTATAGCCAATACATACTTGACAATACTCTTTTTAATTGAATAAATTCTCTTTCCCTCTCTGTCATGAGTAACCCCCCCCCATTCCTCTCCACGAGAAAGGAAATTATCTCTCTTTTAATGAATAAATTCTCTCTCTCTCTCTGTCATGAGTAAACTCCCCCCCTCCCCTTCTTCATCTCTCTGTCATGAGTAAACTCTCCCCCCCCCCCTTCTCTCTCTCTCTGTCATGAGTAAACTCTCCCCCCCCTCCTCTACCCCCCTCTCTCTTGTCATGAGTAAACTCTCCCCCCCCTTCTATCTCTGTCTTGAGTAAAGTCTCTCCCCCCCCCCCCCCCCCCCCCTTTCGTCCTCTCCCCCCTTCATCTCTCTTATAAAGTAACTATCTCTCTCTCCTCCTCTCTCTCTCCCTCTTATGATGAGTACTCATATGATGTCATATTGAGAGAAAACAATATTTCTCCTCCATAATGAGTTCATAACACATTGTACTGAATTAATAAAATGATAATTATTTGGAAGTAATTTCATTGTAAATAACAGCTTCAACAATCCAATGTAGTGAAATAGTTGAGTATAAATTACAGAGGCAAAGGAATTATCATCAACAATGGAACATAGAATAATGAAAGGCTGAAATGGTTTGGTATATTTACTGAGTTTTATTTCTATTCTTTTGTTTCAGTTCTTAAAGGATATGCACATTGTACTTAAAATATGAAAACTGTTACTGTAAAAAGTTGTAATGAGTTCAAAGAATTAAGATTTGCAATGACTTTGGTCATTTTGCTGACAGTTCTAATCAGTGTTAGGACTTAAAGGTTTTTAAAAAATATTTCACATGTTACAGGGTCAGAAAAATGTGCAGCCTGATTTGGAGCAATAAGTTTGCTACATGTGTTTGAGTTTGTGTCTCAACAACAAGACTTCAGACCTTTTACATAAAGGGCAAATGCTCAGTACCAACTGAGCTACAGCTACACCAATCATTTCAGAATGAAAAATAAAAAATAAGAAACTGCCCAGCCTTCAGTTCTTTCTTGCTTTGATAGTGGAACAAATAAACAAATTTGATCTAATTAAAATAGATAATGAACAATCTCAGACTTATCTCCCCCTTCTCAGGGCTGTGGTCTCAATCTGAGAAATAGAGTAAGAACCCAAAGCCTCAATACATTGAGGCATTTACTTACTGAGTTCTCTGTCCCCCTGTCAAATTGCCATTGCTAGTTAGATTCGAAATTTGCACAATGCACAAAATTGTCCATCCAGAGTCATTTCAATGTCACCTGTGATCTAATTGTTTGTCTATTTGTTTACTTGGATTTACACTGACAGTATGTTGGTAATCTTGGGTCTTTGTTTACATTAGGCAGGTATATAGTTCTGCATCACTGTGATATCACACAAGACATGTGGTATAATAAGACCTCAGTTATTGATCATTATATTAACCTACAGTGGGTCTACCAGTTTTAAACAAAACCAAAGAACATTATTGTTAATTAATGAGTTAATAATCTTTAATAACCATGGATTGGCTGGAACAGCTCCAACCATGCACTCAGCCAAAGGAACTGGTTTCAATTCAGCTGATTATGTAAACATTTCAATAAATTATGTCTTAACATACTGTCAAACCTGTCTTAAGTGGTCATTCAAGAGAATATAGGTTGACCGCTTAATACAGGTGGCCGCTAAAATGATTCAACTGTGTAATTATATGACTTATAAGGATCATTTTCAGTTATTATGAACCTAAATTTTACCAGGATGATTTCCCAGTTATACCAGAGATATTAAATATTTTCAAAATGGAACAACTAGAACTAATCATAGGTATGAATAATGGATCTAGATAAATAATTATGTATTATCAAAATGCTTGTATATACATATAATACATCAGTTGAATAAATAAAAAAATATATGCATAATAGCCAATGGCTTTATTGTTTGTGTTTGACTTGAATATACTTATAATATTTTGTTGGGGTGCATATGTGCAATTTGATCAGGTTGAATTAAGTTCAAGTAGGTTGAATTAAGTTCAAGTTTAAATGGATAGAAACAATTGATGGAATTAAGATAGCTCAAAAGCTCATTGAATAAATTTCTGGCACTGAGAGTGTACCAGAGAGGTGTGTGAAGTTAGCGCGTAGATCGTAGATCTATAACTAATTTTCTTTGTCGATCTGGGTCGTAGATCGTAGCTCAACCATTGAAATAAACCAAAATAAATGGTTGAGCTGGATCGTAGATCGTAGCCCAACCATTGAAAAAGTTCACGGAATGGTTGAGCTGGGTCGTAGATTGTAGCTCAACCATTGAAATAAACCAATATAGTTGGTTGAGCTGAATCGTAGATCGAAGCTCAACCATTGAAAATGTTGATGGAATGGTTGAGCTGGATCGTAGATCGTAGCTCGACCATTGAAAACTTTCATAGAATGGTTGAGCTGGGTCGTAGATCGTAGCTCAATCATTCAAATAAACCAAAATAAATGGTTGAGCTGGGTCGTAGATCGTAGCTCAACCATTGAAATAAACCAATATAGTTGGTTGAGCTGGATCGTAGATCGGAGCTCAACCATTGAAAATTGGAAGGTTGAGCTGGATCGTTTGGAATGGTTGAGCTGGGTCATAGATCGTAGCTCAACCATTGTAATAAACCAAGATTAATGGTTGATCTGGATCGTAGATCGTATTTTAGTCGTCGTCAGTAATTTTGTACTCGTCTGGAAAAATGAACTTGTCGGGGAAAATTGATTTTTGTCGGAAAAAAAAATGCTTTCGTCGGGAAAAGAGTTTCCGTCGAAAATCTTTGAACTTGTCGGTAATATCTCATTCGTCGGAAAAGTTTCCGTCGGGAAATTTTCCTGTTCGTCGGGAAAAAATTATATGTAGGGAATTTATTATTAGTTGTGAAAATTGAATTTTGTCGGGATTATTGTACTCGTCAGGAAAATGCATTTGTCGGAAAAAAATGCTTTCGTCGGAAAGAGTTTCCTTCGAAAATCTTTGTACTTGTCGGGAATATCTCATCGTCGGAAAAGTTTCGTCGGGAAATTTTCTGTTCGTCGATTATGTCGGAATTTGTTTGTTGTGAAAGTTTATTTTGTTAAATTTTTATCTTCGTCGGGATATTGTATCGTCGGGAAAATTGCATTTGTCGGAAAAAAATGCTTCGTCGGGAAGGTTTCTTGAAATCTTTGTACTTGTCGGAATATCTCATTTGTCGGAAAAGTTTCCGTCGGGAAATTTTCTGTTCGTCGAATTAAGTATTAGTTGTGAAAATATATTTTTTAATATTTTTATCTTCGTCGGGATTATTGTACTCGTCGGAAAATTGTATTAATCGGAAAAAGTCGCATAATCTTTTTCGTCGGGAAGTTTGTCCTCGTCGGGAAAATTGCATTCGTCGGAAAGTTATGTGCTCGTCGGAATTTCTCTCGGAAAGTGGTCGAGCTACGATCTAGATCCAGCTCAACCATTAGAATGGTTTATTTGAATGGTTGAGCTACGATCTACGACCCAGCTCAACCATTTATAATGGTTTATTTGAATGGTTGAGCTACGATCTACGACCCAGCTCAACCATTCCATGAACATTTTCAATGGTCGAGCTACGATCTACGATCCAAGTCAACCATTTATATTGGTTTATTTCAATGGTTGAGCTACGATCTACGACCCAGCTCAACCATTCCATGAAAGTTTTCAATGGTCGAGCTACGATCTACGATCCAAGTCAACCATTTATAATTGTTTATTTGAATGGTTGAGCTACGATCTACGACCCAGCTCAACCATTTATTTTGGTTTATTTTAATGGTTGAGCTACGATCTACGACCCAGGTCGACAAAGAAAATTAGTTATAGTGTTGATTTACGATCTACGAACTACGCGCAAACTTCACACACCTGTACCAGAGGCTCTTAGTTTAAGTCTAAGTGAGCCATAATTTTTTTAGAGTTTCCAGGCTGTTATGTTTTTCAACAAAAATGACAACATGCATAATTATCTGTGCCTGAGTGCAAGTGAATTGTTAAAGCTGCAAGAAATTTTCTTCAGTCGTTATGAAATGTAAAAGCTTAACTTGTAGCATTAAAGTTGAAAAGTTTAAGTGGTTGTGTAGATGCATTGGTAGAGAACTTGCCATGTAAGTGAGGGCTCTCGAGTTAGAGTCCTGGCCCCGTGTTCTCGAAAATACTTAAGTACAAACTCTGGCTTAATTTGAGTAACATACTTAAGTCCCTATCGAAACTAATGGGCGTAGTTTGAGTATAAGTATGAAAATCATACAAGTTTAAGTACCATTTTAATGTTTGGGAACACAGGGCCTGGTCTGTTTGCACATTTTTCTAGATTGGTTACAATATGGAACAGGGCTTAATGTTATTCTAAATTGGTTGTGGATTATGTAACAGTCTATAAGTATCCCTTATTAGAGATTTGTGTACATGGTCCAATTGCTCAATTCATAGAGCACTGGCCATGCATGTAAGCAAGGGTACAGGAAATTACTGGTTACACATTTATCTCACCTGATTACAAATTTAAAACTTTTATTTCATTTTGATTAGTATTTTTGTGTAGGTAGAAAAATCTGTCCAGTTAGCTCAGTCGGTAGAGTAGCATGGTGGCGTGTTCCATCAGTTGTGGGTTTGGGAGAAGTGTTGTGTGTATGAAAAGGAATATCTGTCCTAATTGTGTTATATTTATTGTCCTTGAAAGTTATATTAATTACTGTGTTGACTGGAGTTAACTGTCACTGCGACTGTGAGTATTCAAGTTATATAGTGATCGATGTCCAGCTAATAACATGGATGAGTACAAATAGGCAGCCGGGCAGACCCACCAACCTACCACAAGCAAGCTGGATGGCTTACTAAGATGAAGAAAGTGACACTGAGGAATCAAACACACAATTGAAAGAAGTTACGTGATTGAATCTCAGCAGTTGTAACCATTAAAGCACAGAAACCATTAATTTTTAACAAGCAATTATAAATAGATTGATTGATTTTTTAATTAACCATCCAGCTGCGACAGTATTTCAGTCATATAGCGAAGTCCAGCTTATTACAGGTGGAGGATTAAGACCCCTAATGCACTGAGGCATCTGGGTAGAACTACCAACCTACTGCAAGCCAGCTGGAAGGCTTCCTCACATGTAAATCCGAATGACCCTGCCGGGATTCGAACCCATGCAGTGAATGTCTTGGCTACGGAGGTCCCATTTTAAAATTATAATTCATTTATGTTCTACTTTTGCATCATATGAAAAGTACAAAAATTAAATGACAATTTTTCATTTTAATAATATATATATATATAAAAATTACAATTACTGTTATTGAAATGGCCTATAAGTAACCCTAAACATTGAGGAATAAGTGTAAGTGACCTGTCCAGCTCATTCAGTAGAGCATTTGCCCTGAAAGTGAATAGCCCTGGTTTGCTTCCTGGTCAGGCTGGACACATATTTCTCAACCTGATGTCATTATTGTTGCTATTTATATATAAAATAAACTAACCACACACCCAGACCTAATGTTATCTTTTCACAAACTCCTAAACATTTAATCTTAAGCATTTTGTATCAAAACTTATATTTTATTCTAGAAATTAAAGTACTGTAAACTACCGTCAGATAAAAAAAAATGTAGAACTTGGATTAACTAAAATTATTCATACAGCTACAAAGATTCAACAATAACAAGTTCAGTATCTGGTTCAGGATATGGTTCGTTGAAGATCACAATATTATACTGGTCTAAAACAACGGATGTACCGTTAATGCATTTTGTAAACAAACGTGTGACTTTGAACACTAGTTTCTTCCTTTAACTACAAATAAATCAAACAATTTCCAAATTAAACCCGTCTTAATTATGTTTGATTTTATTCGACTGGATATGAACGTTCGGCTTTTTCCGATAGAAACAAAGCGATCGTTATTTTCCGATATGAGGTCAACTGTCTCCGACCGCCATATCTCGACAGGTAATATTTTCCACAAACAAGACATATTTAGAATCGGGAAAGAATGCTCTTTCATTATCAATAATAAAATATATGTAAGATCTGTAGTTTTTAAGAAAGTTTATGGAAAAAAACGACGTTCCATAAATTCACAGATGCGGGTTATACATTAAATTATAAAAATCATGAATTCCCAGGTAGCTGGTTTTTCGGCTGTAGCAGGGTATTCACGAATAACCAATTCCCATCTAGCTGGTTATTCGGTTGTACTTGGGTATTCAACCTACACTTTGTTTTATACTTAAATTTTGGCTGGGTATTCCGAATAACCAATTCCCACTGGCTGGTTATTCGGCTGTACCTGGGAATTCAACTAACATTTTGTTTTATACTTAAATTATAAAAATCATGAATTCCCAATTCCCAGCTAGCTGGTTATACGGCTGTAGCTGGGTATTCGCGAATAACCAATTCCCAGCTGGCTGGTTATTCTGTTGTATCTGGATTTTGAATACCCAATTCCCAGCTGGCTGGGAATACGGTTGTCGCTGGAAATTCGCGAATAACCAATTCCCAGCTGGCTGGGAATTCGGTTGTTACTGGATATTGAATACCCAATACCCAATTCCCAATTCCCAGCTAACTTCACAGACCTAATATTTTAAATGGTCTATAGCAATATCTTATCATTGCTATTTTACGAAATGAAGATTTTCTTCGTTTATATAACATAAAATTGGTGCAATATAAAACATAAATAATTCTAACACGATCAACAAAACTGCGTCAGTGCTAAACGTAGTCCGACTATATTATAAGAACAATCACAAACTACGCATGTAATACTCCTTCATCTTTTATATGTCTTGCTTGCTACACAGCTAATTATAGTTAAAGTTCTATAGAATCTGTCACTTATAAAGTTAATTCAAACGCGTTGTTTAAACTTTGAACACTTCTGTCTTAAATATGTTTGATAATTCAATATAACAATTTTATGTTGTATTGGGGGTTTATCGTCGCTGCGATAATATTTCAAACATATAGCGCCGTCCAGTTAATTACAGGTGAAGGAAGACCCCGAGTACACAGAGGTACCGGGTAGCCAGCTGGAAGGCTTCCTCACACGGAAAATCCGAAGTCCCTACCGGGATTCGAACCCACAGCGGTGAGGGGCTGAGAGATTTGTTGTACACCACTGTAACCGCTCGGTCACGACAGCGCCCAAGGCGATGTATGGACATGTTATATTAAAATGCATATACATTATGTATGGGTCTTTAATGTTAAACGATGATTATCATCCCGTATATTCTTTCTATAGGGTCAACACATGTTGAATATTTCTTTGGAAATGAAGGACATGAAAGCCTACAAAACCCGTAGAATGCTGCCCGCATGAAACGGTAATTTATTGTCAGTAAGGAGTTAATTGGCACCAATGTGTCATTAGTAATGGCAATCTAGCGCACTAAAACACAATACTACGAGAAAATAAGGAAACTATTGGTTCCGTCTTCCTATTGTGTGTGGCTTAGTCACGTTTTATTCTTTTTAACAGAACGGCAGTCAGTATTGCAGTTCTAATGACATAAGCTATGGGAGGTTTGGTGTAACTTACCTCTAAATTTTGCTTACATTCGGAGCTGTGTTACCTGAAATGCATAAGACATAAAAACAAATGAAGATAAACATTTATAATTATATAATACACATTTATATAGAATTATTTTATCTAATCTCAAACATAAATGGACAGGTTTTTCTTTTTTGATAATTGATAAAAAAAAAAAAGGATCGAACTTTGGATTGCTGTAATATGACCAAATGAAAAATCCGGAAGTCAGGAAACAAAGATTTCATTAACATTAATGAGGGAGGATAGACATTTTTTTGTACCGTATATGTGTGAACGAGCTGCTTCAATCATACAAAACAGTTCTAGTGTAGATTTACTATATGTAACTGGATCTTTTATGTAATGCTGAAAACGTATCGTATTTCATAGACATTAAATTTAGTTGATTGTTTTAAAGGATATTTCGTGGGTACATTTTTTCTTGGATTCTTATTCTAGACAATCCGAGGTTTTGTAAATGAACGATTGATATTCGGAATATTAGTGACCCGCGAAAATTAATGATTTTGCAGTTGTAAGGTACCAGTACAATTCGTTGGAAATAAGTAAAGTCGTCTCCATTTGAGAGTGTCAGTACGTATTCATTATTTATCCGTATTCGTTTCGAATCTTTTTTATAGCCGGAAAATTATCATGGAATTTGATTCCTTTGATATCGTGTAAGATATATTCCACCAAACAAAATCCGCTCGCTTTGCAAGAACCTTATTTATTTTTTAATTTCTTATTTCATATAGTCACGAAAAAATATTTAATGTTAAGGAAACATAATTGTTTCACTTCACTCTGTGTGTGTGTGATAAGGTAAGTTATTTATAATAATATAAATTTGATATTTTAATGAAGTAGTTCAAAATAAAGGGTGTTATACCCCCAGTTCCGATCACCATTGGATAATACCCCTTGCCCCTCTTTTATCAAGTATACGTGATTATCTTTTTTCACGGATATATATTTCAGGATACACTCGTCAGACATGTTCATGAGAATACACTCGTTATAACATGTTCCTGGAAAGAAACGTTAATTAATTAATTAATTAATTATCTCTTTCTTTGCGTGGTTTCACTGATCATCAAGTAGTTGATTAATATTCATAAAAACGAAGCAATACAATTGTACATACGGAGATTATAGCCGAATATATAGCGTAGGTTCAGAGGATGGTTATTCCAGCGTGCCCCGAGGATGGTTATTCCAGCGTGCCGTCGTGTTAAATTAATTTGTCACGTTATATGCCAGTACATTTTCGACCAAACACTTTTAATAATTTGTTCTATGTTTTTTTAGTAAGAGAAAAGAAAATAGTTTGACCTTGCTCAAAAGATACCTCTATTCCGGTTCCAAAGTCCATTGTCAGCTAAAACTAACTTATTTTTGATGCAAAACGCGGAATTTATACGCTATACTTAGATAACCATTTTCATTTTATTTTCCATTGTTATTGCGTGTATTGCTAAAATGAAAACAGTTAAAAAAATTAAATCTGTATATTCATACTCTACCATTTTTGTCTGGAAAGGCCATTAAATATCAATAATTATTGGTAATGAATTAACACATTCATTGATAATCAATCACTGGTTGTCATATTATTTTCTAACGTTAGAAGAATAAGGAATAAACATTCGCGTGTATGTATTTTTAAATTCATAAATGTGCATATCAGGCATATTGTGTGTATATATTTATGTATGTATATATACTTTGATATTTTTTGTAAAGATTTTTTAAATATTATTTTTAGTGTAGATATATAATTTTATATTTTAAGTATTTAACCAAAAAAAAAAGTAATTTTAGTTTTATTATAACATTTCTATCTTATTTATTTGTTTCCATCGGGATTCGAACCCATGCGGTGAGATTGAAATACATTGATGACTTGATGACTTGGCGACGCTACCACTACGCCACTTTGGAGCCTTATTGTAATCCGATTAACAACAATAATAACATTATCCTCGTGCTATTTGATAAACGTTTCCCTTACGTTGGAAAACAATAATAATAACAAAATAAAGTTTATTTTGTTATTATTATACACTGTTTAAATTTAAAAATGAATTAAATAAATGTTCAATGAAATACATTTATTATCAGTATTACTGAAATCCTAAACCCGTGCCAAAGTTATAACACGAAACGTATATAAGGCTTCCTAAACCCGTCCCAAAGATATAACACGAAACGTATATAAGGTATGAACTAATTTGTCAAGTTTGCATCATGTTTCTGTGCATATCTATATAGTTCGCTTCCGCGAACTCATCCTACCTTAACGTTTTACAGTTGAGGTCTTAAACAAAGCATGATCCTGGTCGTGGGCTCTCATGCACAGTCCTCCTTACATTTTTCGCCTTTTTCAGTTAGAAATGTTTACCTATATTATTGAGTGTTGTTCTCATAAGTAATGAGAACAACTCATTCATATTGGAGAACATTACTTGATCCATTATGAGTGATAGTCAATGATAAAGGTGAACATAACTAACAGAAATAGATGTTCACCCTATTACATGAATAGTACTCACTTTATTTAGTGAATACTGTTCACCCTATAACATGAGTAGTACTCACCTCATTTAGTGAGTACTGTTCACCCTATAACATGAATAATACTCACTTTATTCAGTGAGTACTGTTCACCCAGTTACATGAATAGTACTCACTTTATTTAGTGAGTACTGTTCACCCTTTAACATGAATAGTACTCACCTCATTAAGTGAGTACTGTTCACCCAGTTACATGAATAGTACTCACTTTATTAATGAGTACTGTTCACCCTATTGCATGAATAATACTCACCTCATTTAGTGAGTACTGTTCACCCAGTTAGTGAGTACTGTTCACCCAGTTACATGAATAATACTCACCTAATTTAGTGAGTACTGTTCATCCAGTTACATGAATAGTACTCATTTTATTTAGTGAATACTGTTCACCCTATAACATGAGTAGTACTCATCTCATTTAGTGAGTACTGTTCACCCTATAACATGAATAATACTCACCTAATTTAGTGAGTACTGTTCATCCAGTTACATGATTAGTACTTACTTTCTTTAGTGAGTACTGTTCACCCTATAACATGAATAGTACTCACCTCATTTAGTGAGTACTGTTTTCCCCCTTTTGCATGAAAAGTACTCACTTTATTCAGTGAGTACTGTTCACCCAGTTACATGAATAGTACTCACCTCATTTAGTGAGTACTGTTCACCCTATAACATGAAAAGTACTCACTTTATTCAGTGAGTACTGTTCACCCTATAACATGAATAGTACTCACCTCATTTAGTGAGTACTGTTCACCCTATTGCATGAATAGTACTCACTTTATTCAGTGAGTACTGTTCACCCAGTTTCATGAATAGTACTCACTTTATTTAGTTAATACTGTTCACCCTATAACATGGGTAGTACTCACTCAATTAGTGAATACTGTTCACCCTATAACATGAGTAGTACTCACCTCATTTAGTGAGTACTGTTCACCCTATTACATGAATAATACTCACCTCATTTAGTGAGTACTGTTCATCCAGTTACATGATTAGTACTAACTTTATTTAGTGAGTACTGTTCACCCTATAACATGAATAGTACTCACCTCATTTAGTGAGTACTGTTCACCTTATTGCATGAATAGTACTCACTTTATTTAGTGAGTACTGTTCACCCTATTACATGAATAGTACTCACCTCATTTAGTGAGTACTGTTCACCCTATTACATGAATAGTACTCACCTCATTTAGTGAGTACTGTTCATCCTATTGCATGAATAGACTCACTTTATTCACTCGGTCGGTCACGACGGCGCCCAAGGCGATGTATGGACATGTTAAATTAAAATGCATATATATTATGTATGGGTCTTTAATGTTAACGATGATTATCATCCCGTATATTCTTTCTATAGGGTCAACACATGTTGAATATTTCTATGGGAATGAAGGACATGAAAGCCTACAAAACCCGTAGAATGCTGCCCGCATGAAACGGTAATTTATTGTCAGTAAGGAATTAATTGGCACCAATGTGTCATTAGTAATGGCAATCTAGCGCACTAAAACACAATACTACGAGAAAACAAGGAAACTATTGGTTCCGTCTTCCTATTGTGTGTGGCTTAGTCACGTTTTATTCTTTTTAACAGAACGGCAGTCAGTATTGCAGTTCTAATGACATAAGCTATGGGAGGTTTGGTGTAACTTACCTCTAAATTTTGCTTACATTCGGAGCTGTGTTACCTGAAATGCATAAGACATAAAAACAAATGAAGATAAACATCAGACTTAATTTATTACAGTAAACTGTTTTCGATATTCATTTGAATAAAACAAAGAACATGTGACATGTTTATAATTACCGAACATGGACAATACCTTCAATCATGCATGCGTGTTAAGATATAAAAGTATTCGTTTAGGATGTCTTAATTTATTGCCTCTTCTACTGTTACGTGTAAGCGTTATCCTTAGATATGTAGTTACTCGGCTTTACCAAAATATCAATATACCAATTAATACCTTAACCCTTTCTCTTATATAGACTCATTTTGACGCACTCATTAGGTATCACATAAAGCCTGATCTGCAGAAAACCACAGTAAAACCTTACTAATTTTAATTATAAAGTCCTCATTTCCAGACCACTGAGGAGCAGCGAACAGCATAAAACCTGATCAGCCTGCGAGTTACTCGCACGCTGATCTGATTTTATGTTGTTCGCATAGGTCTTTTCATGGTGTCCTCTATGAGGGAAAAGGTTAAGTATACATAGTCTTCAAAATACCAAAATTCTATTACCGAACAACCACCAAGCAAAGCAAATTGATATTTTTTTCATGATCACGGCGGCGGTTGATGGTTATTGTTAATGTATTTTTTCATCCTTATATAACAATCGGTTTCTCGAGATGACAGATTTTTTTCATCCTAAATATTTTGATTGTAAAGATGAATGATATTTTGATGATTGGAGGAAGTCGCATAGAAATAATATTTTACATTAAAAATCAAGGTCTTTGAAAATACAGACAAAAAAAATCACCGTGAATCTTCTAAATATATATGGAGCAATTGATAAACCATTTGACATCATCCACAACAACTGAAATAAGATCTGAATTCATATGTTTGTATAGTTTTATCTTAACTATGAAGAGCCATTTTTATTTCTCGACACAACAGCTATGTGATAGACACATCTTCATGTGGTTCTTAAGAGAAATACCGCTTTCTTACACATGCAGCGCTTGATGCTTGATAAGTTTACTGCGGTCTTTGTCATCTAATTGGAAGAACATCTTGTGAGAAATTATACAGAAAGAAACATGTCGTCTAACAAGATGATGATAAACGAGTTTTTGAAAACGAGGTATAAAATGATGTAACAGGAGTTTCCAAGAGTTCATAAATTGCCCTATTCGCGTGCGACATTCAAAATCTGAATGTCCAATGTCGTGAATGTCGCGTGCGACATTCAAAATCTGAATGTCCAATGTCGTGAATGTCGTGCCGCGACATTCAAAATCTGAATGTCCAATGTTGTGAATGTCGTGCTGCGACATTCAAAATCTGAATGTCCAATGTCGTGAATGTCGCGTGCGACATTCAAAATCTGAATGTCCAATGTCGTGAATGTCGTGCCGCGACATTCAAAATCTGAATGTCCAATGTCGTGAATGTCGTGCCGCGACATTCAAATTCTGAATGTCCAATGTCGTGAATGTCGTGCTGCGACATTCATAATCTGAATGTCCAATGTCGTGAATGTCGCATGCGACATTCAAAATCTGAATATCCAATGTCGTGAATGTCGTGCCGCGACATTCAAATTCTGAATGTCCAATGTCGTGAATTTTGCGTGCGACATTCAAAATCTGAATGTCCAATATCGTGAATGTCGTGCCGCGACATTCAAAATCTGAATGTACAATGTCGTGAATGTCGCGTGCGACATTCAAAATCTGAATGTCCAATGTCGTGAATGTCGTGCTGCGACATTCAAATTCTGAATGTCCAATGTCGTGAATGTCGTGCTGCGACATTCATAATCTGAATGTCCAATGTCGTGAATGTCGCATGCGACATTCAAAATCTGAATATCCAATGTCGTGAATGTCGTGCCGCGACATTCAAATTCTGAATGTCCAATGTCGTGAATTTTGCGTGCGACATTCAAAATCTGAATGTCCAATGTCGTGAATGTCGTGCCGCGACATTCAAAATCTGAATGTACAATGTCGTGAATGTCGTGCTGCGACATTCATAATCTGAATGTCCAATGTCGTGAATGTCGCGTGCGACATTCAAAATCTGAATATCCAATGTCGTGAATGTTGTGCCGCGACATTCAAATTCTGAATGTCCAATGTCGTGAATGTTGCGTGCGACATTCAAAACCTTAATGTCCAATGTCGTGAATGTCGTGCCGCGACATTCAAAATCTGAATATCCAATGTCGTGAATGTTGCGTGCGACATTCAAAATCTGAATGTCCAATGTCGTGAATGTCGTGCTGCGACATTCAAAATCTGAATGTCCAATGTCGTGAATGTCGTGCTGCGACATTCATAATCTGAATGTCCAATGTCGTGAATGTCGCGTGCGACATTCAAAATCTGAATATCCAATGTCGTGAATGTCGTGCCGCGACATTCAAATTCTGAATGACCAATGTCGTGAATGTTGCGCGCGACATTCAAAATCTGAATCTCCAATGTCGTGAATGTCGTGTGCGGCCTTCAAAATTCTGAATGTCCAATGTCGTGAATGTGCGTGCGACATTCAAAATCTGAATATCCAATGTCGTGAATGTTGTGCCGCGACATTCAAATTCTGAATGTCCAATGTCGTGAATGTTGCGTGCGACATTCAAAACCTTAATGTCCAATGTCGTGAATGTCGTGCCGCGACATTCAAAATCTGAATGTCCAATGTCGTGAATGTTGCGTGCGACATTCAAAATCTGAATGTCCAATGTCGTGAATGTCGTGCTGCGACATTCATAATCTGAATGTCCAATGTCGTGAATGTCGCGTGCGACATTCAAAATCTGAATATCCAATGTCGTGAATGTCGTGCCGCGACATTCAAATTCTGAATGTCCAATGTCGTGAATGTTGCGTGCGACATTCAAAATCTGAATGTCCAATGTCGTGAATGTCGTGCCGCGACATTCAAAATCTGAATGTCCAATGTCGTGAATGTCGCGTGCGACATTCAAAATCTGAATGTCCAATGTCGTGAATGTCGTGCTGCGACATTCATAATCTGAATGTCCAATGTCGTGAATGTCGCGTGCGACATTCAAAATCTGAATATCCAATGTCGTGAATGTCGTGCGCGACATTCAAAATCTGAATGTCCAATGTCGTGAATGTGCGTGCGACATTCAAAATCTGAATGTCCAGTGTCGTGAATGTCGTGCCGCGACATTCAAAATCTGAATGTCCAATGTCGTGAATGTCGTGCCGCGACATTCAAAATATGAATGTCCAATGTCGTGAATGTCGCGTGCGACATTCAATTTCTGAATGTCCAATGTCGTGAATGTTGCGTGCGACATTCAAAATCTGAATGTCCAATGTCGTATGTCGTGAATAGTGAGAGTTGAATGTCGTATGTTGTATGTCGTATGTCGAGCCAACTTCACACAGCCCTCCAAAATTATTTTTATTAAAATTTTTGGAAAAATAAGATTGTAATGTCCATTGTATAGGTACATGTAGTTAGAATATTTAATTCAGAATTAACTCATTTACTGTATGATGTGGTACTAGTTTTATTTTTTACCTATCTGCATTCTGTGACAAAAAAAAACACCTGTCAGCCGCCGAACCGTTCCGTTCGTGCCGGAACCCGGGATTGAACCGGGGGCCTTTAGATCTTCAGTCTAACGCTCTCCCAACTGAGCTATTCCGGCTGACAATCACCCGCCTATGACGATACAAATCATCACTGTTAGCTGCTATCAGTCGGTGATATTAGTGCTTAAGGCTAATGATAAATTATCGATTGTTCAATATTTGAATGTTGCATCATTAACTTGGCCCGGAAGATCAGAATAAAGAAAATGTGGAAAAAAAAAAAAATAATAAAAAAAAATATATATATTTACATAGTTGTATTCGATTTTGAAACAAATCCTCACAAGTCATAAGGCACACAATGTATATTTTCTCACAACGTATATGCATATCTCGCACTGTGGTCATGTTTAAATAAACGGAGATAATCGGCGCCCACTGTACTCTCGCATAAGTGACGGGGTATTGGACCCGGGACTTTGTGGTAAGATGGTTGACTTTCAAAGATCTGTGAAATGAACTTTTTTCTTCCGATTTCAAATTCAAAACATCATAAAACATATACTTGTTGTAAAGAAATAAAGTGGAAAACTTTCAATTTTCCATGTCCTCAATTGCAAAAGAAAGCGTAATCTCAGGATTCCCTTCATTTAAATGTGTTATTTCTGTGAGCTATGTATTATCAAAAGACAGCAAAGATTCCCTGTAGTACAATGGAAACATTGATCACGGCTCCGATGGTTGATGGTTTGATTCTCATTTTGGGCAAGCATTTTTTCAGGGCTTTCCCGGTCGCAAAGTACTGGAACCAGGAAGATTGATTGGCACGTGTTTAAGTTAAACTCGCCCAAGTAACAGCTGACTGGGAATTGCGTTGTGGCTGGATATGGAATATCCATTTTCCCAGCCAACTTCACAGACCTAACTATTATTAGTTTCGAAATAACTGTATTGGTCATACGATTTCAATTATAATATATTTTAGAAAGAAATGGCATTTAGTGACCAATATTTCATAGCCTGTTTGTACATGTGCTTAGATCCTGTCGCTTCACAACTTTGGTATAACCGGAGGATGCTGCCGACTGACTCGGGCGTTGGTGAACGTGGTCCTCAAGACGCTTATCACCGGAAGTCCCTTTGCGCAGGGACCGGATCCGGAACTAAACGTTAGTATTTATAGGACGTTTTCACCATGTGTGTGTTAGAGAGAGAGAGAGAGAGAGAGAGAGAGAGGGTGTCAAAGTAAGTTTATATGGATTAAGAGCCACATTACTGCAATTTCCTGGCGTTTCACTGTGTCATTTCATTTTGTTAGTCGACCAAAAACTACATTAAGTGCAAAGGTTTTAATTCTTTTTAAAGTTTTATATGCTATATTGAAATAAGTACAATCTATTTTCAAAGTAGATTAGAATAACCTACAGTTTGTTTCTTTATTACCTTTCTATATTTTAGACTCAAGCTCAAGGGTTGACACATTAAAATAAAACTGAGCTGATTAGAGATGGTGTGATTTCAGATTTACGACACGGAGTTTGACGGAGTGTCTGTACGTGTGTACGAGCCACTCAAGTTCAGTTCCTCAAAGCGGCCGTGTCTGGTTTACTACCACGGAGGGGGCTGGTCTTGGCTGTGTGTAGGTACGTGGTCTGTTAGCCTGTCTTGTCCGTTAATCTGTCGGTCACTTGCTATCCGCCGGCAGATTCTCAGCGCCTTGAGCGCTTTACTTCATAATCATTCATGAAATGTTAACCTAAGGAGTCATGTATAGTGAACCTGCCAAGCGTTCAGTCAACCTAACGGGAGCTAACGTGAGCGGTTTGACTCCTGTTTTATCGCTGTATAATAAATGTAAGCTGGGTACCAACTCGCAATCACGAGCATTCGTTCGCTTGACTGTACACAACTCCTTTGCATGGCTTTGAGTGATACGGCTGAGGTAATAAATTATTTTGAAAATCAACAATGCCTGCTTTAAGTTTACCGTTACGTAAGTCTGTCGGTCCCAGCAAATACAATAAAATAACAATAATATATACATTCTTTATCTCTTTATTTCTCTCTTTCTTCCTATGCAAATTTGTGCTCCGCTGTTTTGTTTGCAAGTATACTTTCATGAATGGACGGACATTATAATCTAAACCAGTGACGTTTGTATCCTTTCTAGATGTATACGACCCGGCAACCAGGGAGCTGGCCAAGAAAGTGGGGATGGTAGTCGTGTCGGTCGAGTGAGTCCTCTTCTTAAAGTGTTCCTTATCTCTGAGTATAACTTTTTCAAGTTGTTTTACATCACGCGTAGGTTTCCGTGAATTGTGGGTTGTTAACATTTTTCCTTAAATATTATCGTGAAAATATTGAATATAATCTTAAAGCGCGAATACTTGAAATGGTTCTTCCTTGAAACCTTTCAAACAGAGTTAAGTTTTCTGTGAGAATCAGAATTCATTTTTATTTGACAAGAACAGCAACATGATAATAATAACAACAGCAACAATAATTATCATCACCATGATGCTAATGATAATGATGATGATGATAATAATAATAAATCAAATTGAGCATTTTTTTTTCAAATCCTTTCCCGTGTATTAACCCTGAATATTATTGTATGTTATTTCTTTCACAAGAAATATTCACATGAATAGTGATTAACAAGTTTATCAGTAAAGATATCTCTATAACTTTCAGTTACCGACAATCGCCGGAACACCCTCATCCTATTCCATTCAACGACTGCCTAAAAGCAACCGAATACGTTTTGAAGAATGCATCAAAACTTAAAATCGACGCCTCAAGGATCGCCCTTTCCGGTGACAGCGCTGGCGGCCATCTCACCGCTGCTGTATCTCTGCGCTTGAAGAAGAAAATCAAAATTCAAGTTCCAATTTATCCATGCTTGCAGTTATTCGACTTGCAAACGCCATCTTACATTGAAAATAAAGACTTCATTCCCGGCATGCTTTGCGACGTTTCCATGCTCTCCTATTGGCTGAATTATGGGAACATAAGTTATGATCACATGGACCTAATATTAGCCAATCAACACACGACTCCGTCTCTAAAGAAGTCAAAGTATGCAGAATACGTGTCACCGAAGTGGTATATGAAAGAGTATATCCGGTCCGAGAAACTGCGAAATATGGACAAACCTACGGACTCCGGAAACGAGGCGTTGTGTAAAACCGTGGAGAAAACAATCCTTGATCCATATTTTGCTCCTCTAATGGCAGACGACGATGATTTCAAGGATCTGCCCAAGACGTACGTCCTCACGGCCGGATATGACGTACTGCGTGACGATGGACTGATTTACTACCAGCGCTGTAAAGCAGCTGGGGTACCAGTCAAGCTAGCGCATTACGAGGACGGGTTCCATGGTATGATATTCTTCTTTGCTGGGCCCATGCCTTTCCAGGTTGGCGTCCGGGCCATGAACGATTTGGTGAACTATTTAAGAGAGAATTTGTAGTTTTTATATAAATGTTTTGTCATTGTCATAATTTAATTTCAATTAAAATTACATTTCAATGTTATCTTTGTAAATGTTTTCTTATCGTTAAATATTGGCGAAACAAAGACTGGTAAGATAATATCCATTCATGCTATCACATGAAAAACATCAACAAAAACATCAACAAAAAGAAAATAAAAGAAAAAGCAAACAAACATATTGAAAAACGTTCCAAAATATGTATAAAGCTTAATGGTACCTGTTACATGCACTTTTCGAAACGTTTTACATATAATACTTGAAGTGTAATGTATGGTGGCATAAAAGGGAAAGTAATATATATTCTTTATCGCGTGCGCTAAGTCAAGGACTTTAACAATTCAATTCAATTCAATTCAATTCAATTCAATTCAATTCAATAGTTTATTTCCAAGAATTACATAGTAAATAACATTGGACAAATCATATAGTAACAAAATATATTGGTTATGGCGGTTTGTTTTCAATTAATTATGGTATTGAGTATAATAATGTATATCATCAAGCAAAAAGTACATGTGGGAGAAAAAAATTAAGAAAAGTAAACAAAAAAAAACAACAACAAACAAACCAACAGATATAGAGAAAAAAATCAAGCTGCTTTATCTTCGCATCCATTTGATAGTTATAAGAGTGAGATTCATGGTTGTGCTACCGGACTATCCTGCTTTTATTATAAATACTATTAGTAATTTACACTAAACTAATTAAATATGAATTTGAATTTGACTGTAGCATCGCCATTTCAATAACTCTTTTTCAGTATGCAGAGGGCTGGTCAGAATCACATATTTATATCTGACTTTTACAAAATACAGCATTAATTCTGACATGTAAATATATCTAGATCAAAAATAATATTTAGTTAGGCTCGTATGAAAAAAATATATTTAAATTTGTAATAAATACAAGAATTATACATAACAAATATTTTTAAACCCAGGTTTCCAGTGGATGAAAAAAAAATCTTGTGTAATAAGGCATACTATTTCAAACATTTAAAGAGGACGGTATTATCATCAGTAATTTCAATAAAAAGTGAATTATGGTATCGATAAAAAGTCCTCAGTAACTCGGCGGCTTCTGTGTCGCGGATGTATATCACCTTAAATGAGACTGACTTTATGCAGCCTGTGTGAACAATATAGAGAATATAGATCTTACAGATCATGTGTGTTTTTGTCAATCTGTATATACGGGGAGATAAATCTATCGGCAATCTGGATGAAAGAAAACGTCTCAAGTGAGTAACCCAAATAAAAAAAAAAGACGAAAAGAATCGAATCGAAATGATCTATTTTTGCCCGTGTTTTGTTGGGTATTAAAACACAGGTTTGTCGTTCAAGTGCGAATAATGTCATTCGGGTTACTCCCTCGTGATATAATAATCCTCCCCTGAACGCCAAACCTGTGTTTGAATACCCAACACAACACGCGTAGATTATTTCTTAAGCAAAATATGTAGCCCATGTGAATAATAAACAAAATATCAGCTGTGAAAATATCTAGCCGATGTGAACAATATATAGCCCGTGTGAACAATATCTAGCCCGTGTGAACAATATCTAGCGTGAGTGAACAATATCTAGCCTGTGTGAATAATATCTAGCCCGTGTGAATAATATCTACCCTGTGTGAAAAATATCTAGCCCGTGTGAACAATATCTAGCCTTTGTGAACAATATCTAGCCTGTGTGAAAAATATATAGCCTGTGTGAACAATATCTAGCCCGTGTGAACAATATCTAGCCTGTGTGAACAATATCTAGCCCGTGTGAACAATATCTAGCCTCTTGTGAACAAAATCTAGTCCGTGTGAACAATATATAGTCCGTGTGAACAATATATAGTCCATGTGAACAATATATAGTCCGTGTGAACAATATATAGTCCGTGTGAACAATATCTAGTCCGTGTGAACAATATATAGTCCGTGTGAACAATATCTAGCCGTGTGAACAAAATCTAGCCGTGTGAATAATATCTAGCCAATGTGACCAATATCCGACCTGTAAAAATTTAATCTTTGACAAATCTTGCATATTTCAAACTAACCACGACTTTAACATATCTATTTCCACGATAGATATACAATCTACATCATCAAGTTTCAATAAGCCATTGTAGTAATGATGCGATTATCCGCCCCTCCTTTTTTTTTCAAGTTTCTTTCCTGGTCCTAGCATTGACATCTCAGAAAACAGACTGTAAAATTGATGGCAGTTAATTTTTCCCCCGGACCTTAATTCCCAAAGGTAAAAAATTTTTTTCCTATTATACATTGTGCATACGTTAGTACTATTATTAAAAATGAACTAATTAACCAGCCAAAGAAATACAAGTAAAATCTAATTGAATTGACTAATTAAATCAGTGTCTGCTGAGTAACACTGCTGTAATCTTTTTGCTCATGGTTCATACTTCTCCTTGTCCATGCATATCCTTTCTTTCAATACCTTAATTAAGTGATTCGCTGAATTAGCTTCCTATTAACACGTGTGAAAATCAAACTCCGGTGCAGTGGATTGGCTGCCACACTGAGTTAGTCTACCACGTAACTATGGTGTGTTCCAAAAAGTCACGTTATTGATTACCTATGATCACTGTGGCATAGATATTTCAGATCTCCTGAGATTTTGACGTAGTCACTCACAACTATAGTACCTACATTATGAGGGTCCATCTCTCTACATTTAAAACCCAATATCCTCTCAATTTTGTATGACTGGTCGAGCGATTGAACTCAATTCTACAACACAGGTATGCTTAGATTCAGCTAAAGAGTTGAAAACTCAATTTTGAGTAAAAGATAAATATTTACGGGATACAATAATTGTATGTGGCATAAAACACAAAAGGACTAATTTCTCTATGATGCTGCGTAACTTTCACTCTGCCATGAGGAGGAATATATTTTCTTTTCGAATGCGAAGTTGGCTCGTGGGTGAATTTGGATGGTGGAATGTGCAGGTTTCGGTTTTTTAGTAGTGTTACAATGATCCATATAGAAAGCTTGAACTCCGATACAAATCCGTTAATTTACTTGTAATTCCATCAATCTATCTCAGATATCTCCAGGGTTTAATTGGTGTACTATAGAATGGGTGATACCTGTATATCTGCTCTCTGAAGTAGGTTAGGAGCCACTGCATCTATAAATAGAAAATGAGCTGTCTGTCGGTTATATAAGATATACCGAGTACAAATCAAAGCGCTGATAGTGCTAAGAGTATAGTATTGTCGCATTTCTTTTGTATATTAAAGTAAATTTAATAAACGGGGATCAAATGTTCGCGCAATGCCAATAAACGCGCCTTAACTTTACGTTAACAAGATCATTACAAGAAATGAAAGATGAATGCACCATTTGTTTCAACAATTAGCACATCGCCACTCTTACCGTCTCCTTATTTCTTTAGCCTACAGTTTATAAGAGTTATATCAAATTTGCATATCTTAATCAAAATAAAACAAATCTAAAACAAGAATCGTTCATTATTTTAATATAAAGTTTGTATCTTGCATAAAACTAAGTTACCCTGCATAGCTGCAGCTAGTCAAACCCTCTTACACTTGAGACAGACACAATTCAGTGCATTAAGCGCCTTGATTTTTAAATTTATCTTCGTTGTAGTCAAGTACTTGCGGAGAGCATTCCTCGTTGTGGAATGAGGAAAATCACGTGTACCAATGGAACCTCGTTTGGCGGAGTTGCGGGTTTTCCCCTTTAGGGGTCTTCCATTTTATTGTCAGGGACACGGATGTGTTTAAGTACGTAGTTTAAAAAGGCCTTTGTTTATTTGAAACAGAAATTATTATTTTCTTTTTAAGGCTAAGATTATATCCAAAGCATTATTATTTTAAAATTTTATTAATAATAGCTATTAATTAATATAAAAATAGCTAGCAAACTTGAACTACAACTAATCATCTCTTGACAGCCAGATCAGGTCAGACCACTTTAAACGTATGTTAAATGCCGATGCATATTTTTAAAGTAACTTTCGTTTGTCTTCAGACCTGGGAATTCATGACAAAAATTATTCTGTCAGCCGCCGAACTGTTCCGTTCGTGCCGGAACCCGGGATTGAACCGGGGGCCTTTAGATCTCCCAACTGAGCTATTCCGGCTGACAATTTCATGTATTTGATATCGTCAAATAATTGACAACGTGAATTGTGAATAGATACCCTTAGGCTGAAAAAGTAAACAATTTATTAATTTAGGCGTGTACCTTGTGATATGACATGTTCCCCGCAATTCTTTTGAAAACACATATATGTATTGCGTTCACACAACTAAACCATTTTTTGCAACCTCCAAAATTATTTTTATTTGAAAATATATATTTCATTACTCATTTACTGTGGTACTAGTTTTATTTTTTACCTATCTGCATTCTGTGACAAAAAGTTAGGCTGTCAGCCGCCGAACCGTTCCGTTCGTGCCGGAACCCGGGATTGAACCGGGGGCCTTTAGATCTTCAGTCTAACGCTCTCCCAACTGAGCTATTCCGGCTGACAATCATCCCTATATGACGATCAGAAATCATTACTGATAGCTGCTATCAGTCAGTGATATTAGTGCTTGAAAAATACCTATTGTTCAATATTTGAATGTTGTATCTTTAACTTTGTCCGGAAGATCAGAATAAAAAAACAAACAAAAAACAACAACAACAACAAAAAAAAAACAAAAAAAAAAACACACACACAAAAAAACACTAAATAGACTTACATAGTTTTAGTCGATTAAAAAAATTATAAATCATCTCAAAGCATACTCTCACAACGTAAATGTATTTCTCACACTGTAGTCATGTTGTTTTTTTTGAATAAATAGGGAAAACAGGCGTGCACTGCACACTCGCATAAGTGACCGAGTATTGGACCTGGGACCCAGTAGTAAGAAGCTTGACTTTCTACATTATGTGAAATGAACCATATTTGTTGTAAAGTGGAAAACATTCAATTCTCCCTTTTTGAAAAATTATGTCCTCAGTTGCAAAAGAAAGCGTAAACTCAGCATTCCTTTCATTTGAATATGTTATTTCTGTGAGCTATGTATTATCAAAAGACAGCAAAGGATCCCCGTAGCCCGATGGAAACGTTCTTGATTGCGGATACGAAGGCTGGAGGTTTGATTCTCATTTGGGGAAGCAGTTTTTAAGGCTTTCCCCGTGAAAAAGTACCGGAACCGTCAAGATTGATTGGCACGTGCATAAGTGAAACTCACCGAATATCTATCAGGCTGGGAATTCGCCTGTAGCTGGGTTATCAAACTGCACCATGAATAAGAATTGCATTTTAATAAAATACATGTATACTGTGAATACCCTATTACAAGCTATACAGGGAATTCGGTTGTAGCTGCTTATTGAATATCTAAGTCCAAGCCAACTTCACAGATCTAACTATTATTAGGTTCGAAATGATTGGTCATGCGATTTCAAATATTATATATATGGGAAAAAATATGGCATTAGTGCTTACTTTCTTTACAACTGTGTATACGTAGTATATTTTTTATAAATGGACTAATAAACCAGCCTTAATACATGTTCAAATAAATTAGGAATGGCCTACTTAATCAGTGTCTACCGAGTAACACTGCTGAAATATTTGTGCTCACGATTCATGCTTCTCCTTGTTTATGCATTATCCTATCTTGTTTTTAAATACTTTTATTAAGTCTCGCTATTGATTACCTGTGCTCACTGTGGCAGAGGTATGTGGTAGATCTGCGATGGAGATTGTTTCTAAATGTTTCAAAATGTCAAGTTATTGTTGAAAGTATTTTTTCCCTCAGTGTGGAATGAAGAAGATCACGTGTACCGATGGAGTTGCGGGTCTTCCTCTTTACTGGTCTTCTTCTTTACTATCAGGGGCACGGATGTGTTTGAATAGTTTAAAAAGGCTTTTTTAAATAGATGTCATTATATTTAAAGTTAAGATTATTACCAAAGCATTACTTTTTAATTCATAAAAAGCTTAAAAATAACAAGAAAACTTGAAATAAATAGTATCATCTCTTGACAGCCAGACCTGGAAATTCATGAAAAATTAGACTGTCAGCAGGCGAACTGTTCCGTTCGTGCCGGAACCCGGGATTGACCCGGGGGCCTTTAGATCTTCAGTCTAACGCTCTCCCAACTGACAATTTCATGTATTTGATATCGTCAAATAATTGACAACGTGAATTGTGAATACATACCCTTAGGCTGAAAAAGTAAACACTTTATGAATTTAGACGTGTACTTTGTGATATGACATGTTCCCTGCAATTCTTTTGTAAACACATATATGTATTGCGTTCACACAACTAAACCATTTTTTGCAACCTCCAAAATTATTTTTATTTGAAACAAGAAATATCTTTAAAAAAGATATTCGGCGTAGGATGAAAGAAAAACGAGATTTCCAGTCTTCTAGTACATTCCGAGGAAAAGCGCGCGAAAGACCGACGCACAACAAATTTAGTACGCTCTAGAAATAGTTCAGTATTTTTTCTATGAAATATACTTATTTATAGACGGTAATACAAAAAATTATATCTGTAAATAGGCTTGTTTGATATTTGTTCATATCATTATTGCATATGACAATTATGATATAAAAGCGTTATTAGTTGTTTTTGTTTTGGCGAATTAAGTTTCAATGAGAGCATCTCGGCAGGCTGGAAGAATTCAATATACATAGTAATTAAGGGGTTTCATGTCATAACACGGTAGATTCTTTTTTGTTGTTTTAAATCATTTTCACAAAGTAGCATTCCTCAATTGATGGAAAAGGATTGTATTTAACTTACTGAAATCACTTTCATGTTTACATCAAAAAGAAAAGTAATACACCAAGCTGGATGATATATACAAGCTGCACCCCTTATTTACAGTAATTTTATAGTCCATAACGATGCGTTAACCAATAACAGGAGTCCTTTTATTCAGCTTAGAATTATTTACCACTGTTAGCGTACTTTTGATTGGTTTAAGATGCGAGTTGAAATCGAAATTATACAGCTACGCCGAAAAATAAGTTTGTACATGTCCATTGTATAGGTACATGTAGTTAGAATATATATTTCATTACTCATTTACTATATGAAGTGGTACTAGTTTTATTTTTTACCTATCTGCATTCTGTGACAAAAAGTTAGGCTGTCAGCCGCCGAACCGTTCCGTTCGTGCCGGAACCCGGGATTGAACCGGGGGCCTTTAGATCTTCAGTCTAACGCTCTCCCAAATGAGCTATTCCGGCTGACAATTATCCCTATATGACGATCAGAAATCATTACTGTTAGCTGCTATCAGTCAGTGATATTAGTGCTTAAAAATACCTATTGTTCAATATTTGAATGTTGTATCTTTAACTTTGTCCGGAAGATCAGAATAAAAAAAAAAAAAAAAAAAAAAAAAAAAAAAAAAGAAAACACTAAATAGACTTACATAGTTTTAGTCGATTAAAAAATTATAAATCATCTCAAAGCATACTCTCACAACGTAAATGTATTTCTCACACTGTAGTCATGTATTTTTAATAAATGAGGAAAACAGGCGTCCACTGCACACTCGCATAAGTGACCGAGTATTGGACCTGGGACCCAGTAGTAAGAAGCTTGACTTTCTACATTATGTGAAATGAATCATATTTGTTGTAAAGTGGAAAAATTATGTCCTCAGTTGCAAAAGAAAGCGTAAACTCAGGATTCCTTTCATTTGCATATGTTATTTCTGTGAGTTATGTATTATCAAAAGACAGCAAAGGATCCCCGTAGTTCGATGGAAACCTTCTTGATTGAGGATACGAAGGTTGGAGGTTTGATTCTCATTTGGGGTTAGCAGTTTTTAAGGCTTTCCCCGTGAAAAAGTACCGGAACCGTCAATTTGATTGGCACGTGCATAAGTGAAACTCACCGAATATCTATCAGGCTGGGAATTCGCCTGTAGCTGGGTTATCAAACTGCGCCATGAATAAGAATTGCATTTTAATAAAATACATGTATACTTTGAATACCCTATTACAAGCTATACAGGGAATTCGGTTGTAGCTGCTTATTGAACATCTAAGTCCCAGCCAACTTCACAGATCTAACTATTATTAGGTTCGAAATGATTGGTCATACGATTTGAAATATTATATATATGGGAAAAAATATGGCATTTAGTGCTTACTTTCTTTACAACTGTGTATACGTAGTATATTTTTTATAAATGGACTAATAAACCAGCCTTAATACATGTTCAAATAAATTAGGAATGGCCTACTTAATCAGTGTCTACCGAGTAACACTGCTGAAATATTTGTGCTCACGATTCATGCTTCTCCTTGTACATGCATTATCCTATCTTGTTTTTAAATACTTTTATTAAATCTCGCTATTGATTACCTGTGCTCACTGTGGCAGAGGTATGTGGTAGATATGCGATGGAGATTGTTTCTAAATGTTTCAAAATGTCAAGTTATTGTTGAAAGTATTTTTCCCTCAGTGTGGAATGAAGAAGATCACGTGTACCGATGGAGTTGCGGGTCTTCCTCTTTACTGGTCTTCTTCTTTACTATCAGGGGCACGGATGTGTTTGAATAGTTTAAAAAGGCTTTTATAAATAGATGTCATTATATTTAAAGTTAAGATTATTACCAAAGCATTACTTTTTAATTCATAAAAAGCTTAAAAATAACAAGAAAACTTGAAATAAATAGTATCATCTCTTCACAGCCAGACCTGGAAATTCATGAAAAATTAGACTGTCAGCAGGCGAACTGTTCCGTTCGTGCCGGAACCCGGGATTGACCCGGGGGCCTTTAGATCTTCAGTCTAACGCTCTCCCAACTGACAATTTCATGTATTTGATATCGTCAAATAATTGACAACGTGAATTGTGAATACATACCCTTAGGCTGAAAAAGTAAACAATTTATGAATTTAGGGGTGTACTTTGTGATATGACATGTTCCCTGCAATTCTTTTGTAAACACATATATGTATTGCGTTCACACAACTAAACCATTTTTTGCAACCTCCAAAATTATTTTTATTTGAAAAAATAAGTTTGTACATGTCCATTGTATAGGTACATGTAGTTAGAATATATATTTCATTACTCATTTACTATATGAAGTGGTACTAGTTTTATTTTTTACCTATCTGCATTCTGTGACAAAAAGTTAGGCTGTCAGCCGCCGAACCGTTCCGTTCGTGCCGGAACCCGGGATTGAACCGGGGGCCTTTAGATCTTCAGTCTAACGCTCTCCCAACTGAGCTATTCCGGCTGACAATCATCCCTATATGACGATCAGAAATCATTACTGATAGCTGCTATCAGTCAGTGATATTAGTGCTTGAAAAATACCTATTGTTCAATATTTGAATGTTGTATCTTTAACTTTGTCCGGAAGATCAGAATAAAAAAACAAACAAAAAACAACAACAACAACAAAAAAAAAACAACAAAAAAACACACAAAAAACCACTAAATAGACTTACATAGTTTTAGTCGATTAAAAAAATTATAAATCATCTCAAAGCATACTCTCACAACGTAAATGTATTTCTCACACTGTAGTCATGTTTTTTTTTTTGAATAAATAGGGAAAACAGGCGTGCACTGCACACTCGCATAAGTGACCGAGTATTGGACCTGGGACCCAGTAGTAAGAAGCTTGACTTTCTACATTATGTGAAATGAACCATATTTGTTGCAAAGTGGAAAACATTCAATTCTCCCTTTCTGAAAAATTATGTCCTCAGTTGCAAAAGAAAGCGTAAACTCAGGATTCCTTTCATTTGCATATGTTATTTCTGTGAGCTATGTATTATCAAAAGACAGCAAAGGATCCCCGTAGTCCGATGGAAACCTTCTTGATTGCGGATACGAAGGCTGGAGGTTTGATTCTCATTTGGGGTAAGCAGTTTTTAAGGCTTTCCCCGTGAAAAAGTACCGGAACCGTCAAGATTGATTGGCACGTGCATAAGTGAAACTCGCCGAATATCTATCAGGCTGGGAATTCGGCTGTAGCTGGGTTATCAAACTGCACCATGAATAAGAATTGCATTTTAATAAAATACATGTATACTGTGAATACCCTATTACAAGCTATACAGGGAATTCGGTTGTAGCTGCTTATTGAATATTTAAGTCCCAGCCAACTTCACAGATCTAACTATTATCAGGTTCGAAATGAATGGTCATACGATTTCAAATATTATATATATGGGAAAAATATGGCATTTAGTGCTTACTTTCTTTACAACTGTGTATACGTAGTATATTTTTTATAAATGGACTAATAAACCAGCCTTAATACATGTTCAAATAAATTAGGAATGGCCTACTTAATCAGTGTCTACCGAGTAACACTGCTGAAATATTTGTGCTCACGATTCATGCTTCTCCTTGTACATGCATTATCCTATCTTGTTTTTAAATACTTTTATTAAATCTCGCTATTGATTACCTGTGCTCACTGTGGCAGAGGTATGTGGTAGATATGCGATGGAGATTGTTTCTAAATGTTTCAAAATGTCAAGTTATTGTTGAAAGTATTTTTCCCTCAGTGTGGAATGAAGAAGATCACGTGTACCGATGGAGTTGCGGGTCTTCCTCTTTACTGGTCTTCTTCTTTACTATCAGGGGCACGGATGTGTTTGAATAGTTTAAAAAGATGTCATTATATTTCAAGTTAAGATTATTACCAAAGCATTACTTTTTAATTCATAAAAAGCTTAAAAATAACAAGAAAACTTGAAATAAATAGTATCATCTCTTGACAGCCAGACCTGGAAATTCATGAAAAATTAGACTGTCAGCAGGCGAACTGTTCCGTTCGTGCCGGAACCCGGGATTGACCCGGGGGCCTTTAGATCTTCAGTCTAACGCTCTCCCAACTGACAATTTCATGTATTTGATATCGTCAAATAATTGACAACGTGAATTGTGAATACATACCCTTAGGCTGAAAAAGTAAACACTTTATGAATTTAGGGGTGTACTTTGTGATATGACATGTTCCCTGCAATTCTTTTGTAAACACATATATGTATTGCGTTCACACAACTAAACCTTTTTTTGCAACCTCCAAAATTATTTTTATTTGAAAAAATAAGTTTGTACATGTACATTGTATAGGTACATGTAGTTAGAATATATATTTCATTACTCATTTACTATATGAAGTGGTACTAGTTTTATTTTTTACCTATCTGCATTCTGTGACAAAAAGTTAGGCTGTCAGCCGCCGAACCGTTCCGTTCGTGCCGGAACCCGGGATTGAACCGGGGGCCTTTAGATCTTCAGTCTAACGCTCTCCCAACTGAGCTATTCCGGCTTACAATTATCCCTATATGACGATCAGAAATCATTACTGTTAGCTGCTATCAGTCAGTGATATTAGTGCTTAAAAATACCTATTGTTCAATATTTGAATGTTGTATCTTTAACTTTGTCCGGAAGATCAGAATAAAAAAAGAAAAAAAAAACGAAAAAAAAACGAAAAAAAAACAAAAAAAACACTAAATAGACTTACATAGTTTTAGTCGATTAAAAAAATTATAAATCATCTCAAAGCATACTCTCACAACGTAAATGTATTTCTCACACTGTAGTCATGTTTTTTTAATAAATGGGGAAAACAGGCGTGCACTGCACACTCGCATAAGTGACCGAGTATTGGACCTGGGACCCAGTAGTAAGAAGCTTGACTTTCTACATTATGTGAAATGAACCATATTTGTTGTAAAGTGGAAAACATTCAATTCTCCCTTTTTGAAAAATTATGTCCTCAGTTGCAAAAGAAAGCGTAAACTCAGGATTCCTTTCATTTGCATATGTTATTTCTGTGAGCAATGTATTATCAAAAGACAGCAAAGGATCCCCGTAGTCCGATGGAAACCTTCTTGATTGCGGATACGAAGGCTGGAGGTTTGATTCTCATTTGGGGTAAGCAGTTTTTAAGGCTTTCCCCGTGAAAAAGTACCGGAACCGTCAAGATTGATTGGCACGTGCATAAGTGAAACTCACCGAATATCTATCAGGCTGGGAATTCGGCTGTAGCTGGGTTATCAACCTGCACCATGAATAAGAATTGCATTTTAATAAAATACATGTATACTGTGAATACCCTATTACAAGCTATACAGGGAATTCGGTTGTAGCTGCTTATTGAATATTTAAGTCCCAGCCAACTTCACAGATCTAACTATTATCAGGTTCGAAATGAATGGTCATACGATTTCAAATATTATATATATGGGAAAAATATGGCATTTAGTGCTTACTTTCTTTACAACTGTGTATACGTAGTATATTTTTTATAAATGGACTAATAAACCAGCCTTAATACACGTTCAAATAAATTAGGAATGGCCTACTTAATCAGTGTCTACCGAGTAACACTGCTGAAATATTTGTGCTCACGATTCATGCTTCTCCTTGTACATGCATTATCCTATCTTGTTTTTAAATACTTTTATTAAGTCTCGCTATTGATTACCTGTGCTCACTGTGGCAGAGGTATGTGGTAGATCTGCGATGGAGATTGTTTCTAAATGTTTCAAAATGTCAAGTTATTGTTGAAAGTATTTTTCCCTCAGTGTGGAATGAAGAAGATCACGTGTACCGATGGAGTTGCGGGTCTTCCTCTTTACTGGTCTTCTTCTTTACTATCAGGGGCACGGATGTGTTTGAATAGTTTAAAAAGATGTCATTATATTTCAAGTTAAGATTATTACCAAAGCATTACTTTTTAATTCATAAAAAGCTTAAAAATAACAAGAAAACTTGAAATAAATAGTATCATCTCTTGACAGCCAGACCTGGAAATTCATGAAAAATTAGACTGTCAGCAGGCGAACTGTTCCGTTCGTGCCGGAACCCGGGATTGACCCGGGGGCCTTTAAATCTTCAGTCTAACGCTCTCCCAACTGACAATTTCATGTATTTGATATCGTCAAATAATTGACAACGTGAATTGTGAATACATACCCTTAGGCTGAAAAAGTAAACACTTTATGAATTTAGGGGTGTACTTTGTGATATGACATGTTCCCTGCAATTCTTTTGTAAACACATATATGTATTGCGTTCACACAACTAAACCATTTTTTGCAACCTCCAAAATTATTTTTATTTGAAAAAATAAGTTTGTACATGTCCATTGTATAGGTACATGTAGTTAGAATATATATTTCATTACTCATTTACTATATGAAGTGGTACTAGTTTTATTTTTTACCTATCTGCATTCTGTGACAAAAAGTTAGGCTGTCAGCCGCCGAACCGTTCCGTTCGTGCCGGAACCCGGGATTGAACCGGGGGCCTTTAGATCTTCAGTCTAACGCTCTCCCATCTGAGCTATTCCGGCTGACAATTATCCCTATATGACGATCAGAAATCATTACTGATAGCTGCTATCAGTCAGTGATATTAGTGCTTAAAAATACCTATTGTTCAATATTTGAATGTTGTATCTTTAACTTTGTCCGGAAGATCAGAATAAAAAAAGAAGAAAAAAAAAAAAAAAAAAAAGAAGAAAACACTAAATAGACTTACATAGTTTTAGTCGATTAAAAAATTATAAATCATCTCAAAGCATACTCTCACAACGTAAATGTATTTCTCACACTGTAGTCATGTTTTTTTAATAAATGGGGAAAACAGGCGTCCACTGCACACTCGCATAAGTGACCGAGTATTGGACCTGGGACCCAGTAGTAAGAAGCTTGACTTTCAATGTCGCGAATGTCGTGCCGCGACACTCAAAATCTGAATGTCCAATGTCGTGAATGTCGCGTGCGAAATTCAAAATCTGAATGTCCAATGTCGTGAATGTTGCGTGCGACATTCAAAATCTGAATGTCCAATGCCGTGAATGTCGTGCCGCGACATTCAAAATCTGAATGTCCAATGTCCAATGTCGTGAATGTCGTGCCGCGACATTCAAAATCTGAATGTCCAATGTCGTGAATGTCGTGCTGCGACATTCATAATCTGAATGTCCAATGTCGTGAATGTCGTGCCGCGACATTCAAATTCTGAATGTCCAATGTCGTGAATGTTGCGTGCGACATTCAAAATCTGAATGTCCAATGTCGTGAATGTCGTGCCGCGACATTCAAAATCTGAATCTCCAATGTCGTGAATGTCGTGCCGCGACATTCAAAATCTGAATGTCCAATGTCGTGAATGTCGTGCTGCGACATTCAAAATCTGAATGTCCAATGTCGTGAATGTCGTGCCGCGACATTCAAAATATGAATGTCCAATGTCGTGAATGTCGCGTGCGACATTCAAATTCTGAATGTCCAATGTCGTGAATGTTGCGGCGACATTCAAAATAACCAAGTAATATGAACTTCTGAATGTCCAATGTCGTATCGACATATGATGTGCTGCCTAAACGCAACCGAATTATTTTTATTAAATAGATATCTCTATAACTTTCAGTTACCGACAATCGCCGGAACACCCTCATCCTATTCCATTCAACGACTGCCTAAAAGCAACCGAATACGTTTTGAAGAATGCATCAAAACTTAAATTCGACGCCTCAAGGATCGCCCTTTCCGGTGACAGCGCTGGCGGCCATCTCACCGCTGCTGTATCTCTGCGCTTGAAGAAGAAAATCAAAATTCAAGTTCCAATTTATCCATGCTTGCAGTTATTCGACTTGCAAACGCCATCTTACATTGAAAATAAAGACTTCATTCCCGGCATGCTTTGCGACGTTTCCATGCTCTCCTATTGGCTGAATTATGGGAACATAAGTTATGATCACATGGACCTAATATTAGCCAATCAACACACGACTCCGTCTCTAAAGAAGTCAAAGTATGCAGAATACGTGTCACCGAAGTGGTATATGAAGGAGTATATCCGGTCCGAAAAACTGCGAAATATGGACAAACCTACGGACTCCGGAAATGAGGCATTGTGTAAAACCGTTGAGAAAACAATCCTTGATCCATATTTTGCTCCTCTAATGGCAGACGACAATGATTTCAAGGATCTGCCTAAGACGTACGTCCTCACGGCCGGATATGACGTACTGCGTGACGATGGACTGATTTACTACCAGCGCTGTAAAGCAGCTGGGGTACCAGTCAAGCTAGCGCATTACGAGGACGGGTTCCATGGTATGATATTCTTCTTTGCTGGGCCCATGCCTTTCCAGGTTGGCGTCCGGGCCATGAACGATTTGGTGAACTATTTAAGAGAGAATTTGTAGTTTTTATATAACTGTTTTGTCATTGTCATAATTTAATTTCAATTAAAATTACATTTCAATGTTATCTTTGTAAATGTTTTCTTATCGTTAAATATTGGCGAAACAAAGACTGGTAAGATAATATCCATTCATGCTATCACATGAAAAACATCAACAAAAACATCAACAAAAAGAAAATAAAAGAAAAGAAAAAGCAAACAAACATATTGAAAAACGTTCCAAAATGTGTATAAAGCTTAATGGTACCTGTTACATGCACTTTTCGAAACGTTTTACATATAATACTTGAAGTGTAATGTATGGTGGCATAAAAGGGAAAGTAATATATATTCTTTATCGCGTGCACTAAGTCAAGGACTTTAACAATTCAATTCAATTCAATTCAATAGTTTATTTCCAAGATTTACATAGTAAATAACATTGGACAAATCATATAGTAACAAAATATATTGGTTATGGCGGTTTGTTTTCAATTAATTATGGTATTGAGTATAATAATGTATATCATCAAGCAAAAAGTACATGTGGGAGAAAAAAATTAAGAAAAGTAAACAAAAAAACAACAACAACAAACAAACCAACAGATATAGAGAAAAAAACCAAGCTGCTTTATCTTCGCATCCATTTGATAGTTATAAGAGTGAGATTCATGGTTGTGCTACCGGACTATCCTGCTTTTATTATAAATACTATTAGTAGTTTACACTAAACTAATTAAATATGAATTTGAATTTGACTGTAGCATCGCCATTTCAATAACTCTTTTTCAGTATGCAGAGGGCTGGTCAGAATCACATATTTATATCTGACTTTTACAAAATACAGCATTAATTCTGACATGTAAATATATCTAGATCAAAAATAATATTTAGTTAGGCTCGTATGAAAAAAATATATTTAAATTTGTAATAAATACAAGAATTATACATAACAAATATTTTTAAACTCAGGTTTCCAGTGGATGAAAAAAAATCTTGTGTAATAAGGCATACTATTTCAAACATTTAAAGAGGACGGTATTATCATCAGTAATTTCAATAAAAAGTGAATTATGGTATCGATAAAAAGTCCTCAGTAACTCGGCGGCTCCTGTGTCGCGGATGTATATCACCTTAAATGAGACTGACTATATGCAGCCTGTGTGAACAATATAGAGAATATAGATCTTACAGATCATGTGTGTTTTTGTCAATCTGTATATACGGGGAGATAAATCTATCGGCAATCTGGATGAAAGAAAACGTCTCAAGTGAGTAACCCAAATAAAAAAAAGACGAAAAGAATCGAATCGAAATGATCTATTTTTGCCCGTGTTTTGTTGTGTATTAAAACACAGGTTTGTCGTTCAAGTGCGAATAATGTCATTCGGGTTACTCCCTCGTGATATAATAATCCTCCCCTGAACGCCAAACCTGTGTTTGAATACCCAACACAACACGCGTAGATTATTTCTTAAGCAAAATATGTAGCCCATGTGAATAATATCTAGCTATAGTGAATAATATCTAGCCGATGTGAACAATATCTAGCCCGTGTGAACAATATCTAGCCCGTGTGAACAATATCTAGCCTGTGTGAACAATATCTAGCCCGTGTGAACAATATCTAGCCCGTGTGAATAATATCTAGCCTGTGTGAACAATATATAGTCCGTGTGAACAATATATAGTCCATGTGAACAATATATAGTCCGTGTGAACAATATATAGTCCGTGTAAACAATATCTAGTCCGTGTGAACAATATATAGTCCGTGTGAACAATATCTACCCTGTGTGAACAAAATCTAGCCCGTGTGAATAATATTTAGCCAATGTGACCAATATCCGACCTGTAAAAATTTAATCAAATTTGACAAATCTTGCATACTTCAAACTAACCACGACTTTAACAGATTTATTTTCACGATCGATATACAATCTACATCATCAAGTTTCAATAAGCCATGTGTAGTAATGATGCGATTATCCGCCCCTCCTTTTTTTTCAAGTTTCTTTCCTGGTCCTAGCATTGACATCATCAGAAAACAGACTGTAAAATTGATGGGCAGTTAGAGGAGAACTTCTCTGGTTTCATCCAGTCAGTCCTCGGACCTTCTCAATTCCGCTAAAGGTATAAAAAATCCATGCAAATATTTACATGTCTACAAGTTTTTTCTGATGAAAGGTGCACCTCGCCGAAGATTTATCTGATATATTCGTATATATACATTGTGTATACGTTAGTACTATTATTAAAAAATGAACTAATTAACCAGCCAAAGAAATACAAGTAAAATCTAATTGAATTGACTAATTAAATCAGTGTCTGCTGAG
>CM037787.1:2144720-2160014 GCA_021229015.1 Solen grandis
TCTTCCCCCCCAAGGGCCGGGGTCGAGGAGAAACTTGCCCGCCAGTGAACCCCTTCCCACGTCCCTTTATTTAAACCATTTTCCAATGTCCCGCAGTGAGTGCCCCACCTTATTCACTGAACATCTTTTCTAATTATCACTTAGCAATTTGCAAATTTTTGACAAAGCAAGTAATCAATACCTCTTTGGTCAATGTCTCATTTGCAATGAAACCATGGAGTTAAAAGTATTTCAATATGCTAATATTTTGATCTATAGGTTAAGACTTTCCCAAAATTCGAAAGTCACAAAATTCACCGTTAACCCGCATTATAAGGCAATAGTTTGTAGTAAAATACTGCAATGCTGAATCGTATATTTGAGAGAAAAACATTTCTATAACTATTATAGTATGTTCATATTGGTTTAAATTCGGTGTATCAAATAGAAAATGTGCAATATAGAATAAAGTACTGCTTTGTTAGAAATTTTTAAAATCCAAAAGTGCCCAAATTCAGAAAAGTTATTCAGTTTTTTATTTCTTTTTTTCATGGCGTATTTATTTTGGGTTTTGAACTACACGGAAATATAGGGGGTCAGTAATGTTCAGGGACTCCGTCATGTCCTAGGGAATGTTGCTTATTTTAATTTTGGTTTGGTTGTGTATTTTCTTGTGTGTAATTTGCACGAACAGTTGAACCTCTATTAGCGGTCACCTGTATACAAAGTCAACATGTATTTAGCGGTCAGTTCTAATACTACCAAACAAATAATATATTTAACCTTCATTCAGCGGTCATCTCTGTTAAACGGCCACTTTCTTTTGTTCTTTTGACTGACCGCTTAAGACAGGTTTCAGGTTTGACTTTAGTTGATTATCAAGATTGAGATGTGCGCACTTCAACCATCTACTTATAAAAAGTTTACAAACATATTCTAAATTAAAGATGATGTTTGTTTTCAGAGCGAGCCGTGCAAGCCCACCAAAATAGTCACACCGGTTTATGTTGACAGCAAGTTTCACAAAACCGACATTAAGAAAAGTAAGTTTTTTTTGTTTATACATTTGATTTTCATAAATAAATATGCACACAACACAAAAAGATATTTTAACTGATAAATTTGAACAAATCCTACATTTATTTTTAAACGAAAACCAAAAAGCTAATAAATCAGATTAGGGGATCAAGTCTTACCATTTTTATCAAACTTTTGAAATTATAAAGCAAAATACACTACATTAGATACCTTTTTTTATAAACCTTTTGTTAAATAGTGTTTATTGATGGTGTCACTAGGTTCACATCAGTATAAATACTAGTCAATTATTTTTTAAGTAATACATTTTGGTAAAATAAAAATAATTGTGGATAAAAAGATTACCATTGAACAGGTAAATCAGAACAGAAGCATAGCAGATGATATTTAACTCTTTCTGTATGCAACAAGATATGTAATAGCTAATTTTCCATCAAGTGTTGATAACTTAAGTAAAGTTAAAATATAAATATTTTATATAAGAATAAATTTGAGGATAATTATACACTTAACTTGATTTTTCTTCTTTAGGGGTGGGGATTTCATATTCGAAGAAAAATATATTAAATTAAATTTTTAATAAATAGCAAATGAAGTAATGGGTATATCCAATTTAATGATTTTTTTCCACAGAATCTTTACAGCCTTTAATGGCACCAAAGGTGACCCGGAAGTGGGAAGTGATGTCAGAGAGGTCAGAGGTCAACCGGAAGTTTGAGAGGATGCCTTGGGATATGGACTATAAGACCCCTAGGACAGACTAGCTGACAAATGACTCTGGTCTCTGTTTACCCATGGCTATGCATTAGGGCATTTTCATATAAATAAGGTCACTTTATCGATATGGGTGTGTCTAGGTTGGCGATCTCTCTCTCTCTCTTTAAATGTTTCCTCTCGATTCCTTCCGTTGCCAAGGGTGTTTTTGCTCGAATGAACCTTTACATGTGTTAGATGAAACTAGAGTTCCTTGACTGAAATCACAGTTTTGGTATAGCGGCCTATCATGACTGGGATTGAACCAGAGTATAATTGATTAAAGCCAGGACTTTCACCACACGACGTCAACCGGAAACATTCTGTCTCCTACAGAGACTGGGAATCAAACCACTATATCATGTATAGTTATCCCATTTGTCTTTGAGAGTTTGAAACCTACCGGTCATTTCAATGTGGAAGACATGATAATTGAACCAGTCACTTTATGACTCATCCATACTTTGGCCAAATTAAATGCTTACCGTCTCTGTGATTGTATTTCAGTCATGACGCCCATTTCTTACAAATGAGACAGGTCCCATTGGCCGAGTGGGTTGAGCGTGCGTTCGACCCCAGGCTGTGACAAACCAAAGTCGTAAAAATGGGTACTGGTATAGCTCCCCTTGCTTGCCGTTCAGCCTATGAGGGTAGGTTTAAGACTGATTGGCCTTGTTTCAAGATAATGTGACCGGGTGTGGTATAATGTCACAAGAAGGCAGCGTCTTTGAGTGTCTGAAATATTGTCGGTGCGATGTAAAATTCAGTAGATAAACAAACTTTATTACAAATGAAGGATGACCCCGATAAACAGAGGCATCCGGGTAGAACCACCGACGTACCGAGAGCCATCTTGAAGCCTTCCTCACATGAAAAATCCGAGTGACTCTGCTGGGACTCGAACACTCGGTAGTTATACCCTTCCCTTTATCGGAATCTAGCCCAAATATTTTGACATATAAAGGTTTCTGTTTGTTGTTGCCGGGAAATGAACCAAAAGGACTCCTCTCTACAGGTTACTTTGTTTTTCTAATTGCTTTCATTTATAAGTTTTTTTTTTGGTTTCTTTCAAGCCATGGGTAAACAGAGTCGCAACTGTATATAGTTAATTCAATACATGATTTATTTTACTTGATTGGTTGAGTTATTTTCCTGAAAGCCTCTTGCCCGAGAGTCCTTTTGAAGAAGAAATTAACTTGCATGGTGAAATGTAATAATTTAACGTTACTGGACTTTATAAACTTTTATCTATATATCAGCTATCAATAGTAGAGACATGTGCCTTTCAGGAATGTAACTCTTAATTTACGTTTTACAATATTCTTCCAGCTGCTTTTAATTAATTTAAGTTTTACCTTACTTAAATATCAATATTTTTTCTTATTCATATCTTAGTACTTTTTTATAAATTACCCCCCCCCCCAAATGATGCACGTAAATTTCAAATCAGAATCTATCTTTTCATTTTCCCGTCTGTCTTTCTGTCGACATTGATCAATGTGGCAAATCAATGAGAATTGAAAACATCCTCCCCGAAATTATAAACCATTTACGCTCGAACTCATTGATCTGCCGCTCATCAGTGTTAAATCTCATGAATTCGACACATTTCTGATTATGAGCATAACTTTAAATGTATATTATTTTTTCGATTCATACTCCACAGAATAAGTTACAATCAATTAGAATCACTCTAATCACATGTTTGTGTTTGTTATTATTTTCTTTCCTATACCAGTTCCCTTGTCCGGTAGAAGCGCTCGTCCTGTAACCCAGGCATCGTTGTTTCGATCTCCGGCAGTATAATACCGAAATTGTTGAAAATGGTATTATCACAGTATGGTGTTTACGTGTTTGGGACTCAGCACATAATGTTAGTCCCAGAACGCCAGGATAATTGGTTCCTGCACAAGGACTTGCTCCTCAATGAATAAAAAATTCTACTGTTCACATGAATGTAGATATATGTACAGTACATTTTTTTAAACATAGCAAGTCCCTGTGGCTTCTGTACCAAGCCATTTGTCTAGTATAGTGTAATACCGTTTAGTAATAAATCGCAATATATGTATCAAAATGATTGAAATAATGTTGGCGAGATTTTAAACGCTAGCAAACAAAACAAAAAGATAATTGTCAATATCCAAAAAAAAAAAAAAAATAAGAAGGGTGCACGTTTCACACCAGAACTAAACCGAAAAACCGAATTGCTGTCGTTCTTTATCTTATGATTTTCGATGAGATTCTGAAATTTATCAGTGAGATATAATTCTTATCTAACTGTTATAGTGTGGAAAAAATCAACGAAAACACGTAGGAAAAATTATTATTTGTTATCACTTTTTTTTTTTTTTTTTAATCTTGGTTCCTATTCCTTACAAAAGTAGACGTAAAACGGATAAAAAAATCACGGTTACGTCAAATTATTCGACGTGATTCGGAGCCATTTTTTTGGTAATATCAAATAATATGATGTAAAAACTAGCTAGATTAAACAACATATGATAAAAAGAAAATATATTTATTTTGAGTGAATATGGAATATAATTCATCTCGAAGTGATACAAATTTCACGTTGTATCACTTCTCGAAATATTACATATCCACCCAAAACAAACAAATATCCTCTTTTTTACCATAACTACCCTGACTCGAATCTTTGTGAGAGACCTTCCTTCTGGCAAGGACAGAATTTCGTACATTAGCAAGCAACTGACACTATCCTTACAACTAAGTCCCTCTACCGTTATAAATACACAAAAACCTACTCACATGCCACTTCCCCAAAAACGAATTTATAAGGAATGCTTCATTCGATAAATAATTATTACAGATTTTCCTACTTTATCCGATGAAATGCTTGTATTTTGTTCAAAATTCGAAAAATATAACTGCTCAAAATGAACCGTGAGGGTTGATATGGAGAAAATATAATTTTATGGTGCCTACGTGACTAAAGCGACTTATGGGCGGAGCTAGGTGCGGCGGCGACTAGTGATAGCAATCGGTTGATATTTGTCACAATCGATTATCGGTTCAATCGGATGGGGTATAATCGATAACTTTCCGATTAATAATCGCTTGAACAAGAAGTAAAATTCAAGCAAGGAGCTTAATTATACACACTTGCATGCACTTCATAAAGTAGTTTTCGACACAGTTTTAGCTTTATAATGCTGGAGCAGCTAATGGGTTATATACTTAGTTTTGTGCCTTATTGTTTAACCCTTTCCCTCATATAGACTCATTTTGACGCACTCAATAGGTACCACATAAAGCCTGATCTGAAGAAAACCACAGTTAAACCTTACCAAATTTAATTACAAAATCCTCATTTCCAGACCACTGAGGAGCAGCGAACAGCATAAAACCTGATCAGCCTGCGAGTTACTCGTAGGCTGATCTGGTTTTATGTTGTTCGCATAGGTCTTTTAATGGTTTCCTCTATGAGGGAAAGGGTTAAAAGAGGATATTCCTGATATATTTTTAATGCTCCACGTAATCATTATACTTTACTTGTAATATTTTCAATTCTGCGTTTTTAAAGTTGCATTATTGTATTTTTGCAATAATTCAAATTGAAATTTTGTACATTTGAGTATGAAGTTTCAACATTTCTGCATTTTATAAAAAACAATTTTAAAATTATTTAATTACACAATCAACAAATGCAACATTTGTGTTGTAAAAAAAAAAAAATGGCGGCGATTCTCTTCTATACATTATAACCTACCACTTCCATGAAATTCCTGAAAATTTCAGGAAGTTCATTAACCGGTATGTAGGACATTCATGGAATCACATAAAATGACTTTAAAGTTTTACACAGATTAACTGTTGTATAATTAAAAATAAAAATGTATGAAATAGCGTCCCTTTTTTGGTGTCTTCGCAACATTCTCATTTTATATTAATAGTAAGAACACGAAATGACAGTTAGAAACCATGCATTTTAACTGAAGAACAATAGATATGATTGAGTGGGTATAGTCTTTATATATTTTATTCTTTTTACATAGATATTGGCTGAGATGTTGGTCTGATTTTCATGGATTGTGTCATATATGTTAAATGTATATGCACGAGACATTCATTTTATTCCGTTTCATCAATCTTTATGTAATACTGCACTGATTCAATAAAAATAATCGTTTTATAATTTTATCCAGGGTCTCTTTAATACTATACAGAGACTCTGCTTTATCTTACATTTTTGACATGCCTGTCATCATTTTTAGACTGGCGGCTAGCGGCCGACAGTCTTATGCTGAAATTCGAAATCAGGCCTTTCTGATTTGCATATTTTCCACAATATTTTTAACTGTAGCAGTCCGCGCTTTGTACGGATCCATACAATGCAAGCTGAGCTACGAAAGCAGTGGAGTGTGTTACACAGATGTGTTGCAACGACGTTTAAATTATATTTAGAAACTCTTTTAATGTGTAAAGTTTGTGTGTCCACTCTTCTTTTACAAATTCCTCAAGCTGAATACAACCATTTTCAGCGTGAACAAAATACCTGCGTCGTTCACAAAACAGAGATTTAACCCAACTGGAATACATGTAGATCCACTTATGCAATTAAGAAAAATAGTGCTTCGCATAAGTACAAATGTACGTAATTAACCAAAAGTAGTTCAGCAGCGTTTCGCACGATAATGATATATTTCGTTGCATTTCTGTTATATTGCGTTGTATTTCTGTCTTCTCATAAACTCAATAGCCACGCAAAAGCTAGAACAGTGGAAAAAAGCGGTCATAATTTAGTGGAATGGAAGATCACGTGACCCAATGTTTTGAAGTGGTAGGCCTAAAACACGCAATGAAATTTTATGGAGCACTGGACGCAATGAAACTGTTACCTAGCAATGGAAATTTTATTTTCAGAATAGCAGTATTAAATGCCATAAAACTACTTTAAAACCACTATAGCTGTTAAATTTTATATACACATTAATTTTAAGACAATGACATGCGAATAAACTTAGAGTTATTAATTTGAGATTATACATATATGGAGCAATGGAAATGATTACGGAGCAATGGAAAATCTATTTTCAAAGAAGCATTATTAAATGCCATAAATCTATTTTAAACCACCTGTTACTGTCTTCTTATATATAAACATTAATTTAAGACAATAGCATACGAATCAACTTGGTGGAGTTATTAAATTAGAGATTATACGTGTATATATTCATATAGGCTTCGGCGCAATGGAAAGTCCATTGTGCCTCGATAAAACACGCAAAGGAAGTTTGCTAGACACAATGAGTTGAAATTTGTTATATTATTCTTGCATGGATTAAAATAAGAATACAATACTAATGCTCTGGCATACGCTTTTTAATATGTTCAATCTAAATAAAGCAGACACACGTACGATGTTTTCACTGCTAGCTCCACTCTCCAGGCCAGGTATAAATCAATGGACAGCATATCCAGATTAACAGGCATCACATCACAAAATGATAATAATCAATATAATGTTTTAAATTTGATGAATATTATTAATTTGTGTATCTATATCATCAAGATTTTTTCATATATACCGCGCAATGTAAATAACCGCGAAATGGAAATTCCATTGCACCTTAAAAATACCACGCAGATGAAAGTTATATGTTCATATGCAAACTTGTACCAACGACAAGTTATGAAGACATGTTATTTTTATGTATTAGATACTCCAAATTAAAACTGTTCAATTTATTATAATTGTGTCATGTACCATACTATACACAGCGGATCCATTTTAAGGTGATACCGGTATACCCATACAGCATTGACTGGCGCGTGTATGCCACAATCAAACACGCGCATGCTGACGCAATAGAAGTATGAAGAAGGAGATTTAAGATTAGGTTTAGGCTTCTGTCCAAATCACCATCATCAGCATGTAATAATTTTATATTATGAAAAAAAAATGATTGATATATTTATAATCAATACAATTTAGAACTGTTAATTGTGTGTGTGTGTGTGTGTGTGTGTGTGTGTGGTATTGACACGTGCCATGAAGGGCCTTCTTCACTCCTTATCAACCAGGAAGGGCGGTGGGACGTTAAACCCAACAAACAAACAACTGGGAAGGGTGTGCTCAAGTCAATATTCTAGATTACGTTAGTCGTTGCTTCTGTTCATCATCATCATCATAGGCATGGGATTGATTTTAGACTTCATAAATATAAAGGGTCAAAGCATCAAGGTTTATCATTTTTACTATTTTATATATAGGACATTTGAAGTCAATACCATAGTCGAGCGTTCTGCACTCTGACAGCTCTTGTAAATATTTAGTTTAGATGTATGTTTTTAATTTTGATTATCGTGTTCTAATGTTTAATAAAAAAAATGAAAACTATCTTTTCTTGTTTCTTATTTGACAACTGAAAAACTGATACTGACCACATACACCCCTTTATAAACAGATTAGAATCCAGCATATAACCTATTTTGGTTACAATCTAGCGCTCTTGCTGCTCACCACGACCAACCCGCCGACAGTCTATCAGTGCCTTCGGCGCTTTGATTTTAATTATTCATCTGTAACGAAACAAAACATGATCTCATAACTTTCATTGTTATGCAGTAAAAAATGGATTGTAAAATGAAGAAAAAATATTCTTATAATTTGAAGATGTGAATTTAAAAAAATATTTTTCTAGTGTCTAATTCAAACCGTCATCTCGAAGAGGATGGCTAAGAAGTAATCATGATTTGACAAACTCCGCCGCAGTAGTTACCTCCCCTTACAGTTTTTTTTTCTGTGCTTTCAAGGGAGATCACTGTTTGGAGTTTGGATTTATGATAGTGATAGGCATGATGGCATCCGGTCACGGTAGGTGTCCGATCTAGCAGGTTTCATATCACAGCAGGTGAAAGCGGCTGACCTATAAACTTAAATATTTTCTTTTACCAAGTGTTATTCCCGAGAAATAATTAATATAGAAAAATGGTTCCAGGTTTGGTAATAATTTAATATAGAAAAAGGATTCATGATTTTGTAATATGAAATATTTCTAAAATTATTTCACTGGCTTTAGTGAAATCCGAGGAAAGGTCACTCTCTCCTCCCTGCACCCCTACCCCCCCCCCTCCACACACACACACACACACACACACACACACTTTCTCTCTCTGCACAACAGTGTTACATGTAAAATAAAAAATAATTAAAAACTTTACCGTAGTTGATAGAAGGGGTTTGAACTGATTAATCTGCATGAATTTTTAAAATGTTTCTGGGTTTTATCTTATGATAATCTATAAGAAAAGCATGTTAAAAGTTTTGCCATTAAGTTTAGGCCATCTTAGCTCGTAGATTAGCATATAAAGGTATTTCCAGGACTGGTCTGCCCGGTGTCAGAATAATGTGACTGGGTGTCTACGGCTTAACTGTAGTGTGGCAGCAATTTATCTGTCTCAAGAGACATGGTCTGCAAATGACTAAAAAACTGTCGGAGGGATGTAAAACCCAACAATAAAACAAACTAGCATATATTTATTTTATTGGATTTTTTTTCTATAAGAAAACAAACGTGCTCTAAGTCATTGCATGTACCTACCAGTCATTCCTGCACCTTTATTTAAGCAGATGTCTAGTTATATTCCATTCCTATATGTTTTCATTTTTATATCAGAATACATTATCCTCGTAATTCAAGTTAAAGGCATCTCAAAACCCTTATATAAGTGACCCCCCCCCCCCCCCACCCAGCATGTGTGGGCATCTGTTTTCTGATAAGCCAGGCTGCCACAGTCTGTCACACAGGTATTGTTCAAGATCCAAGTGTATGTATGCTATATTTTGGGGTTGAACATAGTCATTCACAGTTTGTAAAGGAAATAGTTGTTAATATACCAATTACGCAATCCTAAATACCAGAAATTATTCTATCAGTTCTTTTTTATTTAATTAAATATTAATCTTTATTTGTTTGTTTTTTCTTACTTTGTTGGTTGATTTTGTTATTTCTTATACATTTTGTTATTTCTTTCTTTCATTCTTTTAGTTCTCATATATATTTTAATTTATATTTTATTTTGATTTGTAAAATTTATCATGAAAAGCGACATTAAGTTAGGAAATAAATTATGTATTACTAAATACTTTCATTCTCTCAATTCTTCCCTCAACTCATGTTTATGCCAGAAAATCAACACTGTTTTAAATACTTGATTTTTGTTTGTTATGTCATAATAATTTAAATGAAGAAGAAAAACAACACTCATGGTTTTCCATAAACTATTTATTAATTTCAATTCAGTTATAAAATAAGCACGTTTTACAATGTTAGTAACGTTTCGTTACATTTCTTAGAGTACAGGATTAACATGAAGAGGTCACTTCCATTTATGTCCCATGTAACTCACACCCTCTGGATTTGGTTGATACCTAGTAATTAATGCAATAAAGAATATGTAAGGTTTCAAGATTTCAAGATTTTATTTAGAAACATTGCAAAGTCTCACATATATGTGAGAAACATAAGCATTACATACTATATACAAACTTGAATATCACGTGGTACAATGGAAAACGGCTAAGTTTCTTCGTAGTTTACAGAGAGAGAGAGAGAGAGAGAGAGAGAGAGAGAGAGATTCTTGCATATACATTTTAAATATTTACATAAAAATGAGTAACCTTATCTTGTTTTACAGGGATCATACAGTAAACAACCCACATTATCACTAACATTCATTAAAATGTTTATGGCTTTGTGTAAAACTAGCCTACTGTCTCACTTCCATACTAGCAGGTAATTTAGTTTTGCATTAACCCATCAGAGGTTTTACTGTGACAGATTAGTACTATATTGGCTAAAGACTCCCTGCAGTGATGACCAGCAATTAGCAGGTCTGGTCACAGCAGGTGGGGGCCTGGCTCAGTGGGATACCACATTCCTTTCGAGATGCCTTTAAGTGCGATAGATACATAGATCGAAATGAATTTAAAACGATTGTAAATAAATCGATCGTGTCTATCAAAAACAATGATATAAGACATAAAACGACATTAATAATAAACTGTCCGACTTGACTATTTGAGTTTACCGTCCCTGCGACAATATTTCAGTCATATAGCGACGTCCAGCTAATTACAGGTGGAGGAAGACCCAGAATGCACGGAGGCATCCGGGTAGAACCACCGACATACCGCAATCCTCACATGAAAATCGGAATGACCCTGCCGGGATTCGAACCCACGCGGTGAGGGGCTGAGTGAGTGCTACTTTACCCTTTCGGCCACTGAGGCCCCAAACTGTCCGAACAAGGCACCAACTTTGACATAAAAAAATGCTAACTATTATGGTTGAAGTACTTTAATTTCATTTTATTAAATGTGGTTTGCATTGCTCATATCAATTACAAATCGTATGTATATCTCTCATTAGACCCTATATATACTTTTTATGAGTGATACTGGCGTCTGCAAGGTGTTAAAGAGTCTCAGCGAGATCTCGTTCAAATCCGGTTCACCTGATTTTTTGTCACGAGCAAGTACATTTTTTTCGGACCGTTTCATATCTCTGTCAGCTTATTATGTCTATGTTCTAACGTAATCACTCTAAGACATGCCACTATAAAACTCCCCAAAATGCTCCGTACGAAAAGCACTCGGGTCATTAAAATAGCCCTAATATTTCTCCCTAGATAGATACCATAATTATATTTTCAAATTTTAAAGAAAATGCAGAGAAAGTAAGGCACGCTGTAAAAAATAATTCCCCAAAACTTCTTTTTTAATGTTTGATATTTCATGAATATTTCGTGATTATAACGAATTCACGTAACATTTTGGGATTGACTAGTTATAGTCAAAGTTTTATGTATTCTGTATCCGAATTGTCCATAGTATTATTCTATCCCACATTTCAACATGAAAACCTTAAGCGACAGCGAGAATGACCAGCTGTGAATACTGATCACGTGAGGCGGCAGGATAATCTCGTGCTTCTTGTGGACATTACAGGATACTGTTACATATGCGGAAGTGATTGTCTGGGCATGCGTAATTTTAAGCACAGCAAATAAACAGAATGGTCTTGGAGTAAAGATTGTTCAAGTGAAAGTGCAGAATTCATTAGCTAGGAAATATGGCGGACGACGAGAAGTACCAGTTTTATGTAGATGGATATTGTGGGCCCTTGTACCAGGCCAAAGAGAAGATAGAACGGCTGTACAACGTGAGTCTCCTCTTGGGCGACTTGGAGCCCGGGGGTGGACAGTGGGTGGGGCTCAGCGGCGTACCCAGGGACAGGATTGGGGCCAAGGTCAGTTATTTCATTGTCTTAGTCAATGATATCTCTACTTTACATACTAACAATATGTTTGGCAAATGTTCACATCTGGTATTTTCTTATGAACCGAATTGAATCTTGTGAAACTTTCCAATTTTTTCAAATTTTTTTTTTCAATTTTATAAATCTCAATATGATTTATAGATTATCATCGTGTGCCCACTAGTCATGAATGTGAAAACGATAAATCAAACCACGTGTACTTACTTGTGTAAAATATCTCTATTAATAATTATCCTATCAATATTTAATCTAAAATTCAACTTTGGAGATTCTAAAGCATATCTTTGCATAACATTACTATGGGAATGAGACGCCATTTTCGAATATCGCCGCTAGATATGAAATTTAAAAATAGGCCAAGAGAATAAAAATATGGCAATGTGTGTTCAGTGTTATTATAAACAAAGCATAATATTCTGTAATTCTGACAGAAAAATGAGACCCTTTTTCTTGACAAGATGAGTTGGGGGAAAATGTTGACAGCACTCTTTATTGCAAGACAATATCATTCCTTAATCCACCGTCGTTCATTCAGTCATTTTAAGTAATTAGGGAACACCACTGGTGTGACGTAGTGTTGTTGATGATAATGTATAGGTTCAAATTCCACAACTTTGATGATAACTTTATTTACGTTCTTAGTCGATGTTTATAGTGAGATAAACAATATGCACGCTATATAACTTGCTCAGCCTAGTAACTGTTCCATCTTTCTCCCTCTGCATCTTTGATCGAACTCGCCCCCACCCCCCTTGTGGTCAAGCCTAATGGTGATTGATTCCTCAATACGTCACACTTGTAAAGGAGTATACCCGCACAGCAGATAGAGGCGACAGTGATTTTTACACAAGGAAAAAAAAATAAAAATCAGGACGTTTTTCATAATGAAAAGGTAAATAAAATAGAGGGAAAATTAGGAGTTTCTTTCCGAAAATAATACTGAATTTGTGGGATAGGAAAAAAAAAATTAATAAAGTAATAATAATAAGTTCTCGTTAAAGTCAAATACTGCATTGAAATTACTGTGAATGGTGTAATTGCAATGACGTGCATGGATAGCATATAGTGGTAAAACGCTTCGCTTCTCACCAATGATTCCCGGGTTCGATTCCTGGTTACGAACATGAGAGGGTACAGTGGTCGCCCGGTCAGACACGAGGGTTTTCTTTGGGTTCTCCGGTTTCCTCCCCCAACAATACACCACCACCGGAGCCAAAGACAGTGACTTATATAAGTTGCATTAAAACTTTTATTTTTGCAATGACTTAATTAATTAATTAACAAGGCGCACGCGTGCAACTCTCGAATCTCGCGCAACACGAAGCAAAACAAATGGGGACGACGAGAATAGATTTTCCGAGGATATATATTGAATATAGTGTGGTCACACATTATCATCATGTTACTAGATCATAACACAAACAATTTACGCAGTGATACTCATTATACATACATGTATTATTTTAAGGTTGACAAAATATTCATGAGCATTGATACACATTTTATCAGATAGTGTGCAATATTTGTTGAAGTAGCATAAAAAAATAATGGTGGGCCTCAGAAATAAGGATGTGCTGAAGCCATATAGGCATATGATAAAGACTTCCCTAGATTGCAGTTTTTATTGCAAGAATCATCAGATAATAGAAAAAAGTTAAAAAGAAAAACAGGTGTTATCGGGTAGAGTGGAAGAATTTATAAACGCAGTACCGTAATCACTCAAGTTTTGGGACAGAAGAAAATCATATGCATATGTATGTGTATGATGTTTATTAATGTACGATGAAAACTAAACATTTTCACTTGACCTTATAAAAAAATCGTCGTGTCCCTAAGTATTGGGAAACTTTTCTGAAAACTATGCCCGTTAGTTTCAGTAGGGATTTCAGTTTCTTACTCAAATTTAAGCTTTAGATCGTACTTAAGTATTTTCGAGAACACGGGGCCAGATGTTGCCAGCTGACACAAGGTACACGGTCAAAATCAAAATGCCAATACCCGTACTGAAAAAAAGACCCCCCCCCTAAAATAACAATCACTTTATAAGAGAGAGAGAGAGAGAGAGAGAGAGAGGGAGAGAGAGTACCTCTACTATCTCTATGAAGAATAACTTATCACATGGATGAACTAAGAATTGATCAGTTTCTTACTTTATCGCTATAGTAGAATAATCAATACTGTAGGAACTTATTAATAATAAATGCTATTGTGTAAACCTATTCTGTACTGGTCCCGGTGGCCGAGTGGTTATCTAGAGCGTCCGCCCAGGAATCGGGAGGTCGGGGGTTCGATTCTCGGCTGCGACATACCAAAGTCGCAAAATATCGTACTGGTATAGCTCCTATGCTTGGCGCTCAGCATATAAGGGTAGTTCCAGGACTGGTTGGCCCGGTGTCAGGATATTGTGTCTCGGTATATTATAATGCCACATGTCTACGGCGTGATACTACAGTGTGGTTGCACTATATCTGTCTCAAGTAGGCATTGTCTCCAAATGACTGAAATACTGTCTATGGGACGTTAAACCGAACAGACCAACCAACCTTTTCTGTACAGCTTTAAAATGAGAGAGAAATATATATATATATGTATATATATTCCTTTGAATAATTTACCTCTTCAACAATAACCCTAAGACCGTATTTAAGTATTATACGAGAAAACGGGACCAGACCCTACCCAAAAAGTATTCCAATCGCACAGAGACTGGCAGTTAGTGGGTACAATACATGTATCAGTAGCTGCCAGCGTAAACTTGTTCTTAATCAGAGGTTTTCGATTGGTATGACTTATACTCCGACGTAAGCTTGTCGCATATTTTTACCGGTGTAAAATGAACTTCTAGTTATAGGTTTAGATATATAGATAGATAGATTTATTTCGGATTTGTGTAATATATGATATACAAATATATATTTAACATGAGGTAAACACTGAGATACAAAGCACATTATATATAAGATTTGCAAACTTAGTAAATATTATCAGAGCTTCGTGATACTTAACCTGCAATCAAGCACCAGGGATATTACAAAAGAGAGTACACTCTTTTTTCCATTGTGGTTCTTTATGTAGTGGCATGACACAGAGAAGCAAAATCAATTTTACGCAATATTAAAATATGAGTATAACTGAGTATTTTAATACTTTGTTTTATATGGCATACAAAATACTGTATAACTATATTTTATATAAAAGTGTCACATATTGTCTTCAA
>CM037787.1:2160114-2210114 GCA_021229015.1 Solen grandis
ATTTTGCCAACATTGTGTCAGTCATTTTTTTTTTCTTAGATCAATCTACTACACATCCTGATCATTTAAATATTGCTGGCGTGAACGCAAAATGTTTAAACTGAGTGCATGATAATATGACATATTACTTCAGTTGGAAAATATAATATGCAGCGGTTATTAAATCTTTGTAAAAATTAGATTTTATAAGAAATCAATATGAAAATTTTTTTGGTGTTGATGCATTTCGTTATTCCGATGGCTAATCGAACTGTAGAAATAATAAATGATACATGAATGGCTCGGTTCTATATTTAAGAACTGAGATTTCAGTTGGAATAAAAATGTTCAAAGTTATTTTACCCCATATGAGCAAAAATAATTGATGTTATAAGTTACTTCGATTGGTAAAACTACTTAAGTTATTAAATATTTTATCTTAAAAATAATGAATTAATAAAAAAAAAACAAAAAAAAAAACAAAAAAAAAAAACAAACGCTTATTGCACATTGATTGATTATAGCCGTGTAACGTCAAATAAGCATGTAAGCGACCTTAATGTGGAATGTTAGTCCTAATTCATTATGGAAGTCACACATAGTATATCATATTAAGTTAGACGTTTCCCTCTTTTTTCAGACTAGCATTATTCATTTGATGATGCCGAGTGAAAACCGGGTTAATATACGTATAATTATCCAAAACGTAACTGACGTCATAATGAATGCGTGTTTCAAGCTCATCATGTGTGTTTTCTTTAAAAGTTATTTATAGAGAAAGACGATACAAAAAAAGAAATACGAAAACAGCAGCCTGAAATAAATATTAAATCATTGAGTTCACCACAGCATCGGAGCATCGCATCATTACTTTGCCGCTGACAGAAGAAAACTTTTGGAATACATATATTTAGTTTACTGGCGTTTCAACGATAAATCTACATGCCACATGCATGCATTATGCAACAGTATTTATGAGATAGCATATTAAATTTAAAATGTGCGTGTGTACGCTATAGGTTACCAATATCTGCGCGAGTAGAACTAACTGATGGCTTTCTTATGGATATTATTTTAATGAGATATTATATTGCAGTGATTAAGGGGATTGACAACACATTAGCATATGACTGGGTTGTATTTCTGTCTATAGTAAAATGTGCAGTTAATATGGTCACGCTTGTTACGGAGATAAATAAAACAACAAAGTAATAATTAAAAAAATGAACGCGGTGAGGTATTTGTTATACATCAGATACACTATAAATGTGTATACATAAAAAGTTCTACGTGCAAAGAAGTTCATAATTGCAAACTGTTTAGTTTGATGCCGACCCCCCTCCCCCCCCCCCCCCCACGAAAAAAGAAAGCAACAAAAAATAACAACAATACTGATAATAATTGCGATGCTAAATTAACTCGGTCTTCAAATCAGCTTTACATAGAATCGTACGATTTCCCATATTTTTATATTGGTCATATAAACACCATATGACCTTAATATATTTATCGATGTAATTTTTTTCATTATTTGGGGTAAGAATAAGTCGATCAAAATTCACTAATCATTTAGCGTATTTCGAAGTCGATGTTATGAGTAGCGGGGCAGTAAAAACAGGAAATAATCAGTCAAATATTGACAGACTGTATTTTCTGTGGCCGTTCTATCCAGAACATGAGGCATATAAGTGTTGCCTCGAGACTTTGAATCTACAATATGTAGCGAAAATGAGAAGCTAATTAATACACTCAATTCAAAAAGAAACGCAAATTGGGTAGAGAGTAAAATATCTAGGCATTCACAAGAGGCTGAGAGTGAGAGATTCTTTATGGGCTAAAATTTGGTGTATTAATATGGAATATTAACTGAATAAAACACTCGATTAATTCTACAGATAAAGTCTAGATCCTAATAGTTTCTCTTGAAATTAATCAATTCTGATTTTGTGCAAATAATGTAATGTGTGTTGCACGACTTTGCTTACCTGTGATAGTAAATTGCTCTTGATATCACTCACTCAGCTCCTCACCGCGTGGGTTCGAATCCCGGCAGGGTCATTCGGATTTTCATGTGAGGAAGCCTTCCAGCTAGCTTGCGGTAGGTCGGTGGTTCTACCCGGACGCCTCCGTGCATTCGGGGTCTTCCTCCACCCGTAATTAACTGGACGTCGCTATATGACTGAAATACTGTCGAAGCGACGGTAAACTCAAATAGTCAAGTCAAGTCAAGTCTTACCTAGCCATTACAGATGACTGTATAACGTTGCTGAACATTAAGCTACTTTAATCCTTACAATACACCATTAAATTCATATTAAATTACCTGTATTCATTTAAAAACGTCAAATTTGTAATATTGATATTAAGACATATTGTACTTTTTCTATAAATACTTTGAATGAAATTCATGCTCGACAATGATTATATCCCTTTTAAATTGTTTTTCATAAATATTAATATGTTTTCGGTTTTGATATCCCTAACTTTAGTTAATTTTAGTAAGTAAATTAGCCATGTCTATCTTTTATTATGTGTAACATCTGTTCTACTGTTGATATTTGATTATCTTTTGGAAAAGAGTTGCCTGAGATGGGATTCACCACAGTATTAAGTTACCCCTGCATTAATGTTTATTTTCCAGTAAATATTTTCATTAAAAGTAATATGATGTTTGCGTTTAGTAATGCCTAGTTCACCCTAGAGAGAAATCATCAGCAATATCTGAAAATAGCCCCCCCCCCCCCAATATAGCTCCCAATACTCCCAATGTTTAAGCAAAAGAAGCATAGCAGTCCTATAAGAATAGCACTTATAAGATATCTGGGATTCTGGGTTGGATGCTCCGTTGAACATTCACTGGGGCTTCGGCTATGGTCCCAAACTTTCTTGGAATGTTCTTCCATCCAACGTCCTTGGTTTCATGTGTTTGCAAACGCTTTGGAGGACTTTCCAGTTATCGTTGAAGGTGCCCAAAATTAATATTACTGGTGGTATATCCCCATTTATTAGGAGATACATCGATGAGGACATGCGAAACATCCCAGATTATGGAGATTACGGGAGTTTGATAGAGGAATTAAAGAGACAAATTGGGTGGATATCTTCATTGGGTTTATAGGATGCCACAAGCAATGTTCCATCTCAGTTCAAAATTGACCAAAACAAAATCAAATTGCACTTTTCCACCCTTGCCAAAATTTGGGATTTTGGAATGCAATGACGAGATCAGGTATGTGTCACAGAAAGGTCATAGAAAGGTCGCCGAATATTCGCTGAACGTTCAAATATCCCCGAAGGTTTCCCTTATATTTCGGGAAAGGTAAATAACTTCCCAGTAATTCACAGACCCGCTTGAAATAAGGGTCTTATGTACACATTTGAACCAAATATTATTATTGGACTGTAAATAAATGTACTGAAGAAAGAATCATGTCACAAACATGTTTCAAAAATGTTTTCTGCTTTCCGTTTTCTATAATGCACGTATAATGTTTTGAGTACATTATCATCTCGAAATGTAACAAATATATATTACTTGACGAAAAGATATCTTATAATAGTGCAAGCTATTTTGACACATACGGTTATTTATATAGACATTTGTTTGTCAAGTAATTGATTCCTATAGGGGAAGTATTAAACATGATGCTGATATCTTTTGAAGCATATATAAAATAATATGTAAAACTGACCTTCAATTTTTGCATAAAATGAAGCTTCAATTGAACGTATATTGGAGATCGAAACTGTCATATCAAAAACCCAAGTTTAGAGATAAATTGCAAATGTGTATGTTCTACCAGGCTTACTGCCAGACGACGAAAATGTTCAATATACACTGATGTTCAATCATGATCTGATACAGTAGTTGCTGTTGTCGAAATATATAACATAACTGGAGAAAGTTTAGATTGCAGTCTACAGGTAGTAGATATCTTGACTTTTTTTTTCTTTTGAAATAGCATGTTTGCCCTAAAAATTCCTCTGATGAGGTAATTTACATATATATTTTAAACCCATGAGGGTCAGTGGTTGTTGAAATTTGAAATGACTGCTGTGATGAGGAAAACAACAACAACAACAACAACGACAACAACAACAAAAACACACAAGAAACATACAAATAAACAAAATCCGCGGAGCATAAAAAGATGAAAAATATACTGCTTAATCAATTTAAATCTACAGTTTATAAACTACATGTCCCCATATTTGGCTTCATAATACCGATACACTCAAGAAATGTGCTTTATTTCCTATCGTTCATTCAATTATTGTTGCCAGAACTTGACTTATTTCCATTTAAATATATAAATCAAAACTATAAAAGAAACCACCATGGGTTTAAAGACAACATAAATGCTGATGTTGTGTTCCAAATTCTAATACTTTTTGGCAATGCAATTGAAATTTGAAATTTATCGGCATTTTGCATAACTCATTTTGATTATTACGTAGTAAATACATTGTATTTATACGCAGTAACGAACATATACATGTATACATGACAATTAACAAACGATCCTTGTAAATTAAGATAGATATGCGAGACGGTGAGCATAACGACACAGATCATGATGATATATTTCGTTTTTTTTCTTTTCCTTTTATTTGTTCTTGGGATCCATACTTTTAACGGTGGACATTGGTCCAACATCTATTCCGAGTTAAATGCTCGACGAGAAAATATCATGAAACGATACTTAATTCATCAAACTGAATAAAGATTTGAGGCATAGGATTTCTTCATGTCTAATTAATATAACACAGTCATATCTGTCTGAAAGTAGTGGAACCTTAACGCATGAATTTTGTTGTTTTTTCTATACATTACAGAAAGCATTTTTGCGAAATAAGAAATTTCTAACCACAGTTTATAAAAAAATAATGACTTTTAGTCTCTCTAACCTTGTATTGAAATGTTTCCGCAAATTATGTGGGTTTTACGTATACAAACTGCTATAAAATTTCTCATGAATTGATATATCATATTCCTAAGGAATATCAAATGGAAAACATATTAAAAGCATAAGAGAAAATTTGATAAAGTGTACTCGTATATTTGTATATTTATATAGAAATGCTTCTGTTACAGTTTGATATTTTTCCCCATTTATATGTGAATTTTTCCCCACAATTTTATATGAAATTTTCCCAGAAACGAAATTCACCAGTTTGCACAGTACATAAACAAATGTAAAACCACAATTTTTTCTTAATAAAGCTATTTACTACTTGTCTTTAAGAATTAAAAATCTAAGCATGCACAAATTTTTATATGAATATTTTTAATACAAACTATTTAAGTACGTACAATCTTAGAACGCAAGAATGACTGTTACAATTTTCCGCTTTACATGAATTTCCATTACACGAACTTGTGTTACTGTAGTTATGGTTGATTAAGATATCCTATTTCTTTTTAAAAATTTGCCTTTTTTATGTAGAACTTTTCGAAATACCCTCAATTATCGCAAATGCGCATTTTGACAAATTTTGGGGAATTCCAAAATGACGTCACCGGAAGTAATTTGGGGAGGTTTTTTTTCTTCTCTGTTTTAAAAAAGGAACACATTTTTTGCATTTAAATAGGTGAATAGCGATCAAAATTATTACATTTGATTAACAATGACATTAGATACCATGACTGAAATTTCTTTATGAAAAATAATCACATTCCGAATTATGGCGTGTTATGCCGAAGAATATCGGACGTTGGGCGATCTTTGTCGACATTGCCGAGCCCATTAGGGTTCTTATGCCTTAAGGAGTCAATCAGGGGAAGAAGAGAAATAAGTCTCTTAACAGAGGTGGTCGCTAAATGAAGGTGAAACATATAACAAAATGAGTTATACTAAAACTGACCGCTAAATACAGGCTGATCACTTAATACAGGTGGCCGCTAATACAGGTTCAACTGTCGGTGGTTCTACCCGGGTACCTCTGTGTACTCGGGGTCTTCCTCCACCTGTAATTAGCTGGACGTCGCTATATGATTGAAATACTATCGCAGCGACGGTAAACTCCAATACAACAACAACATCATCAACTGTAGTATGATTCGATAAATGCTGATAAATTTATCTTTTTTGAGTACTTTCATCTCGTGCTCATCGCTACTGAATTTCCGACATTAGTAGCACCTCGTATAAAAGAAAGGAAGTGGCAAATTTACTAAGATTTGTGAAGGTTGATCTTCATGACAATCCTGACGATTTTATCCTGGTTATATAATGTTCAAAGATAGCAATTTTCAAATGCTGGTGAGCATTAACTACAACCCCAGTAGGAAAGGTAAAAGGAAACAATGCTTTAATTCTGCATTTAATTTTAAACTCTTTTTTTTCCCCTAGTATTTGCATCAGGATGTTCTTCTCTTTGATTCCCAAATCCCTGATAACACACACGTATTCACATCTCGTGATCACAGAGCTTACATCAAGTCTGCGGTCCAATTGCCAATAAACGTGTTTTTTTGGACATCGTAAAATTAGTGTTGTTTTTTTTTCTTGTTTTTTTTTTTTGACATTTAGATGTTAAATAAGACATTGAAAATGAGTTTAATTATTACTGCTTTTGCGAATGGGTGATTAATATACAAATTTGATTCCAAAAAAATCGATTTTCTTTTCATTTTCTTTTTTTACACTGGTACAAGTCATTGATGCCATACAATGAAATTTGTATTAACAAGGAAAACTACTGAGTACTTATTTTTGATTGGCATGTCGTCTGGCATTAAACTTATGATCATAGTAATAAATATTTTACCGAGTGGTGAATATGAGGCGTTAGATAATACGTGATCATTCTCTCCCCAATCAACATATTTCCACTGGCCGTGGGAACTTCAATACCGGAAATCCAGATTAAATCCCCATGGCTGGCAACCTAAGTGTATACGTGCACGTGTTTGCCCGTACCATCGTTATACTATAGACAAATAACTATGCTCCTGTTAAGGCATGTCCGTAAAATCGCTATACATGAAGTGCAGCAGTTCACGCACCTCTGGCATGTAAATTACCATAGGTGTATCTGACAGGTATATGGCAAATAAAAGTTTACGATACATTGAATATGCTAGCCCCCACAGTAAAGTGGTATATTCGTTACAATATCAATTTGATGTGGAAAAAAACAACAATATTAAAACAGTTCCAAAGTACAAGCCACTTGACTTTCTCTTTTACTTGTTCCAGTTTATGCTTAACTTAACATTAGGACTCTCAATCATTTGATTGTTTTTGAGTTTTTGATTTTTCACGAAAGTGAAATAGAAGTGGCGTCAGTAAAATAACTATATATAGTATTATAATTGTTCGCAAGTGCTTATGCAATATGCTTTCCTACACGTGTTCTATAGTAGCGTCGACTGAATAAAATCTAGTTGATATCTATTATTGAATGATATATATTTGTTTTTTCTTGTGGGTGTTACTTTCGAGCGACATTTTATTTCATAGGGGATTTGCCTATGGGACATATAGATTCCTTTTGAAATAATATGCATTTTAGACGAAACACACTCATACAGCATGTTTCTCTAATTTGCCAGTTGTTATTAACTGGTTTTCGGATATTCCTTTTGCAAATTTAAATGCTTGGATGTATTATATAATGATCATACAGTATGTTAACTATCGGACACACACGCACACACACACAGAGGGAGAGAGAGAGAGAGAGAGATATTTCAGTTATCTTCGAAGTGGATTGAGTAATAAATGTTTAATAAAAAAGAAAGAAAACAACATGATATAAAATGATTTATTTTTTTATTTATTCAGTTGTGCATGTCACCTGGTCAATACAAAAAAATGAGACAGTTGGTTAATCTCTGATAATGTTGTTTACGTTTTTTTTTTCCAGATTACACTAAATGTAACACAACACAAATTTCCAATTTAGTAATATTTATGTCAAATTTTCGTCTTACTGTTCATATTCAGAGGATATGTTACAGACACAAAATCATTAAAATTCTTCCTGAACCGCCCTTTACTTGATCAACATTTGAAAAAAATTATAAAATGAAAAGTTACCAGTGGTCATAACTAAAACATGCATTTTTCATAGATCAGTTAACTGTGGTCCTAATGACATTTTCTTGTTATGTTTTCTACACACGTTTTGATAAAAACCTATTAGGACGGATGAAATTACTGACCAGTTATTGAACTTAACCTTACACTAACCAAATAAGATGTGTTACATCAGGTAACTGAGTTTCTGTGTCCTCCCCAAAAGGTTAACTTTCGGACATGAATAAAATCTGCGGCATTTGTAATATTGCTGAATATTCCTAAATAAAACCTACTTTTAAATGAATTAATTTAAACATAGAAATTACTTCGTCATTGGTCAAAACACATGAACGTGGCTTATCCTTTTACCAAATATTTACGTGTTTTTGTTGCCTTTGCAAACAGAGTACATATTAAAACTGTCTGATCAGGGTCTCCTCTGTTTGCTTATACAATATTTTAGCTCAGATTCTAAGAATCTATAGAGCAAAGAAATAACCATTGTTTCATTAATATTCATCTAGTAAAAATGTGTACATGAATAATCATAAAGGAGTTAAACACATTGTGTGCACAATCAGTTACTACACAGACGTGAGCAGAAACAATTACATTGTAACAATATCACACAGTACTTTAGATGATCATACAATTTAATACCAAAGCAACTTAATATTTACCACTGCTAAAACTGTATGCGAACCGTTGTTAACTCCATTTTTTTATTTTACGTCGAGAAAGGAAATACACGATTGTATGGTACATTGATGCATTTTTAGAAGAGCTTGTAACCATCCTCATTGTGAAGCAGAATGTTTTTATGCAACTCGTATACTTTTGACTTTCATAAATGCATGTATGGTGTTTGTACAAAAGAGTTTGTCAATAAGTATAAATACATGATATATTCAGCCGACATCCAGTTTCAACCTTTATATTCACGCTTTGAATTGTACAGACAGAAAACACCAACATTTATATCATAGATGAGGCAAATGAGCAAATAATCGTTGAAACATTTTCAAAGACGGATGCTGTGAAATTCTAAATAAAATGTTTTCTTTTCTTACAAATAACATCCATTTACTCCTCAACATTTTCCCAAAATTTACACGGACACAATCACTCGTTTCAATCAGATGTTACAGTAATGGACTTTCATATCTACTTTAAAGCATTTAATGCTTGCTTCACATGATGACACAAGTAACAAGAGTAAATTGGCATATCTCATAAACGTTTATTTATTACAAATAAATGTTGCAATAATTTTAGCGTTAACTGAAATGTAAATAGAAATTTGGGACAAAATTGATAACTAATTTAACTGAAATTTCTGGGACAGAGGTTTATCTCATCAGACAAGCAGGAGTAATACATTTATGTGAGGAAATGTCCTTTAGATATGCACATGCTTGCCTAGACAATTTATTTCAAACCCTTTAAACAAAACACTCCTACTCAAAAATGACATTTGTTAAATCTTGATAACAAAGAACTGGATGTTTTAATATTATTAACTGATAAAACGGCAATGTCATGCCAAACAACATCATATTGCTAGATAAAATTCAACAAAGCAAAGAATCTTCTTATTATGGTCGAAATGTGTTCATATTTCTTTTTCGTTTTGTCTCATTTCTTCGACATTAAACAAGCCTATATTATACGTTGAACGGCAAGCTAAAATCCTCATTGTCACGTCTTACCATTCACATTAAATCATGAATATGCTTTGGGTCTGTATTGATTTCAATATTTACTTTTCTTTAAAACAGTCCAATTCCTATCATTCCATAAACAATTGGTTTACTAAAGCATACATGTAAACATGCGCTATTTCATCATACCTATTTCTTATAAAACACACGCGAACACATGCAGTCTCAGAGAAAATGTGTACAGTGTTGCATAAGACAATTGCAAAAGAAAATCTACGGGAATCAAACATTACTTTATCAGTAAGTGGTGTGTCCATCACATTCGCTTATGACAATAACTGATACGCTTTTATACATAAAATTATTGCATAGTAAATAATAATTAAACATTAATAAGATGGCACAAATCATTAGCTTTGCTTGCTCTAAAAACTCATTTACATAAGATTTATTATAATGCAGTTCATTCATTTCAAATTAAAATTATTTGGTTAACTTTGCTATGTATCTTCTCTATTTTTTTGTATAATGATATATCCTAAAATGATTCTCTAAACATTTTGTTTCAAATCATTGGATTTTCACATTGCAAAAGAAAGAAAGAAGCTACCTTGAATATTTGACATGAGATGATTGAATGTTTGTATTTATCTTTTTTCAGTTTCATACAATATCTGCAAAATATTGTATACAAATTATATAGATGAAAATGAACTTAATTACATATTCGATTTATGTATATTTCACAAATTCGTGGTAAATAAGGCTAATTTTGGGTGCTTTGAATCAAGCACTCAAATGTTTTTATTTTAATTTATTACTAGAACATAAGCAAAATGAATCAAAGGAAAAGAATATATTGCTAATATGATATACATAAAAGCATCTTATTACACTTCACAACTTCATTAAGCTCATCATGAAAAAACAAGAGTAACATAGCATCTAAATTAAACCGATAAGTGCGGCTACAAAATGGGTAATATTTCATTCATACACTTTTTTTAATACTATAACGATCAGTCCTGTGATTTATTTCTTTAAACTTAATTTTTGGTTTAACTTGAGGAACAAGTTGACACAGTTTCGCCCCAAGATGAGGATGATGTCCATTAAGCACATCCACTGGTAATCCGTCACGATATTTTATACATAATTTTCAAGGACCATCACTGCCCAAGGTTATTAAATACGTATTGATTCAGGTTTTGAATTCAAAGCAGAATTGCATAAGCGAGTCTCTTTTCAGGCGCGAAAGCATTTCGAACAATATTCAGAATATATCACAACGATAAACACATGCTATTCCATTAGATGCAAAGTTCACGAATTTGGAACAGCTGTTGTATACCTACAGAGTATATCATACATGTTTTTGTGTCCCTCAAGATATTAATTTGTTCCTACTACAATTGGACAATACTTAAGCGGTGGCCTTGACATTTATGCAGGCTTGTGAAGTTGCATTAAATAGTAGCTCCAGTAGCAGATATTGAAGACAATAAATAACAATGGGAAGACAATCCTCGATCCGACATCGCAGTACATTGCCCAACGGACGCCGCAGCTGACCTTCTTCCTTTTGGACGTCGCTCCACCACTCTCAGGATCGTGGCTGTCCTCACTCCATTTCTGAAATAAGAAATATATTTAACCTACATTTATAAATTAATAGAACACTCAGGGGATTGTCTGTAGATATTTCTTTTTTTTTCTTTTTCCTATTCTTCAAGAATATTTTTTAACCTTTACTGACCCTAAACTTAATCTGTATAAAGAAAATTGTATTTCTAGTGGTTTTTATATGATGAAAATTATATGATTATATGTTAAATTTATATATGTAGATATATGCAGTTTGATATTGTAAGGTGGTGAGTAGGATGGTTCCCCGACCTACTTCCATCAGAAGACGGAGATAATAAAGGTTAAAAAAAAAAAAAAAAAAAAAAAAAAAAAAAAAAAAGAAATATATGATGTATTGTTAATTATGATAAACCGTTTTTAATCATAAAAGGTTAACTATATTTAGAAAAGGCAAAGCAAGGGAATACCGCCGAAATGTTGTTTAGTTATGTTGAGTTAGAAAGAAAAGCGCGTTTTTGTTGAACTTTTCAAATTCGACAATATTTTGAAAAAAAAAACAAACTAATTTATTGAGATTCAATGTACACGTAGTGGCTTAATTGATGTAGTTACTCTACGGCCACCTATTGATAAGGACTACATCACTAGAAAAAATCAGTTTAATCAGAACGTTCACCCTACAATACTTTTTATCAATTCATGTAGTGCATTTATTAGGACTATATATAGAATAATTGTATTTAAGGACTCACTGTACGAACACCCGCGGGTATGTGTGTTTATTTGTTTGATTATATTGACGTGTATGGTGTTACTAAACTGAGTCTTAAGTATTAAGTTTTAACAACTTTTTGTGCACACACAAATACATACATTCAAATGTTCCTGGTTCGCTTGGTTGTTAGAATACTTGTCTTCCTCTTGTTTTGGCTTCCGTGGAATGCTGAAGAGTTTGGTAAATTTAAAGGTTTTATTTGTGTCTTTTCTTATAAGCACATTTGCTACTGCAAACTCAATTAGAGCGAAGAACACAAACATCAAGCAAGTTGACATCCATATGTCAATGGCTTTGGTATAAGACACGTGAGGCAGAGACGCGTTGACGCCGGAACTTTGCGTCGTCATGGTGAGCACCGTCAAGACGCCAAGTGATATCCGGCCCGGCACGGCTGTGACGTTCAACCAGAAGGAAATCCAGGAGAGCATGACGACCAACACACTTGGAATGTACATTTGAACAAGGTAATACCCGATGTTTCTGGCTAAGATGAACTCGACGGCTAGCGTGCTATGGTTACCTGTGAAAGAATAAACACATTTTCAGATACCTGTAATGAAAGTTTACACTGGTTTTAGGAAAATGTAAGCGTACATGTAATATGAAAGAGTTCACTGAACTCAGCCGTGTTTGTTGTTTATTTTGTGTAAAAAAATGTGATCGAACGGAAAATGGATGGAACGAAAGATACAATGTAACAAACAATCTTAACAGTTCCAAATGCAGTAAACAGTTAATTCAGGAAGGTCGTTCAGTTGTATTTTTGCACCTTTTTGAAATAATATCAGTTTGGCAAACAGTCGATATGAAGAGATATGCTTATTCATTCTACAATGTCAAAATATTTTGAAATGGAATTTTATAAATCCCAATGTAAACCTTGGTGAAAAAAATGATATGTTCCGTTCTAAACCATTTGTTCTCCAAATTTCCCCAAGAAAGACTGCAGTTCTGTGTTCAGTTAACAATTACAAGTATTAAATTGGCTGGAGAAAAACAAAATTCTTATTAAGTCACACCGAAATGCCCTGTTCTGAAGCCATTTATTATTCCTTTGGAAGTAAAACAAGTTTTTTTTATCAATATTCTCTGTAAATTAACTAATACAGGCAGAAATATCGTCTCTAAAGAATACAAACTGGAAACTATTGCCTGTACTGACTACAACGATTAGGGAATGTTCGATGACATTTATCAAATATGTAACAAGACTTCCTTCTGTACGTCCTGTCAAATATCATTGTATCCCATTCAATAGACGGCTACGGTCATTATGAGCCAAACAGGCACAGTGGAGAATTCTTGTCAAATTTGTACTTTACTGATATAGGCATAACCTGACAATCAAGTTATATTTTGGAAAAAGAAAAACAACTGGTTCCTGTTGTTTTCACTCGAGGGAATCAAATTGAAAGAATGTTTGGTTTTGTTAATTATAACATTTTATGCAGAAATTCTTGATAACTTTTGAAAATCAGACTTAAAATCTGCTAGATTAGCTTAAAAAATCCGGGAAATAAAATTAGAAATCAAATTCTAGTATATCATATTTGGTTTACTGGCGCAGTTCATAATATTTTAATAATCATAAAAAAGTATAAGAAGTGCCCTCTTTGTTAAACAATTAATAGCATCCAATCCATAGTTTTTTATGCGAAGTGAATCTAGCATTTAATGAACGTTGAACGTTCTTTGAAGAATCCCAAACTTTTTTCCCAATGCATCGTTTTAATTGGTTTTCCAATCTCTGGACTGTAATAAATAGTATTCCACGTTTTATCTTTTTTTTTTATTGGGAATTAAATCAATTAACTTATATTTCATTAACTTCTCCAATTAAGCCTATTTTGCCAAAATTTTCCAGAAGCTTGTTAAGCAATGACGCCTATTTTTCAGATATTTCGTGCGGGAAAACTGTAATTGTTTAGCATTTGATATTGTTTAATACCGTTCGTCAAATAAATCATCTAGGGACGAAATAGTATTTTCTTCATGATTGAAACAACAGTGATATTCACGATAGAGTGGTCCTAAAAGGGATTGATGGTATTTGGAATATATTTTATATTTTGTGAACTAGAGCACACAGTTTAATGACTAAACGATTTCTCATAGACCGGAAACAACACCCCAGTTAGCATTGTACCAAAATTACAACCAACTATTTAATAACTAAGCGGGTTATTTTTACAGTCTTTAGAAACGAGCTCGTGTCAGTTTTTTTATCTTATCTTTTTGTTTGCGTGTAAGATAAATAGCATAGACGCCTTGTAGTTAGTATTTATTTTCCAAAATCAATATATATTAATGTGAAATTTCAGAAATTACAAATCCGCTGGGAAATCTAGATACAACCTTTGGGAAATTTATTAATTGCGATAGTATGTGATAACGCGGTCCGATATCGTATATTTATGAGTGTAATTGTAAAATTGAGATCATGTGATGACCTTTTCATTTGCCTTCAAAATGTCTTCTGTAACAAATGGCTAGGAAGGTAAGTACATTGTAGGCATTGTCCAAGATATACACTATGTAGGCGCTTATAACATTGAAATAGATTCCATTCCGATTTGCACTTACTCAGAGATTTTGTTGACATGGCCTATTATAGACAACCAATTGTTTAACCAATGTGCTTTAGTAGAGGTGAATATTATACATTACCTACATTTATATATCTTATCATTTATATATCTTAAAATTGACTTGTTTAAACAGCCAAAGATGGCTGTTATATGTCATTTAAAAGTAAATTGTTGTTAGCTTGTATGACAGCAGCTTAAGACAGCTGAATGGTTAGAACATTTGTCCCTTATCATGAAAGTCCTTGTTATTATCCCAAAACAGCTGGTCAGAAAGTACTCCTGGCCTTAAAATAGACCGAAGCAAAACAATGCAGTCGTATAATATCATTTTGCATGGGACCATTTTCTCCATTAAGGTAAAATTTATAATACAATACTTTGGCATCAAATGCTGTATATTAAATGCATCTAATTCTCTTTTAAGCTTATAGCTTACAATCATGTATTACATATAGCCCGAAAAGCGCTTGTGATTTAACAAGGGGCTATTACAATTCCTAGAATTTTTATGAGAAAGTTTAATTTAAATATGTTTTATTTTAATCTTCAGCGGAGACTGCATTATGAATTCAATTTTGTGGACAGTTACTTGTCGTATGTGAATAAATGGAAACGTGTAGAAAATGTGTATTCTAATGAGAGTTGGAGAAGAAATCAAATAAACATACCCACCTTTCAATAACCGTACTTAATGCAAAGTAATACTTATAAAATCTGATCTTATAATTAAATACGTATCTAAATAAACACTCACTCTACTGCGAAAAGACTTTGCAAATGGTCTGATAATGATAAGTTTTATATAATCAAATGGGACCGAAACAATTATCTCAGTCTTTAATTTAACAGAATTACATATTTTATAAAGCACTTTTAATGTTTTTATGTTACTATTCATATCTACTAGCATTTGGACCATGCATCATTTTTGAAATCCTAATTATTGGCTCTTTTTAACTTTTCTATAATCCTACTTATATACCTTCCCTGAGCTAGGTGCTCAACTCACAAGAATAGTTCGAGAACAAGTTGGCCCAGAGACAGGATAATTGGACTTGGTGTGACGTCATGTCGGGGGTTGGTGTGACGTCATGTCGGGGGGGGGGGAGTTAGCTCCATTCAAACAAGACAACCATGCAACATACTGTTGCATGAACATACAGGATTGCAAGAAAGAGCATAGTTTCCTACCCGATCCTCTCCGAACTCTTGAATACATATCCGTATTGATATCGAGGATTTCAAACTGCGGTAATGAGGTTTTGTTTTCTAACACCACGGACTCCCCCTCTGTCTGTTCCCACTCCAGAACTATGTTACCCTCATTGTAAGAAACTGAAAAAGTAGGTCAACAATAATCTTATACATATCTTTAATAATCAGTATTTCAGGATTGATAAAAATCTAAATATACTCGTACATTACACGTCTTATATGTGTAGTACAAACTTTTCATATAAATACATATATGTATTTCTATGTCTCATATAAATTCGATATACTCGTATACCATTCTTATCAATTATAAACATTCATTATTTTAAAAAAAAAATCCTTATTTAATATATCGTTTATATCGACTGGAAATCATTTTAACAAATAGCGTAATCCCTATCAACAGTTCCTGCAATGGAGTTTTATAATACGCTTGGGACAACTTTCTTGTGCACATATGGTTTAAAAGCTCCCATGTGCATACACTGTATCTATGTGTTTTAAGCATTCACATCGTTAGATATGAACCGAATTGGTATCGTATTCCCAAGTTTTGTATATTTCATATGAAATCAGATATGATCTAAACATAAATTCTCTAAATGTAATTTTGTAATACCTTGGTCCTAAATCATGTTATTTTCAAAATATTAGCTTTCAACTCCAATCAGATTTTGGAATTAAATTTGAGCTTAAATTTAGTGTCCTCTTCAGTATATTAAAGAACACGACTGTTGCTATATCATGGACCGTGCAGTTAAATTGAAACAAATCGCTAAAATATTAAAACTAGAAACTCGTAATACGACTTATATCAAATCAAAGTAGATGGATGCTGTATTTGCGGTCAAAAAGTATTTTAGATTAAATATTCACAATAACGTAAACATTTTAATTATATCGTTTCAGAAGAATGTTGATTTAAAATCATACTTACAACTTTCGATGAGAATGTTGCATTTTTGTTTGTCAAACGGGTAGTTCCGGAAGTTCATTGGGCAACTTAAAGTTAGTGAAAGCCTGAAATTATAGCAAGTATCTCTTGATTTTTTTTATACCATAGACGTATCTGCATATCAAAAATTCAGTCACAGTAAAACCACAAAAGGTTCACAAAAAAGACAGAAAGAAACCATTCTAAATAGTTAAATCACAATACATCTTTACAACGTTTATCAAGATTATCATTATAGGCCATTCATGGCTCATTCCGTTGAAACGTAATTTACTTTCGTGGGTAAATGTTCTAATTGCTCTGATATTAATGAAAATATCATCTTCTTAAAACAATTAAAAGCTGCAGAAATCCTAGCTAACCTTGTTGAGTAGGTAATATTTCCTCCACGGTACACCCGCAACATCTCGTTGGGCATTAGTACATTGTGATAATAGGCTCTCTTCTCATTTGCAAAATAAAGATCTGGCACCCAGAGCTTATCCAGGTTCTTGGCGTCTAGTTCTACATACCCGTCCCCAATGTCATCAAATCGGTATTTTGAGAATCGTGAGTCGTACCAGCTCAGATGAAGCAGGATGGTCACCGTGAAGTCCTGGAAACACGTCAGATATACTGGATATATGCAAATAGTCACGTTCACTTAGTAAGACTCTCTGATGTACACAGGGTACTTCCAAATTCCCAACTGCATTTTATTACATTCTAATATTTTTTTTAGATTTTAAACTGATACATGTCTTAAGGGAACTCTCTTCCACTGGAAGACTGATTAAACGCATTTAAAAGTTTTTAAGATGCAATATATTTATGTCTCTTTTCAAGCCTGTGACCGTCTAAGGTAGACCTGTAAATATGTACAAACGAAACTGTTTTATAAAAGGATTTTTTTCTGTAAATTATGGCATTAAAAGAAATTATCGTGTTACTTTTCTATTGACGAATTTTGTTTGATGTTCTGGAGTACCAATATACGCATATACACTTATAAACCTAGAAAATTGAGGTACAATGTTGGAGTCATAGTATCAATTATTATAATTATTGATAAAATCTATGTGGCTATTTGAACATAGCGTATCCTCGATTTTTTTTCCTTCAACATGCAGGTCTCATCCGGCATCATAAATACCACTACTTATTATTACCCGTTGGCTTAGTATATATGATTTAACCAATGTCATTATATAAAAGGTGAATGCACGATCATGATACATAATTTTGAATTTTAATAACAAACAGTTTATACCCAAAACCACTTTATGATTGGTTACTATGAGTCCATTAAACTGAAAATATGTAGTGCCAATACATCTAACATTATCTTACCATGTTTGCCTCGCTAATGTCGTCAAAGTTTTCAACATGGATTTCACACTTTATCCTTGTAGGTATGTCTGCAAGTAAAATATGAACAAACCACTATATCTTACAAGACCAACATGACTGAACCCGTACATAATACTAACTTTCTGTCATCTCCATGTAATTATGAAAATATCTTTAAATAACGTTGGGCATTCAGAAATAAAAATATTAGCAAAAATCCTGTGCCAGGCATAAAAGAAAATGAAACCAAGTACTTTGCAAATACGCATGCACTATCTTTGCATCTCATACTATTGATATTATTTTTTCCACTCTGAACCGATAATGTTTTTGTTTTTTTTTTGCCTTTGGGCAAGGGTTTTTGAGATTAAGACGTGTCATAAGCACTCTGATGGAACTAGTATTTACAAAATATCGCAAGCAAAAAATGAGAGAGTTATCAGCTTATGTGCCAGTTTGTCAGATCGATACCGGAACTGTATGTTTTATTAATGATAGTATCAGGTAAACATCACTTGTCAGAGTCTGAAGATGCACGGAAACAGATGGCATCATCAAACACTGCAACCCGTAGTGTGTACCTCATCGGACACACAATTTGGGGAGTACATGCATCTATATTCATTCTCTTGGATTACTTTGTTTTTATAAAATCTGCTCATTAAATAGATATTATGAAGCATCATCTGAAACCTTCAGTCCTTTGATATTCCTATACTGCAGATATATCTGTAAAAAAGCTGTATCATTCAAGTTGATAAATTGGTTGTCTCACATTAGAGACTTACAGGTGAATTGCCCCGGAAAACTGACTAATCAAGACAAATATAGAATCTTTGGCTTGACATGGTATCACACTGGCACGATGTGTTAACTGAAAGTATTTGTTTGAAATTAGACTTCGAACGGTGATATGCTTATCATGACGTATTACGTAAATTCAGTTTATTAACCGTGTATCGCACAAACAGAATACAGTCTGATAGGAAAGCAATATCACATTTGAAAGACTTATGTTTATACCTACAAATTAAACTGAATGGTCCGAAACAAGGAAAGATCTCCATATCGAAAAAAGAAAACCAAAAAAAAAAACCAAAAAAAAAACAAACTATTATTTCATGTAGATTTGAAAATAATCTTCTCAAAGCATTTTAATTCCCTATAAGGTTGCCAGAAAATTTCATTGTCTGACAAGACATTGAAATAGTCATGCCCCAGCGGGTATCGAACTAAGAAGTCATTGCAGTTGTAAGTGCATGTTGAAGGCTCAATCTAGCACATTTTGTCGTGTAACAAGTCAATTTAGTTTTGTAATTCATTGTCAACACTGCACTGGTCTAAACAGGTGGCATTAACAAAATTTCCCGAAATGAATGTTCATAACCTGTAACCTTAATCAACACTGCACTGGTCTAAACAAGTGGCATTAACAAAAATTTCCCGAAATGAATGTTCATAACCTGTAACCTTAATCAACACTGCACTGGTCTAAACAGTGGCATTAACAAAATTTCCCGAAATGAATGTTCATAACCTGTAACCTTAATCAACACTGCACTGGTCTAAACAGTGGCATTAACAAAATTTCCCGAAATGAATGTTCATAACCTGTAACCTTAATCAACACTGCACTGGTCTAAACAGTGGCATTAACAAAATTTCCCGAAATGAATGTTCATAACCTGTAACCTTAATCAAGGCTAAACTGATATTATTCTATTACAATTCAACATTTAGTAATTATATTTAACCCTTACAATTCTATGACCACTTGTGACTGGCATTGCGACCGGTGCAGACCAACTGCACGGTTTGTTATTCAGTCAATATTTTTAGCAAGCCCCCTCCCACCCAACAAATAATAGTACAGTTTAAAATGAAGAAAGGACAAGTCCAGTTCAGAAATTAAGCATGATGAGGGTTAATTTCTCTACTTTAACCTTATTTCGGAGATTTAACATTACGGAATGATATAATAACTATGATTTTAAGTAAACACCATTTTTGAGTGAAAAAATGTAATATGAATAAATTCAACAAATGCTTGTAAATGATAGTAGAAAGTAATGTTGGAAAGATATATATAATTAAGGCTTCATCCAGTTCATGCACTGATTATCAAAATACAGTCTTGCACACAAAGCTTGAGCCTTTGATACTATTTACATATTATACAAACAGTTGAATACTACACATACGCAAAAATAACATAAAATGTTTACACATGATAAACGTGCGTCATGTTAACACGGGGAAATGCATGTAACTTTGAAGGGTTAATATAAAATGATCAAGTATTATTACCTTTATCGTATTCAGGGGGTACGCTGCTTTCAAAATTTGTCATTTGACTGGTGATGAAATTAAGGAAATCCTCTCTGAAAATAAAGATACCATATAATAAAAATCATGATAAAATTATACAGTGCATACAATAGTTTAAATATACCTGTACAAGTAATATATATTCAAATCAACAAGACAACAGCATAATTACTGGGTTTGGCTGAATCTCTCTTTTCATGAAATAAATATGGGAAATGTTGCAGATTGTGTCTGGTAAATATCGCGAGATTACCATTATCTACACATGACTTTACGATGTTAATTAGGAACTTTGTTCGCATGAATAATTTATAATCCATTTTGAATATTTCAGGAATGTTTTATTACTTATTGCACCATGAATGCACCAACATCGCTTTAACTAAAATATTTCAAGTTCGTTGTTCAGCTACTGCCTCATTGGCAAACCTCTTGTAGATGGTGTATTGTGGGTAAAGGAACTTAAAATATTAGTAAAACGTTAGTTAAACACAACTTCAGAATGTTTGCATACACTGTAAAATCCACAAATATGTGCGAATATTTGACTTTCGCTTTATTTGCATAGTCGATAAATTCAGAAGTATAATTCTCGAATCATTTTCTATTTTCGTATACTTTATTTTACATATTTCAAAAGTATTCCGGCGCAGAATACGGACATTGGTGTATAAGGTTGTCCCAGAATCCCGATGTGCCATCATGTCACCTCTATGCGGCATAATGTCATAATGTCATAAAGACATCTAAGTAGTCTGGGATGGGATGTTAAATCAAATCAAACTAGAAACTTTTCAGGTGCAAGATTCTCTCTAAAAAAACAACAACAAATATTTGACTTATAGAATATACTACTGGTTAACATATGAAGATACACTCGAATTTAAACTATATTTCCCTCTCTATGAAAGTTTTTTTTTGTCATACTCAAAAGCTGTTGAACGGTAGGAATCCTTTGAATTCAGAGAAAACTTATTAATCACCCCTTTTGAAAATAATCTTGAGAGTACTGTCAGTCGAAATGAATCACGGGAAAATGTTGATATGGCACGTGATGACAAGTCATTGAATGTTGATTCTTTGATACGAACGTAAACGTTCAGTTGTACCCTATTTTTCCCGAAAACACCCCGAGTTTTCTTATAGTTCGTGGAAACTTTAGTCAAAGGTGGAATATCTGAGATTCTTCAATTCATCTCATTTGTTGTAAGGCATTTAAGCTTAAAAAAGGGTTTGTAAAGAAATGCCAGCTATGTAGAATAAATCACGGAATATCTCCCAAAATGCCGAGGTTTTATTACCGCTAGCATAAGATTCGAGAAGGGAAATAGAATATGCCCCTGGGCTAAAATCAATGCTGCTTGGAAGAATGAATAGGCATTTAATCTCATAGATGAACTTGTTAAGTGTATTTATGCTTCAAACGTCTCCTACAATATCGTGTGGAATGAAAGCTCGACTTATAACGCGCTTCACATCCTCTCTTTAATAACAATTACTTCGCGTGGTTTAATTTACACACAGACCTGGGATTGCACTCCTCTTTAATCATACGTTTTAAAATCACACACAAATATACCGTTACGCTGAACCACGATCGAAATATTTATTTTATTGCTTTTATCATCGCGCAATTATACTTACTAATTGCATTTTGACAGAAAAGTAATTTTAAGGTTTAATAATCACATCAAAATAACTCAGTAATTTTCGCATTTTTTACTGTAGAAAGGCATCGTTTCCTTACAGTTTAAAGTGGAATAATAAAAAGCAAAAACAAAATAAAGAGATAACTACATCGATATTTTTTGCATTAAAGCTTTAATGCAAAGAAAATCCCCAGTACGAAAACACAAAACATTTTTTTTTTAATTTGCGTGCCGTTGCTAGTGTATATCTCATGTGATTCTATTACAATATTGTTGCAATTAATAACTAAGCAACATTCTTGCATAAACATGGTTATAGTTCAATTAAAAATAAATTAATGTACATGCAGAATGTCCCTAAAGTCCATACAATCTTTATATGAAACCTATATTGTTCTTTCATTAACTGATGGGCAAATGTATCGTGAACTGTAGAATATATAATGTATAATTCGTCGTATGCTTTCAGAAACTAGACGAGTTTCTGATAAAAATGCTCACGTTTTTTTTTTTTGGAGCCTCGCAATTTTCTGAGAAATCTATCCCTCCTCTCATTACTTCTTAGATTATCGTAACATTGCTGTATATTTAACAGATGCCTCACTGTTGTAAACTTTGTTGTCAGAAGGATCCATCATGAGACGCCTAACATTATTTCACCTACACTGCTCAAAATAGCTGTAAGTACACAAACCATTGTTTGATACGCTGTAAAATAGGAGACCGACATTGCGAGAACGTGTGGTCCAATGCCTTTGAATGTGCCATTTTTAAATAAAAAGTTTAATCAAATTAAACTAGCCGTCAGAAAATGCATGTTTATTCGGCATTCAGAATACTCTATTTAAATTATTGATAATCCAGGAAATGATATGGCAATGACGTTATGTATACAGTAATATGTCAATAACAGAATCCTCGAGGACCCACTGTCAGCCGGTCCGTAATAAAGAGGTTATCTCAGATTAAAGTTAATGGAAAATCAGGTAGGCGCGCCTTAGTGGCGGTTTTTACACCAGAATCAGAATCTTTATTTCCGATCTGTAAAAGACATCTCCATTTTACACATCAAACTTTACTGTAATACATTAAGTATCAATAATAGCATATATAGATGCTTTTATACAAAACAAAATATTTACAAATATCAGATAACTATGAATTAAATTTTGTCACATTTTTCTTTTCTTAAGTAGTTTAAATTTATCGATCTAAAGCACCATATTAACAGCATGATACAAAGTTGTCAATATCATACATTTTATTTTTTACTGTATTTTGACATCTTGTGGAATTTAAGGTCCTTTAAAGCTGCTTACATGCGAACCAAAACTGACTGAAAACACAACAAATGGCAAAATAATACTATTTTCTCAAATTTACTTACGGGAATATACATTTAATATATTTTCATTTTGTAAAGGAAATGTCTGAAATAAGCACTTCGATATTTATTTCGTGAAAGTAGGACTAACTTGCATATTAATAGTGTTGTGATAATTCTTTGCGTTATAGTTTCTTGTCTCTCTTTTTTTGATGGTGATTTATGGTCAAAATACAACTAAAACAAATATGATTGTGATTAAACAGTGGTAAATCGAACAAAAACTTGTACATTATTCAACACATTAAAAACATGTTAAGTTAGAAATGAATTGATTTTTATACATACATGTATATTTTCTCAAAACTCAATTTATAGGCAAGGTATAAATATTTCAAAATCAGAAATGCTGTCTTTATGATGCAGTCCACGATTGGCAGCTACATTTTGTTTTATATAAATTTATACTTAAAAGTTCGTATTTTGAATGACGTATATGTAATCAGCAACTAATGTATGTACATAAATTTGAGTGGTTGGTAGAGTTGTTGTCCTACTTTTCCAATCAGGATCTGTTTGATTGATCTCCAAAATCCACGAGACGTCAGCAGGTCTGAAGGATGATCATTCTATGGTGTTTTCTATCTTTAATCATGTATGCCACATAAAGTAAATAGACAAACTATCTGCAAACCAAGATATGTAAACAGTTGTCAGGTACCAGGAGACGGCATGCAAACTGATAATGCTGAAAAGTCGAACATTCTGCATCATCTGGGACACATGGACATTAGAAAAAATCTATTTTTAGCACAACTGGTAAAATGGGATTTTTTTGCAAGTGAGGAAACGGTAATATAATAATGTGAGCTACGTTGAATTTGAAATGTTGCATGAATCACGAGTGTCTGTTTGCCAATAATCAATATCTCAAGAAATGATTGATATTTTTTTCTTCTTAAAAGAAGATTTTTTGTCTTATTATATTTAGATATTCTGGCATCGTGAAATCCTTTGCGTATTATTTCATTTGTAAATTTGAAGTTTAAGGAATCTGCAAAGCTCATTTGTTACGAAAAGAATAATTTAGCATGCAATAGGGAATACACTTCAAAGGTTAATAAAAATACAAATCATAAATTGAAGGCAACTTATTTCTGTATTCAACTGTATATATTTCACAAATGAGAATACGAATTCTCGCGTGGTAATCTGACATTTCAAAAATGATTTTATAAATTTATTATTCATTAAAATTCCATTATTTGATTCGTTACGTATTGCTTTTAATATAATTGCGTGTAAAAGGCCCAAGCATAATTATTTTGGCTTATTTTGACAGATTCTAGCAACATTCAAATACACTTGAATTATGATTCCTTGTCACATATAGCATGTAAAATATTCAATGAGAACATCGTGTTTTTGTACAGAAAATAACTGGTTGAAGTAGAAAGATTCCACATTCACATTTCACATCAAAATGTCTTATGTTTTGAAGACGGGGTAATCACCATAGCAACCGAATATATTAGGTTCAATCACTGTATATGAACGTCATCAAAATACATATCATTATACGTCTAATTGATAATGAGAAGCACAAACCCCAGCAGTACTTTGTTTTATAAACGCCGTTTAAACTTAATTTAATTCCTTTTCATTTGCACAATACATGAGAGGATACATTTAAAGTCAAACTTCAAGTTAATGTATTTTTAATATCTTATCAACTTTAACAATACGATTATATATCTATTAAGTTGCAATCGCACAGTTTCAGCTCAGAAGGGTTGTCATATATGCTTCAATGAGAATGAAGGAAATAAACGTGCAAATGCATCTTTCGTAACTGGATAATAATTTATTCGACCGGTTGTTTAAAAATGGTTCTGGTATAGCTCCCTCGCTAGGTGTTCAGAAAATAAGGATAATTCAGGACTGGTCGTTTCGATGTCAGGATAATGTGACAGGATGTGGTATCATGTCACTTGTCTACGGCGTAATTTCGTAGAGCGACGGCATTATATATCCCCAAACCCCCTAATACTCTCTAATACTTTAAAACACTCGATGGGACGTTAAATCGAATAAAAAAATATTCGATACGCATCGTTAATCAACCCTGTCATAAACAGCCAGTCAAGAGAAGCAACTAGCTGCTTAACTAATGAAAAATATACGAAAATGTCAAATGTCTACAATTATCAGCAGGCTGGTTGACTTGTTCGTAATGAGGTGTTATTAATATAGTATGTGGCTTAAAAGTACACAAACACACACTGATAAATTTCTTTGATTATCTAATAAAGTCATTTTCTTACGGAAATACGGGCTTTCGGAGTTTCATGGGCCCTTCTATTTTTTTTTAAAAAAAAAATATGGGTTAACATTCATGGCTAAAACCAACGAAAATTAATGATTTCAAAATTAATCGCACAGACACTTTTTATTAATTGAGTCAAAAGTGTCATGGCCTTTGTGACTCTTAGTGACTCTTACCATATATTACAAAGCATGTGAATAACATTTCAAGTGTTAAAGGTAACCATCATTAATCTGTGATCATGGTCAAACAAAGGATCATGGGTTTTATAGTAAATGCAAACCTCTATAGACATTGAGCAATCAATGGATGCTTGTACGTGCACTGACATCTTATTTAAGCGTTTAAAAAAAACATGATATTATAATTAAATGATTGATGGGTTACTTTGATAAATCCTATGACATAATGCGATTTTGTTTTATCTGGGGTGGTTTGACGAGATTACAAGAGGAAGCACCGATCTGGTAAACGAGCTGGAAGCATGGTAGTTTCCAACAAGATTTTCTAGTCAACTGAAGAGATTAGTTGTTGTTATCAATACATAGGCATGCATGTGCATTTTCATAAAGTTACCTAAAACATTTCATCGGAAATTTCATCATGAAGTAAAGTTCATTATTGATCAGATATTTCTCACGTGATTAAACCGACCAATGAACTTGAAATGACCGACAGAGGTCGCTGTCCATTTCGTAAATGTCTCACTCTACACAACACACACACGACGTTGTATTTCTACCCTTCTTATTACATTATTATAGAACAAACGTCAACTCCTATAAAATGATGGACAAGCAGATAAGACTCTTCCAAATGGATTACAGTATTGGAAATAAGGCAAATGGAGAAAAACAATTATCCGTCGGCAATGCGGTCAGAGAATGTTAATATTGTCTGCAACACAGCATGTCAGCATTCCATTTATCTTGATTACCGGAAATTGGTTTGCAACAACGTGTATTTTACTGTTTTAATTTTCAATTGTTTTCATTTAATGTTTCCATGACATTTGAAACTAGACGATCTTAATAATTTAATTTTGTTTTGCCATGTTTTGTTGGATGTCGTGCATTTACTAATATACTTCTGTAACAATAGTTTATTTACCGCAGTCCTAATTTCAGCTTTGTTCGCCGGGAAATTATCCGAACATTAACGACCGACCGACAAACACACAAAAATACAAACGTATACTAAAATGCATATGTATTTGTGTACGTAAATGTACCTGGCGCAAAATAAAGTAATACTTATGGTACAATACACCGAACATTCTGGAAATGTCAAAAGCATTATCGAAACAAACTCGTTCATTCCATATTGCTACATCAAAGCAAAACTACATAATTAATTGAAAGATATTAAGCATTCTTTAACATGTGTAATGGAATCTTAATGACTGAAGTAGGTCACGCGATTAACATTTTCTAAATAGGGATTTTGTCTGTACAAAACCGCAAACAATCTACAAGTTGATATATGAATATTATTTTCGGGGGTGGGTTGGGGGTTCATTTACATTTAACTCTAATTGTTCATGATAACTTTGAATACAATATTAATAACACTCCCTCGTCTAAGCAAAATAAACACAGTTTCATGAAATTAAAAGCCTCTTGCGAAATATCGGCAGTACTCGTAGTTGTACCACTTCAACATTACTGCATCGCAATTCACAAATAATATCGATACATAAGATTTACTGCAGCCTTTCGAAGAACACTCTAGACTTGTAAATGAAACAAGACCTCTTCAGAAACCGGAATTTTATACATATAAACATGCCACTCCTTTAATTAGAGGTGTGAGACAGACTCTCCCACCCTAGAATAGAACACACAAATAGTTCATGTTTAATATGATAAGTGTAATGAAACTAGTTCCGTGCTGCTCTGTTGCACTTCAAAAGAAAGACAACGGCGTCCACAGGGAGAGTTATGAAATTTGCATCATACAGGAACAAACATATGCAATTTAATTATGACAAACTCCATCGTTCTTTGTATCGAACATGTGTTCAGATACAGCCCGTGATGTATATTGAAAAATCAAAGTTCAGTTAGGGCGAAACTGATATGTCTTTGTTTTCAGACAAAATTATCCATAAATGGGAATAATAAAACTTTGTAGAACAAAAGTTATGCTGAAATATCATTTATGTAGATGCTTCAACTAAAAACGGGGAAAGTAAAGATTCAGAACATAATCCGACAAATAATGACATATAATTGGTTGTTCCATATAAAATCTTTAGTGCTTTGATTCTACTGGATGTATTTTCCAGTGAATGTTCAGATCATAATATTTGAAGTCATAACATGTAATAAACATAAATAGTATGTAAATGGCGGATGCCGATCTTCACATTAAAGACAAATCATTTGTACATGAGGGGGAAGGGGGATTTATGTATAATCACAATGTAAATCGGAGTTATCACCTAACACTGTTCGATATACCAAATGCAAAACAACGGTGAGTATTTGACGACGTTATCATTATCTTCGATGATCGAAAATGATAAATTTTAAAGCAATCAACGGTTTCTCGATTGACCCAGTCGACAAAATCAAAATAGACTATGATACTTAAAATACATTCAGTTGTAACTGCAAATATTCTTAGTAATAACGGAATTAATCACATTTTTTTCTGAAATTATATTTCATCATGTATCTTGACGGCACAAGAACCTCCGCATCATAAACAACGGCTGTAAACAGTACGTTGCCGTGGGCGGCTCTCATAAAAATACAAATAGAATTGTAAGCATAATAAGTTTATGTTAAAGCATACACACAGGACCGAATTCTTATTTTGGAATGAAAATCAAGGAGCCAAACTGATATGAAATTATGACATCAATCGTTGTTTATGCTCAACTAGGTGTTCTGTATATACATCTCAATTATTGCACTAGGCGGCCATATTTGATTTATCTTGGGTAATTTAGCTTGATTGTGTTTTTGTTGAAATACGGCCTTTAAGCCAGAAAGTTCGTTCCTGCGATACATAGTCTGTTCAAAAAACAAAAAGCAAATGTGTAATTTGGCTGCAGCCCTGTTTCTCTATAGGTATCATATACGTCATGTTATTTTGAGATTTTAAACGGTTTTTCGACATTTTATTTAGATTCAACGGCGGGCTATATCCCAGATAAGAGATTTTTTTAATCACAAAGGTTTTGGCCGGTCACGAACCAGAAACCCTTGTGCTACAGTTCCTGCTGACTGATGTCTTGGATTCCATGATATGACTTTTGTCAAATACAGGAACGATGATAAATGATTAATTTAATGTTACTACATTATTCTTATTTCAAGTAGTCGAAGCTAAGTAGACACCGGGTCAATCAATCTTAGAACTACCCTTATGATTAGGCCAAACGTTAAGCAACAAGGTAATCCATCCGTCATTGAATTAAAATTATAGTCTTTCAAATGCTTAAAGAGACTTCAGTGGGGATGCAAACATTTTTTGACTAGGAGTTATTGCAACTTTTCGCTCTTTAAGACTATAAAGGTTTGCATTTGCTATAAAATTCCAACGATGAATTGTTTGGCCATGATCACAATTTCATGATAGTTGGATTACAGTAACTTTTTGACAGTACCATTTCAAAGTATCTCATATGTCGCGGCTGAGAATCGATCCCATGACCCCAACCTTGATCAACAGCCTCTTCAACCAGTTGGACAATACTTCTAGGATACAATCTCATGCACTCGTATACGTCCTCCATCTATCAAACCATTAATTTGTTAGTTGTAATGATAGGACGTGTATATCTCCAATCCTTGGCGGGCAGCATAGCAGGATAGTTCGAAGACAAACTGGCACTGTGTTTGGTGTATTATCATATCGCAGTGGGACAGTACAACATACTGTGAAATCATTAATTTTCGTGGGACATTAATTTTCGTCGATTTCGTGATGGGTTTTATCCGCGAATTTAAATCCCCACGAAAACTTGTCTCTTATATCGACTTCACGTTTACTAGCCAACAGATCTACGAATAAATGTACCCACGAAAGAACAGAATCAACGAAATTTAATGTCAACGAAAATTAATGATTTTAAAGTAGATATGATCCTTTTCCTGTATATTGTGACTAAATACCTGTTACTTGGACGTTCACCCCAAGTAAAATATATCAGGTTCATTATTTATCAAAAGCGAATTGATATAACTTGTATTTAACATGTACCAAAATATGCATTAGACTGACATTCCAAATTCATCGGCTTGTGTCCGTAATATATTACAGTGACCCGTTGTTCCAGTAATGAATTTGACTTGACTTGACTATTTCAGTTTACCGTCGCTTCGACAGTATTTCAGTCATATAGCGACGTCCAGCTTATTACAGGTGGAGGAAGACCCCGAATGCACGGAGGCATCCAGGTAGAACCACCGACCTACCGCAAACCAGCTGGAAGACTTACTCACATGAAAATCCGAATGACCCTGCCGGGATTCGAACCCACGCGGTGAGGGCTGAGTGAGTGTTAATGTCAGCGACTTTACCCTCTCGGCCATGGAGACTCTGCAGTAATGAATTTGTAAGACATCCCTGGTTCAACCAGGAGACTGTTCAAATACCCTGGAAGCAGCGAAACCATATACATGTTTCAAATCAATATTTGCAATTCTGCCTTCTTTAGATCAATTTCAACAAAATTAAATTAACTTAAGCAATTTACAAAATTATTTCATGACATGCGATTGAAATGGTCATTGATCCAGCTAAAATCAGCCGCAAACAGAGCTCCATAACACTTGATTTACTACAGATTCGAAAAAGTTCATACACGGTGTCCTTTTGTGAAGAGAACCCAATCTCCTGAAAGGATACATATGAATAAAACAAACTCCTTTTCATAAAGCATGTATAAAAACATAAAATATTTCTATAGTCTCCTCTGTCAGCACTCCTAGCACCTACCATTGAATTGCGGGGAAAACGATTATAATGACTTTGCTAGTAGCTGTATTGCACAGTGAACAGTCTCATTCGTACATACTTCAGATCTCTCAAGATTGCCTCTTGTCAATTCTTGGTTCATTAGTTATTAAATTTATGTTATTTCTCCTTAGTGCACACAATTACCACGCCATATAAATGTTATAAAACAGAGAGAGGGAGAGAGAGAGAGAGAGTATATTTTCATTTTCCATGACCACCTGTTGAATCAACTGACTGCTAGGAAAAAACTTGCAAACTGAAATGTCAAATAAAATATCTCTTAAAGAAAAATACACATACTGTTCCTAGATTGGATTGAGCACGTGAAACGAAATTGATTCAGTCTAATTATCTATATGATGGATCTGCCACTTGAAATAAGTGTTTAACATACTGGCAAGAGATAACCCATTTCTAAGGGTGATACGGTCATATGTATGACCTCTTCATTGAAACAAGACCCTGATGTATATATAAACTGTAGGGGTTCATTATTCCGGATAGTAAACCTTCAAAAAACTTTCCTATCTCATTCATGAACATTTCCACTAGCGGTTAAAATCAGCAGATATCCGTACATGCTGAGTTAACAAGGTTTTCTGTGTATTTTAAGGCCAAGAAGGAGTAAAAAGAAGTTATTAAATGATAAAGCTTTGATATAAAACAGATACTGGTAGATGTACTTGGAAATCACTGTTTCAGGTCCTCTACAGCCCCCGAGGGATTATCTCGATAATTGGTCCCGTATTTTGATGTTTGTCTTTAATTATAGCACTAGCAAACATATCTTCCTATTTTACAAAAGATAAATATATAGAAAAAGAAAGAGATAAAGGAAGTTGGTTTAACTGAAAAAGAAATCAAGTATAGAAATATTTATGTTTTATGTAATAAATGTGATGACGTTCGTTTTCATATTAACAATACAAAGCCTCCTCTGGGGCAGGGAAAAGAAACCGGAATTGATTCATAATTGATTTAGTACAAAATCGATAGTGATGTTGCCTCCTTAATTCATCAAATATAGTCTTACCATTTATTTTATTTTGACTTATACTCCAGCAACTTCCATTCCAAAAGAAGCAAATAGTTTCTGTACAAGTCTGGCCAAAACAAACTTCAACAGTCGGTTCATCAAAGTTCGATAATGAACAGATAAGACTTTTATGTCTTTTAAATTTCGTCTACTGGGGGTTTAAACCAGCTTTATGCTGAAGAAATGCATTGATCATCGTCTTAAATTGCGGGAGATTATATCTGGCTCTTGGTTAGCATAACAAAAGGAGGATTATGTTTGATTTTATCAAATATGTGCTACTTTTTTGGTATAGGGTAAATAAAGACATACATTTTAGTAAAGCAATGTTGAAATAATGTCAGTAATCGATGAAAATAAACGTTGAACATGAATTATTTGTTTGTAATGTTTATAATATTTAAATACTAGCGTCATTTGTTTAATGATTTTCATTAATGAACGCATGCTAATTTGTACAGTGAAGTATCGAGCGATTATCATCACATTCCCTATCCAGAATCAAAAACACTGTCAACTCATTATTCTGAAAAAAAAAAAATCATTAGGAAATCATTGGAAAATCATTAGGAAATCATTAGGAAATCATTAGGAAATCATTGGAAAATCATTAGGAAATCATTGGAAATCATTAGGAAATCATTAGGAAATCATTGGAAAACCTACATTGTACACAGAAAAATCATTAGGAAATCATTGGAAAACCTACATTGTACACAGAAAAATCATTAGGAAATCATTGGAAAACCTACATTGTACACAAAAATATAAAATTCCTAATGATAAAGGCTATTTCGTTTGAACAACAATACCGGAGTTTTATATCTCTGTTCTTAGCACACTTCTCGGACATGATTTTAACTACAAGGATTGGTGTACTTCTACATCACTTACTTTTCCAAGACACCGTGTTTGGATGAGAACATCTTTGGCATAAGAAATAGGATTTTTTATAAAGTGATGAACGGGACAGCAGCGTGTTATCTTAGAAGACGTTGACACCGAATGCGTATCGTGTGGCCAAGACGTGTGTACCGGTTTTGTTATTGATAGGGATGTCAGAAAACTTTATTTCATCAATAAATATCTTTTATCACCGGAGGAACTTAGTACTCAGAATGAAATATACCAGAGCAGTTCATGTCGAGATAAACGCGGGAAAGACGGAGGGGAGGAGAAAAGTCGATGGCTCTTCTAAGACCTTATATTATTCGAGGTCAGGATGATTAGGTTTACATGAATTATTGGTTAATTAGATACAGGGTATGGTATATTTAGATATATGGACTACCGCTATTTTTCCAGAATCGTATCAGTAACTGATGAACGTACAGAAGGGTGCAAGTAAAGTCAACTTCGTTAAAACAAACAGAATTTCAAGCATTATAATGTAGAAATGTGTTTTTTTCCCCCGCTAATCGAATGTCTTGTTTATGGATCATAAGGAGTAAGATAAGAAACTTAACGTATAGGTCGAGGGGTAAGAGCGAAACTAGGCTAAGTCAGGTTTATATTTTAATCAATATTGGTAGAAAAATTATCTCGATATTCGAATGACGTCATTTAATCCCGGGAGGCGTACGCGGGCATTGCAGGTGGCGTTAGTATTTTGAAAGCACTAAAGAATAAAGGCTAGCAGGTTTCTAAAGCTGGCAGAGGTTATTTACGAGCCCTAACCGCAAGATAATGTTCTTTAAGATTTTGTTTGAAGCACACAAAGTACAACCTTCGCAGTCTCAAAAAATTTCGGTTTTGCGAAAACAAAAGCTAGGAACAGTTTTATATATGGGGTATACTCAGAAAATACTTGTTGCCGCACAACATCACAACTTTACAGCTTTTGTACTTAGAAACCAGTAAATTATACGAAACAAGATGTTGAGAATAAAACTGGCACTAAATTATTTACTGTAATCTCTAACAAAATATATCAATAATTATAATTTTTATTATGAAATAAGTATTGCAAACATCACGTTTTACATCGCTTGTGCAATTGTGTGTCATTATTTATGTTAAACAAGTGCCAATAATAAAAATATTCCCTCAGATGGTTTCTTATTTTCACTATAAAGAACATATTCATTTTACTAATACTGAAAGCTTTCTAGTCCTTTCTAGTCAAATGAAATGGCGTTTTAAATTCGAGTTGTATATACATAATTGTAGGGATACAATGTTAACTTTCAATTCGGAAAAAAGTTCATTTTTTAAAACAAAAAAAGTAGTTCTTTTTGTATAGCCTGATATATATTTGGAAAACAGATTTCATTTTCATTTAAATGTACCTCAGGGTAATTCATTAGGTCTGCGTTTTGATAAAAATAACAAGTCTTTTATAAATAGCACTATATATATATATATAAGGCTGTTTAGATGGTCCCTGATATACACTTCAATTTTGATATCATATCATTGTTATATGTTATATATTACAGTTTTTGTTATTATATGCAATACGCATAAATATAAAGTCATAGTTGCTATGGGCCATTTCGACCCTTAATATATACCATTTTTAATCGACCTCTTTGCAAGATTCAGAAAGCAAGCCTTTTCTGCGATTCAAGACGCAAAGAAGGAAATTGCATTTCTGGAAACATTCCTGAGATATTTACCAAATATATTTATCCAATTTCAAAATGATATCGTTCTCTGATGAAATATAATTCGTAAAAGGCAACAGGTTCTTATAAAAATGAAAAGCTAGATATTAACATTCCATCGTGGCAAAACATGGCTGCCAGAGTTGAGCGTAATTAAAATTTCTTTATATCATCAAACGTGCGCGTACTAGTTCCTTGATAAAGTTGAGGGTATTGCGTAAAGGTCACCTTTGTAAAAAATAAGTTGGAGAAAGAATGTCATGCATAATCACAGCAAAAGGCAGAACCAATTTTGAGGGTCAAACTACACGAACGTTGTATATTACCATTGTCATAATTACATCATGAATTCTTATCAACAAAATATCAGCATGTTAATTGCCTTAACGAAGTCAAGGTATGAAGTTATTGTATATTACTGATTTACCAATATTTGTAGAGCGTAGTCTCTAAGTGGGATTAACCAAAACCTCATTTAATCTATAAAACTATTACTTTTTACAACAAGAATGTGCCATGTCTAATAATTAATTTACAACGATATTTTCAGTCATTTTGGATGTGTGTCTTCACGAGACACCATAGTACTGCAATAGCGCGCCATAATGATTGGCTGCACACCACATCTAGTCACATTATCCTGACACTGTGCATACCACTACCTGTCACAGTATCCTGACACTGTGCATGCCACACCAAGTCACATTATCCTGACACTGTGCATACCACACCCAGTCACATTATCCTGACACTGTGCATACCACACCCAGTCACATTATCCTGACACTGTGCATACCACACCCAGTCACATTATCCTGACACTGTGCATACCACACCCAGTCACATTATCCTGACACTGTGCATACCACACCAGTCACATTATCCTGACACTGTGCATACCACACCCAGTCACATTATCCTGACACTGTGCATGCCACACCAAGTCACATTATCCTGACACTGTGCATACCACACCCAGTCACATTATCCTGACACTGTGCATACCACATCAAGTCACATTATCCTGACACTGTGCATACCACATCAAGTCACATTATCCTGACACTGTGCATACCACACCCAGTCACATTATCCTGACACTGTGCATACCACACCCAGTCACATTATCCTGACACTGTGCATACCACACCCAGTCACATTATCCTGACACTGTGCATACCACACCCAGTCACATTATCCTGACACTGATCCTGATCCTAACTAATCTGACTAAAATAATGATTGGAGATGGGATTCAGATCATATGCATTTGTTGTTTTAAAGACACACACACACACACACACACACACACACATATGAAAAGCATGCATATATTTGCACATGTGTATAAATATAAAATATATATGCAAGTAGATTTTATTTTCCTATGTTTATATGTATCACACATCCTTAGAAGTTTCTTTATGTATCTATATATAGACGGACGGATGGTGCGTTCAATGGGTTTTGGAGGTGAAGTCCCAATAGCTTTTCAGATCCAGTTTGTCAATTTACTGATGTGAACATCCCTCTAGATAGGAAATAGCAAGCACAGACAAATCGATTATATACAGAGTATCGTAAATCTACGATCATGATAGTGTCTGTTGAGCCAACCTGAAACCGCAAAATACTTCCCCAACGTAAAGGCTATCAAACAGTATTGGAAGACATTATATGAGTAAAAGAAAAAGACGGAAAAAGTAGTCCGTATTTCAGAAAATTGATGGCTAAGTTATCTGGATATAAGTAGCTGCACAGGGGATGTTTCCAAACTGCAACACATTTGATAAGAACCACGTGTTGTATCAGTAGGGATATACATTGTGTAATGTATCAGCATTTCCTATATAATCAGGATATATTGTTCAAAATTCTGCGATGCTTGAAAATTTGAAAGTTTTTTGTTTTTCTTTTAGGGGAGAGGATTTTGTTTTGTCCAATTTGAACATATAAACACGGTTCAATCTTTGATATTTCTCTCGTCGCGAAACCGTTATGTACTGTGATCGATTCCCGGTCGCGATTTACAAACATATTTTAATTGGTACCGGAAAATATATCCACCGCTTTGCACTCGGCATAATTATAACAAGTTGGTCCATTGTCAGTATTCGTGCTATGTGTGTATTTTATCTGTCTTCTATTGACAAAAGTCCCTTTATGCCAGGATTTTTCTGTCAGTAAGACGTTAAACCCAAACAAACTATCAAGCGCATGTAAATAACACAATAGTTCTTGCTTTAAACAATCGCCCAGAACAATAGAAGACAATTTGTGAATGTCTGTACAACACATCACGAGCCCCAGACGTCAATCAACAGTATGGTCAAAATTACGCAGGCGTGTAATAACAAGGTGCAGGACAGACCCAGAAAAAAGTGTGTATCGGAATCCTTGAAACAAAGGAATCTAAACAAATACATGTCTGATAATCTGAACGAAGTACAAAAAGATCTAAAGCTTGGTGCTGGTTTATTTATTCGATACTGCTTCTTCCGTGATCCCCGAAATACTAGCATGAAATGTTAGTAGACCAGTCTAATTGGATCTAGGAAATGTTCAGCTTCAGCAACTAGGTTGACGACCTGCTTTCTTCTAGTGTGTGTCTGACGATGCTCTGAATGTTTTACAGTATAGTGTATAGTTTATTGCCGTCGCTTTTAGACAGTGTATATACAATCATTTAATAATAACAAGTTCTAAATACTAGACATTTGATAATTGAATACAGGCACATCTAAACTAAGATCACACTTAATATAGATTGGACAAACAGATAAAAAAAGGGCCAAATTTTCCATGCATTTTTAACGAGAATATAAAAATACATATATTTGATTTTAGAGTTCGTACAGTGTATAAATGTATGTTTCATTTAAGCAATTAATTACATACATAAAATATACGAAAATGCAATAAGTAATAATTTACATTGAAACCATAAGCCACTGCAAGTAAGTTTTCAAGATACGATACGATACCAAATACTTGAAAGATTCAAAGATTGATTCTGGAATAATTCTTCCATGAAATGAAGCCAACATGTGTCAGTCTATTTTGAAAAAGACAGAAAAATATCAAATTATCTTAACATCACAGTTAAAGTCTAAAATCTAATGCGAGACTAAGTCAAAGTCAAACGACGTTTTCAAATGTGCCTTTTGGAATGAATATTTTCGATACATAGGACACAATAAGTAATAATCTCCCTTTCTTTTTTTCCTTATATTCAATTATATTTGCTGACGCTATTATTAACGACCGCATATACGTGTAAATAATACAATCAACCCTCATTTACAGACGACTTCACTATTCCGACAATTGTTTTCCGGGACCTTTTCCGAGAACAAATCTTTACTTAGAAATGACTTAATGATGGTCAAACCTTAATATTTGATAAAACTTTTTGAACAAAATCCCATTGATGTTCAGATCAAGGATTCATTGTGGCAGTTACCTAATTGTCACATTCCGAGAACAGCAATGTCTGTACTGGACAATGCATGCTTAGATTTTCTATTTGTCCTTAACATAGTTAATATCAAATATCTTATTTATTTGATTTATACAAAAAGGTATAGTGTAATATATTTTGATGTCTTTGTTGAAATATAATTCTTAAACAGCACAGTGAATTATGTGTTCTATACACCATCTAAGAATAACAAACTGAAGGATAAAGTATTTCAGACTTCTTCATAAATGATTGCGGCCCAAAAAGGGGCGTCCTGCTACATTTTAGACGGGGTGCGAGGCGGAATGTGGATATTTATTTAATCATCGTTCTTTTAACACACGTCTAGTTTTGGTTACTGACCACCAATTTCATGACTCTGTGACCGCCACAAACATTATATTTTGTTAAATGTAGTTGTGTCCGATTCCTGGTTTTGAACGGGCGAAAAAAGTTGTTGATTAATACTTCTAAAGGGTTGATTAATCATCTTTTACAACACGAGTTCAAAGTATCGATATTTCAAAAAAGCGTTTTTTTTCTCGTACTGATTGATTTCACCGTTTAAACTGGTTGAAGGACAAAAATAGTTAACAGTTTGTACAACTCTTTAACCCTTAGAAAGCTGAGCAAATTATACCCTCAAAATATTTACATGCCAGCTTGTTTGTGGGCGCGATGTGATAAGTTCTTGTATATATTTCTACCGGGTTACCAGTTGGTTTAAAAGAGCTTGTTGCAGATAGGACACACAGTTAAGGACTGACTGTACATTTATAAGAAGTTAAAGTTAAGATTGGTACTGTACTGATTTCATGGTCTAATTAACAACTTCCGAGCCTGCAAGTGTTATATGGAACTATCCTCTAAATGAAGACAACTAATGACTTTAACAAGTTTTACCATGAATGCAGGCTAACCAAAATGAACTGCAGTAAAATTAAACAATCAGATATAAGATGAGTACCATTACTGATACTATTGAAGAAACGATAACAAATGAGGATGCCAAGACAGAAGAGTGGGTTGAGTGCGTACACTTCAAAAAAAGTTGCAAAGTAATCAACTGGTAGAGTGAATGAAGTGTATGTCCCCTCTCTCTCCCTCTCTCCCTCTTTCTCTCAATTAAGATCTTTTCAAAGCGTAAATTGAGAGATACGTTTACTGATATTCGATATGATTTATCATATAATGTTAACTACACACTATCACGCAAGTCTCTAATTAAAGTAGTCATATCTGTACGATATAATCATTTAGCATCTCCATCAGTGGAAAGCTTCGGCTTGCAAGAACAAAATTGTCAGACAGCTCGCTATAGAATCGTCAGTTTTTTGACAGTACTGGGGAAGGCAAAGTGCTTACAGATGGGAAATAAAACCCCTTTTTGGCGAGCACAGAGTATCAGACACGTCTGAGAATCAGGCAGGTGGTTGCAAATTGAATTCTTGTTAAGAATTCTGTGGAAGATACTCTAACTGAAATGTTTAGTATGCATATAAATCAACACGTCGAGTATAACTTTCAATAATACAGTTTTATGTAATGCTTGCAAAAACGTTTATTACATCTGCAATATGTTTCAAATTAATAGAAATAAAATGTGGTTTAGGGTCGTTTGCTATCAAGTGAACTTGGCAGTAACATACTGAATGAAAATAAGCATCAGGTCGTTATTTTAAATCCAATCCGGATATATTGAATTTTATCTATCAGAATATATAACAGCCGCTGTCGTCATGACAAACTGATTTCTGAAAGAACTATTTCCTGATAAATTCTTCTATTAAATCTATGATACTTGTATGTTTGTTTTTTCCAACACATTTTTTGAAAACAACATACTTGTATGTTTGCGTTTTAAATATTAAGCTCACTTCATCATTATTTGATTATCATTAGGTCGATTGCTTTATTACAAATCACCCTTTTTAATTACATGTTTTAAGTCATCTGGCTTTATTACAATTCTATTATACTTTTTCCTTATCACAATTACTGATGTTATATTTATATTTTTTTCGCCTTTTTACTTTTAATACATTTTTATGATCTTGTAGAGCATTCATGCTTAATTTAGACTAACTTATGAGTGGTTCAATCAAGAGTACTTTTTCTTTTTTAACTAGATTTATTAATTTCAGAACTACTTTTCAGATAGTTTATAAGAGTGCACTTGATTAAAAAAGACCAACGATTAAGCACTTCATAGTTGCCAAGCATTTCGGTAATACCAGCTTAAATTTAGAAACGAAAGCTGAAACAAAGTTTTTGGCATAGCAGTTTCACAGAGCACTCGCTCTGACGTATACGATCTCTGTTTAGCCCTTTGTATGATATGTTTGCATGGTGAAGGAAATTTCTTGAAAGTTTTCGAACAAATCACTATATGATTCATCAATTTCGCGAGGATTTGAGGCAAATATTTTGATTTTTTTTTCGAAACGTTTCCTTTGGTGTAAATTTTCGCTAAAAGGGCGGAAAACATCAGAGCATGTAATACAAATGATACTGTCTCAATTAGAGCAAGATGTGAGTTTTTATTGAATTTAAAACTTAAAAGTAATTCCATAATTAAAAACTAAAAAAAAATGGTAATATTAAAAAAAATGCGCAGAAGTTCCCCATTAAATACCTAAATTTGGCTTGCATATGAGATGCATTTTTCTCATAAATTCATCAGAATTAACATGATTAGCAAATCGCCGTTTAAACAAAAAACGTTTACTTTTGAAACAATATTGATCAACCAATAATTGTTTTAACTAACCATGGCTTATATGCATTAAGTAAATTAAAAAAACAACAACTTTGATTTAGAAAACATTATGTGCTTAGTCATATTCATAAGAAAAACAACATATACTAAGGTAACATGCATATATCAATATGTATTACAAAATCTTCGCATTAAACGTTTAGTTTGGGCTAAACTTTAAAGATTTCCACTTCTTTCTATGGCTTCTATGTTTATCTATATTTTTCGTTTAGCTGTTTTTATTGTTACTTTTTTGTACGATGAATTAAAAAACTATTATGGAATTATTATAAAACAATAAAAACTTAAGTTCGAAACATTAATTCATTTATTTATTAAAATGAGAGAATTTTGCTGTTCCTAAGTTTGGATTGATCTCTTAGATTTTTTATGTATGTTTGTGCTTTTAATTTTGTATTCGTATCCTGGTAATCGTTACGTATTTGCGCTTATCAGTACGCTAGTAAATCAAGATAGGGCAACAGACTTTGGGAGCCTCATTGTTAACGATTCGATAACTTAAGAACATATAAACACACAGGTGAACGCAAGTCATATTACAATACCATACTCATCGGTCCTTTTCACCTGGATATGATGTTAATACCTCCTTAACATCAATCAGAAATCTCCTTTTTTTGAAGTAGTCAGCTATATTTCAAGACGTTATATTGAGCATTGACCTTTGATTAACAAGAAGAACCGACAGTTTATAACTGGCGGTAATTTAGTAAAGGTCGCATAACACAGTAGGCAGCATGACCTGTTTACGCTTAGCTGCTGGAACGACCATAAAACGAACATTATTTTCTAGTCGTGATTTATTGATAACCTCCTATAACATCGCTTAAGATGATTATAATTACCAACCTCTAAGTGTTTTCACTTGTATTTTTAACTTATCTGGAATATTCATTACTTATTCGCATTCTAAAATAAACCATTTCATTTTTAATTTATCGATACATATCATTAAATAATAATCATTAACAAGAAATTATGAAACAGTAATTTCGACAAAAAAGCGAGTAAAGAGTATTTAATAGCAAGAAATAAAAAAGAATATATACAGATGTGTAATAGTTTTATTTCAAACGCATTGTTTTAAAAAATGCGTATAAGTCAAATTCTCAAGTAAATGTATTCGTTTTCAATGATCAAATGGCACGTTGAATAAACCAAAGTGTTGTACGTCTAAAACTGATTCCTGCAATCCAAAAAAGGCATAAAACAAGACATATGGTTCCATAAAAACATCTTCAGATTAATTATTCTTTAAAAAAAATGAGCAAAACCGTAATTAAAACAAAATAAAACGTATATAAAAACATAGATTTTCATGCAATATGTGAAAAATATGGGTTCAAAGAATGAGGAACGACCTTTGTTTAAGCTGGGTACTATATTGTTTTTTGACAAGTTCTAGTTACTGCGGTATGCTACGGCTGAATACCGATGGTTATGAGTAACGTTACCACACGGAGCTTGCTAATTGCACCACAGGTGGAGTTCCTACTGGAGATTTATCACAGAGAGTAGCACCTGTGTGTGTGGAACAAATACTGGAACAATGTATGTATGTATGTATGTATGTATGTATGTATTGATTGATAAATGGCTGGGCATACGTTCGTACTCATAAGTATATTCATGTATGTACATACGTGCTGTGCGAACTGTAATCTTTGTGAAATACTAAATCGTTTACATAGATTAATCATTTCTGATAGATTCCTTTAACAGGCAAACCGCATTTCTTGTAAGTACAAGGTATAGATTGATCCCATAAATGTTTAAACGTCCTTAAATATGTCAAGTGACATCATTCTACCCTTACATTCTGCTAGTTGATGTGATTAGTAAACTATAGAATAAATATCTCCTTTATTCCTAAAGCAACCTCTTCGTGAAAACCGCAGCTGTAAGTAGGCTCGCATTCAAAACTCAGCATCTCACTTAGCAAGGCTCTAACCTCAAGACATTCCGTTGTTAATTTTTAAAGCTGTTTTATTGGATATATTATTTCGTTAACACGAAGACAGGGTGGTAGGTTTTGGAGCTTATCTTCAGTGTACCATCAAGGGGCTTTCAAAGATACTTTTGCTTTGAGGCACTAGGGGAATTTTGCCGTTTTTCATTTATATGGACCCAACCTTTTGCTTTTTCTTAGTACGTTTTGTTAGAATCATAAAACGCACTGAAAGGTTTTTACTGTGATAAGAATCTGTGATGAGAAACAAACAGTTGGTAACACCATTATGTTTAGAGTAAAGCTAGAACATGGTAAGCACGGATGCTACAATTTTACTTTCGGCTGTTGTGGGAAACACATTATGTATAGGTATCCAACGATTTCCGCAAGAGATGTCAACCTGGATTTTTGTTCAGATATAACCATGAATCATAGGGTATTGAAAAAAAATAAGAAAGAAAAAAATATTTTTATGTTTGTAATAATCTTTCAGTAATCCTTCAATGAGCTATCTGATTGTTAAATATTTATGGTGATATTTAGAAATGTTTAGAATAACAATCTTTGATTTATAGTAATACTTTACTATTGTTTCCGACATTGCAATTTCAATAAAAGTAATAATATTATGTTCTTATTATACTTATATGATAAACATAGCAAGGGAAGTGTTTTCTTATATGTATTATTCTTATAACGATACCATGTTACAAGCAATATCAAGAGGATAGTATCACATACACACATATATACATAAACACGCCGCGTATGATTCTTTAAATGTACATAGTTTTATATTTCTTAAGAAATGCATAAAAGTAACGGTCAAGTTTAAAGTTTTATATTTTTTCCTTTTTTTAAAAAAAAAATATGTTCAAAGACTCAGAAACTCCGAATATTATTTAGCATTTTCAAGCATGAAATGCTTTAAAGTTGATAAAGGGCATGTGCCAAGTTTCATCAAGAAAAGCTTAAACCCAAAGCCACAAAGCTATGATGCCCATGTATTTATGTATATAAAGCGTGTTTCTTTTAATCATTTAACAGCTAAAAAAACGGACATTTGTATCTTCTTATCTACACAGAGAAAAAGAGCGCTAACAAAATTAAGCGAATAATCTGTTTATAAAGTAAAGATATTTATCAAATAGCCTGTCATGTATCACAGACATATTTTTATGTCAATATTTATACAATTTATGACTAACTTAAACGATATCACTTTTATTGTACATTTTTCATTTAAAAATATTTTCCGAATTGTTAAAAAAATACCATTGCAAAAAGTACATGATCAAACGTTTCAAATACATATATACCAGACCTGGCTCGAAATTCATCAAAAGTTGAACAGTACTAAGCGCTTGGTAAGGTTTAATTCTCATATTATGTGGTAGAAACATATTCCGCCAGTATCAGAACTCGTCAAGTACATCGCTAGGCTTAATAATTGATGCATTTGGCTTGGAAATCAAATATTTGTTTGTTTTTAAGAGAAACAAGACTTAAGAAATTCGCTCCTAAATATATAGGTATTATTTGTGCTTAGTATGGTTGGTGGATCCAGATGGCCGAATGGTTAAATAGCCGTCCTATAACAGGGGGAAGTAGTAGTTCCAAGACTGGTTGGCAAGGCTCAAAAACAAATATAAACATTCTCTGTACAACCTAATATTCACTGAATAACCGAGTGTTCAAACCTGCGTTTCATTCCAAATTAAGAAATGTTAATGATCATATATATTTTTTTGTTTAATTAATTTCATCAAATGGTATATAAAGGAATGGATTGGTCTCCGCTGTGAGGATCCGAGCTTCAATATCGTATAAGCAAACAAGGGAGACCCTGATTCGAGAGCTCCTTCCGTAAGCTGTCTGAACAGGGTTTGATATGTTTGCCAATGCATCAAATCGAGTCTGTGTGAGCTAAGATGTTAAAATACATGTTATTAATAGCACTTTTATAGAATATGGTTAACAAACTGATTGAATGATAAATAATGGTAGTGCAAAAGTGTTTGTTTGTTGGATTAATCGCCCCGCCGACAGTATTCCAGTCATTTGGAGACGATGTCTACTTGAGACAGATATAGTGCTGCCACACTGCAGTATCACGCCGCAGACATGTGGCATGATACCACACCCAGTCACATTATCCTTACACCGGGCCAACAAGTCCTGCAACTACCCTTATATGCTGAGCGCCATTCAAGGGAGCTATAACAGTACCATTTTTACGACTTTGGTATGTCGTGGCCGGGGATCGAACCCACAACCTCCCGCACCCGAGGCGGACGCTCTAACCACTCGGCCACCTGGGACGGTGTAGTACAAAATTGAGATCCTAAAAAATCTCTCAAAGAGATATTATCTTTTATGCAAGTTTGAGAAGTCTTGAACTCCCTAGATAATACAAATTCTGTACACATTTAAATTTACCGTGTTCCTACAGAAAAAATTAAAGAAACTTAGATGTTTTTGAAATCAAAATAAAAGTGAAGATACATTGTACAAAGTTCTGTTTTTTTAGATGGATAAACATCTCGATTGATACACAAGTTTGAACCCCTTTCATTTTACCAGACATCCCCATCGCTTTTACTCATTCTTTTGGCCTAAATCCATCATTCAAACCCCCTTTCATCTAATGGTGTATCGCAAATCGATAGATGAGTAATTTACCCGGTTCAGAAAAGAATAATTAGTACGAAAATCTACGTCAGTATTTGCATTCACATCGCTCATGTCATGTCCGCAAGGTGGCGCTGATAGGGAATATCCGGATATGTGCTATCATTGAATATCCCCAAATAAAACTGGTTAATTAAACGTTTTAGAAATGTAAACATTTACATGTAACTCAATACAATCTAAATAATTGATTTCTGTGAAAAATGCATGTTGAACCAATATCAAGTTATTTGTTTTTACATGGAATATCGGAAATTAACCATTAAAATTGATGTTAAGTTAATCCGTAGAGCATGCTAGAGATGATTTTTTCCAACCATTTTCACGGTTATTAATGTGTTTACAAAAAACCCATTCTTGAGATCAATTTTGAGATGAACGCATGGAAGTTTCGAGAAAAAAGGCCCCTATAGTTAGGTTAAATCATTATAATTAAAATTCATGTTTTTTTATAGAAATATATGCCACTACAAGGGAATTCTAAATACGTGATCAAACATAAATAATAAACATTTCATGTGATATCACTATACGATTTGTAAAATTGTCAGCGGATCTGAATTATTATATTATAATTATACAGATAATATCATTCCAAGATGTAAGATTGCTTTAATGAAAATAAGTAAACCAATCGACACTGCTGCAGACATAATGAGTTAGATCATAAATGCACATAAGTTGCCTTTATGAATTATCAGACTGGTACCTCAACAAAAAACAACAACAACAAAACAACAACAACAACAACAATAAAACAGCTGTGAGGGGTCAAGTGGTAGTAAGTCAGAAAAACATATTGGTCTAATTATACCAGCCACACGTTTAAGTGAAAAATTAAACGGGGCTTACCTGTTTACCAAACACGCGTTTGATGCCAAGCGAGCTATACTCGTATACTAGTATCAAGCATGTGCGAAGTGTTAGTGCAGAAATGTCCATACTGAGTATATGTGCATATAGGAATGCTGATACAGATGTAGTGTTCATTACCGCCTACAAATTATATATTTTTATGCATATTGTATACGTTTTATGTTTTATTGTAATTATTCTGGTAGAACAATAATATTGTATTTTGATATTCTTATAACAGTACTAATGGCGTAGAAATCTACACTGAGCTCTTTTAAGCGGTATAGAAAGTAAATACGCTATCTTAGCACACGAATTGTCGGGGATAGATTATCAATTCGGTATGCAGAAATATATATCAAAAAATCAGATATTAAAATCCATTTCTAAATCATTTGTGTATGTCTTGTCAATACAAGTCACTCTGAATCAAATAATGTATATATACATGTCTCAGATTTGAAGAATGACTCATTCTTTCATAGTCAGACCGCAGTGTATGTCATGAGTAGCCATTAGTTATAATTACATGTATTGTAGTGAAGGAAAAAATTTGAATACGACCTTTCACTAAATTGAACAAACAAATTTCATTCGTGTCATTTTCTTTATTTCTGCCTGGTTACTTTCCCATAGGAGGCCTTCTGAAGTCATATATATTGATTTGATGTCATTATTGTTATCATTAAAACTTTGAATCCAGCCTAGCTTACGCCCTTTACTTAAAATAGGCATAGAGGAAGCTAATGGCTAGTGAAAATGATAACATATTATCTACTGTGGTGGGAGGTAGGTTTTTATCATATATTATGATTAATGGTAATGTATTAAATAATTTGCCTCTGTCAAAGGAATATTTGCACCCTGCAGGGATCAAACCAACGGACTGGAATCGATGAATAGATTCCTTGGACCACATCAGATATGCACATACCAAAAATTTATATTAACATTGATTCGTAAGACTTCAAAATTGCGATGCTTCTAAGCCTCAGCATAGAAATTGAATCATATACTTTTAACTGATATATCTGGTCAGAAGATTTTCCGAGGGAAACATGATACAGTATCGATATATATATATATATATATATATATATATATACAAGCGTTTCCATCACACCAATCAGATTTCCGTGATGGATCAAATTCAACATGAGGCTCAACATCTGAATTCTATCAGGCACATCATCGCTTAAAGAGTGTCCTACTTATTTTTTGATTTATCACCTTCTTCGGTATCCCTCAAATACTCTCTTGGTTATAAAATAATTTATTCAAGAACCAAGTATGTGTAATCCTTTATTGTTTGTTGGATTGCATGTGGTTAACCTTCAACGTAAATGATTTCATTATTTGTTCTACATGAGACAGACATTGAACTATCTCAGAGTGATATCACGCAGCTTAAAAATGTCACGATACCATCTACAGCTATACATGTAATATCCTGTCGACGGACATAATTGTCTGTATCCTTAGAGACAAGCTAGGAAGATACAGAAATAGCAATTTTACTGACTTTGGTATGCAACAGTCGGGGATAGAACCGGCCGCGACCGACAGTTACAGAACAGACGCACCAAGAACATGGTAATCGCGTAGGCTTGCAGTTGTTTATTATTTAATATTAAGAGTGTTAATATAGACAGGATTAGGGATGCTCCTTGTCACCATTTTATCTTCAATTTCTAAACAAGTTCTATTGACGTATTTCATGGCAGTGTCAGTACTTTGCGCCAGCTTATGTTATGAACCACTAATCGCCCAAAATGATGATTCAGCCTATATTATTTTGACCTAGCGCCTTTACTGTGAGTTGCGATCCTGGTTCGCATCATCAATAGATAGCTATTTATTGTAAAAATCTTTTCTGTTAATGGCGCAAAATCATAGATAAAATGGTATTTGAGAAGCAAAAAAAAAAAACACCTGTTAAATACATTAGACGGTTGTGGGAACAATAGATAAATCACCTTCCTTTGTCACTGTGGATCTAAGCATCATTAGTACAATAAACAGCAACTGACACTACTACACTGCAGAGGTCGGTTGCTTCCATTAAACACCAAAAAGTTATATATGTTTCTGTTTATCGGTTTCGTTTAAGTGGTGCCATTTTTATACCCATACTGTCAAATTGCACCATAAATGTTTTCCAGTTGTCAAACAGCACATTTTTAATAATCAAGACCATCACGTAACGCATACACCATGTTTGCCTGATTATCGTCTATCTTTGTAGCACATCTTTTTATAGAGGTAATAACTTACATATCCATAATATACTTCAACGCCCTCGCAACATTTCGAATAACAAACCACTCTTTCAGAAAGAGCTTAATGCACAGACTATTCAGTTTAAAAGCATTAACGTTAATGCTTCAAGCGGAAAAGAAGTCAGACAGTTTCAATAACAACCACATGTTAGCATTTTTTATCACACGCACGTGCCAATCACCTTAGTATCTTAACTGATTAGAACTTGTTCAAATAAGCTAGAGTTTGAAACTTTAAAGTGTTAAATAGAATTATAAAAATGTGAAATCTAATTACAATTTAAAGTAACATATACAGTGCGATTTTTAAATTGTCGATTAGCAATGTTATTGTGGCAAATGGCGTCATGTGATGACGTCAGACGTGTTCATATATACTGATGGCGTCATTACTTTATGACCAGTTTTTCAAAGATGTTTAAAAGTTGATATTAACCCATTTTCTGTAGTACACTCCTTATATAGAGTTCTCTTTTTAAATGCTGTCCTAGTAAGTAAAGTGCAGAACTTTCTGTTTGGAATGTTAGTGCCGCTGTATCGAATCCTAACATTTTTTTTTTTTTTTTTTTTTTTATTCTTTATACAATTGATTTAAGGACAACACAAATTCTACGTTCCTTTTTTATCTTCAAAATTATCATCCAGAAACACCATGTAATCTTAAGACTAGATAAAAAATCTATTTGTAAAATTTGATGCCCCTATATTTACTAGTCAAAAGATATTTTGTTTTGTGAAGTAACAATCATACAATCATGTGTGTGTGTGTGTGTGCGTGTGTGTGTGTCGGGGGGAATCAACAGTTACGTTTTATTTATGGAACATCCAGATTTCTTCGAGACTTTGCTCATAAATGATCATCTTCGGATCATATAAACATTCGAGTACTGATGTAGAATTAAGCAAAACCTAATACTACCTGTATTTATTGTAACAGTGTCCTGGTCTTACAGGGAAAAGTGAAAAAGAAAAAAATCTAAAAACACCCTTATTTTACGGTCAAACTTTATAAAAACACGAACATAGTTGAAGAAATTTGTACTTAGTAAGGCATTAATATATGTATGGTCATGGAAAAACAGTATAACAGTTGGTCTACTTTTCTATTGTTTATATCACGATTTCAGTTTTAGTTTTATACATGTATTGAATACCTTGAATCAGAATAGCTGAAGAAATGCTTAGACACATATAATAAACGACATTTAAATATCTCAAGGATAACAGTTGTAATAATTGCAGACTTCTTTTTATATTTTACTTATTTCTATACCGTTCTCGATGGCTGAGTGTTTAGAGCGTCCGCCTCGGGAGGTCGTGGGTTCGATCCATGGCCGCGACATACCAGAGTGGTACTTGTATAACTCCATTGCATGACACTTAGCATATAAAAGTAGTTCTAGGACTGGTTGACTCGTGTCAGCTTAATGTGACTGGGTGAGGTATCATACCACACGTCTTCGACGTGATATTGCAGTGTAACAGCACTATATTTGTATAGACTCTAAATGAGACTCAAACTTACATCTATTTTATTTGCATTCGAGTATCAGCAGATTTAAACATGGTCAAACAAACCAATGAAGAGACGCACGCAGTGCCATTTCCCTTGCTAAATGAATATAT
>CM037787.1:2210214-2260214 GCA_021229015.1 Solen grandis
GACCATGAGAGCCAGATTGAGATAAAAATTAATTCTCTACCGTAGATTTGGTATTGCTATTCATCGGTGCTTATTTCATTCAAAACACGAAGTCAATTTTGATATAGGTAGAAGACCCCCGGGGTCCCATATCGATTATTTCAGGCACACTATATACCCAGATAGGACCAACGGGCTACCACAAACCCTCCAGATGGCTGCATCTCATGCAAAATCCAAGTTACCAGACCGAAACTCGAACCGCAATGCCGAGGATAAAGTGATAGTAACCTCTCAGCACTGGATGCCTCCACATCGACTGGGAAGCAATGCTACATCCCTCCTGGCGGTTTATGTATTTGGACTGTTGAATGCGTTAAAAAAACTTGTCCCTTCGGACTTTATATCATTTGGACCGGTAGTTGCAAACAGTATATATAATATGCATTTAAAAGATTTTTTTTAAAAAAAACGGAATGTGATAATATATCTAAATAATTGTAGATAATCATCTAAACGGTGCGCGAGTGCTTTAGCGTTCACCTTGTAATCGAAATGCCGTGGGTTCGTTGACCGGTAAGGACATACCAAAGTCTTTAAACATGTATATGGCACTTATGGTAAGCTTCACGTTCAGCATATGATGTTGGTTCAAGTGTTGACTGGCAAACTGTAAGGATGATATAACTTGATGAGGTGTCCTGTCAACTGTTATGGGCATGTTATCTCAGCAAAGCAGCTTAAATGATTGATTCGAAACGTTAGACCCAAACAAACAAACAAACAAACAAACAAACAAACAAAAATCTTTAGCTTTGATTGAAGGACACGGTCCAAATAGCATTATGCAATACGTATCGCCTTGTCTTTCTTACACGTGTCTAATGTTGCAAATCATCATTAGCAGCTGAAACCAATCTACTGTCAGAAGAACTGTTGTTGATGATTGTTGTGTCGTGATAGGCATTAATGGGAAATGGGGTTCTGTATTAGATGGTTTGTAGCTGTTTTTTTAAGACTTGCAGTGTCATATTTATGTTGTTGTTGTTGTATTGGCGTTACCGTCGCTGCGATAGTGACGTCCAGCTAATTACAGGTGGAGGAAGACCCCGAGTACACAGAGGTACCAAGGTAGAACCACCGACCTACCGCAAGCCAGCTGTCCAGAAGGCTTCCTCACATGAAAAATCCGAAGTCCCTACCGGGATTCGAACCCACAGCGGTGAGGGGCTGAGAGATTTGTAGTCCACGACTAACCGCTCGGTCACGGCGGCCCGTCATATTTATGTTATGTCATAATTTTATTAATATGAAAATGATGTTATATATAGTACACACACACATACACACACACTTAAGTGCTTAGGATAGCAATTTGCTATTGCTACAAGAAACAGTGAAAAAATAAATGTTTTATCGGGTATTTTCTTTAATGTAATTATGCTATTTTTTCTATTCTCTCGTAGCAATGTGTGCGTGTGTTTGTGTGTTGGAAATACAAAATTTCAACCCCGCTGTTTAATATGGGCACAAATATTAAGTTGATTATGAAAAATACCACATATCAATCTTGTTTTAAAAAACGAGGAAATATAGTTAAAATTGTTTTCAATGCGAATTATAGAATCAGACAGATATTGGGATAAAAGGTGGTAAGAAAGAGGCATTACCTGGATTTGAAGCTGAACGTTTCGGACCCAGAAGAGATCCCGATCAAAGGCATGACAACGGCCACCAAGAACACTCTTCGAATAATAGAAGTCATTCTGAATGATGCATACGTAGTATTTGTGTCTCCACAATAATCGTTTTGCTCATAAAATGAGGATTTATTCAAATGAATTAGGGGACAAAACACACACAACAGTCAATTTCTCAGTAGCGATAGCAATGTTTTCCGTTTTATGTGAAGAGAAAAATACTCCAATATTATTCAACAAAAGGTTTATGAGTGAGTTAATGCGATCATTTCCACAAAGTAGTAAAACAAATTAACGTATAGGTCTAATTCATACGTCCGTCTAGAGCCGAAACCTACAGGAAACAAAGCAACAGGTTATTCCACTCTCATGTAGTGTCGGGAGACGAGTGAGCGATGGGCGGCCTACTTCCTCATAATTACATAGAAAATCAAGTATGAAAAGAGCGATAGCCATATCGAAACACAGTATATTAGTGTTGGACTGGGCTTGGGCCGAAAATGTGTCGCCCTAGCAACGAGAGCAATGTCCGCATGTTGATTTCTAGAAATTTTGATAAAGTTGTTACCTCACTGACAGTATATTTGAAAGAAACTGGATTAAGTTTTAAAAACAGCTCGATTTGAAGAATTCTTACGATAAGCCGGCATACCAATAAATAAGTATTAAAGATCGATAGGACGGGAAAGACCGAGCATGGTTTTAAACATTTCTTTGGTTATCGATTGCCTGCTACTATAAATATAAAATGTCCCATGAAAAAAATTATTAATCAAATTGAACAATGATTTTCGTGTATTTTGCATCCCCCCATTAAAGTATGATCTCCTATATTTACTAATTGTTTCTGCCTTGTTATGTGATAACTTCCGGGAAATTTGATTTGAAACATAACTTTAAAGTGATAGGAGAAAGCTAATTTATGTCAAAATGGTAACAACCTTAAATATGTAACATAGCTTATTAAGACGTGGTTATATGTTGATCTTAAACTGATAAATGTTCATGAAATGCATTAAAGTAACTTGTCTTTAGCAGCAAAAAACAAAACCAAAAAAAAAAAAAAAAAAAAAAAAAAAAAAACCGCAAGGTGGCTCTTTGTTGTTGTGGGGCCTCCGTGGCCGAGAGGGTAAATTCGCTGACTTTAGAACTCACTCAGCCCCTCACCGCGTGGGTTCGAAAACCGGCAGGGTCATTCGAATTTTCATGTGAGGAAGACTTCCAGCTGGCTTGCGGTAAGTCGGTGGTTTTACCCGGATGCCTCCGTGCCTTCGGGGTCTTCCTTCACCTGTAATTAGCTGGACGTCGCTATATGAATGAAATACTTTCGAAGCGACGGTAAACTCAAACAGTCAAGTTTTTTTTTTTTTTTTTTTTTTTAATTAGATTTTATGTTTGCCTTGGTTTATGGGTACATGTATTTTATTTTAGGTATAGGGAGACTCGCCGTTCCCCAGCTATTGTGTAACTTTGCCGACATAGACTTATATAGCCCTGCTTAATAGGGATGTCACACCCTAGACATGCCATTTTACATATTTATTTCATGTTTGTTTAAGATTAACGTCCCACCTACAGTGTGTTTGTTATTTGGGAAAGTTTGTCTACCTTACACGGAAAGGGTACTGCCTCATTGAGATCATGTCATGGATAAATGGCATGTTACCACAGTGAGCCATACTGGTGAGATACATACACAAGTAACTGTAAACCAGGAGATTAAGGCACTTGACATATGAAAAATCAAGGTCAAAAAATATTTTTCTTGAAAAATTGAAATCTTTTTAAATGAAATTCATGAAATGAAGTTTTATTTTGTCAAATCAATCAATAAGTAAGTAAGGTCTAGCTTGTATACAAAACTGTATTCCAACCAATTTAACGCCAGAAGAACTAACATTAAAACTGAATAATTTCTGATAGGAATTAATAAAATGCAGCTAAATTTCATCAGAGTCAACATATTCTATTCATCTACAGAAATTGAAGACCAATTTCTCTCTATATAACCAGCAATCATGAGTCATTAGATATGGCGAGAACCGCTTTGAACAGGAGAATACAAACCTGTAGCATAGCATGATATATCTGCATGAAGAACTGCGATCTGTTGAGCAACTTGAACTGGATAATGTTTCTATATTTACCTGATTTATTTATTTAAATAAAAAAATAAATAAAAAGTAGGTTGATCTGATCAACATGAATAAGGGGAAACAAAGTCTTGGTTTGGTGGTCTGAATATCGGGTTGTCATAAAAAAAAGTTGTCTTTATGTGAGTACTACTATAAAATCATTATATTTCGTTAGATTTAAATTTCGTGGATTTTGTGTCAAATAACATATTCGGGATGAACGGATCCACACTTTACGAAAGACATAAGCATATTATTTGATTAACCAATAGGAATTAGGTTATGGGAAAACATATCAAGATATGACCGTCCAAGCAATCAGCGTACATTTATCCGCAAAGATAAATAATGAATTTACACGTTATTGACCTAAGCTTGTATGTATGAAGTTGATTTTTTCTGTAATCGACTACAGTGGATACAATGAAGACGAATAGGTATGAGAGAGAGAGAGAGAGAGAGAGAGAGGGAGGGAGCATGCATAAGTATTGGGGTAGATTTCTTAAAAACATATTTATTTATTACTAAAATAGAAAAGAAGAGTAAAACCGTTTTATTATATTTATACAATTATTTGTAAATGCATTGTGATTTTACCGCTTAATGTCTTACATTTGTTTCATTAAATACTTCAGCCTTGTTGTATTGATGCTCCTCAAGTGAACAGCATGTTTCTGACCTACCTGCATACACTGGATGGTGTTTTAAAGCTTAATTAGACGCGCACCTTGCCGTGCATCTGACAACAATTACAACATCAAACATTTAAGCACAACACGTTAAAAAAAACTTACACTCACTTGGTTTTAAAGGTTTTAAATGGTACCATATCCACCGCACCCGGTAGGATTCTCCGGCTATTTCCTTGAACACTCATCACAATCAATAACAACAGGAATACAATAAAAACGGTGCACATTTTTTAAGCGGATGCACCTTAATGATTCTGGTAACTTTGTTAATCACAGTTTTTTAAACTATCTCGGATTTCGGTCCCGCGTTTCCGCTGATCTCCACTATGTTTCATGTTCGGTAACAATTTTGATCGTTCTTTCCATGTGTTTCAAAAGAAACCAGCGCCGCAAAAGCTTAGTTGTGTATCACCGCCTGAATAGAGGAACACGGCTGTGTTCACATTAGACAATAAAAAAATATTGAATAATCCAGCTAGTTCCTTACTTGTGAGCTTAACTCACTGTCTCCCTTCAAAATCGTTTTAATCGCGTAAAGGCTGTGTTCCTTTTTGGCGAAGAAAGGAAAATATATCAAAATTAGATATATATTTGGATACAGAACGCCCTGTTATACAGCAGTGCTGTTGGCCAATAATATTTAAAATCAAGATTTAAGACGAGTACCATGGTGCCGTTTATTTACAATAACATGACGGGTGTACCGAGTGAAACAGAGCCGGAGTACTAGCAATTGAAGAGCTGCAGGGAAATACAAATGATACATAACGGACGGGGACTCTCTCTCTCCCTCTCTGTCTGTCTCTCTGTCGGTCTATCTATAAGGAAAGAGAAATGGGTAGACATATTAGGTTATATGTATGTTATTGCGTGCGTATTTTGTGTAGTCATTATTTTGACTTCATTTTAACTACAAATGGTAATAAAAATTGATCAAATTGAGCGTTATCCATATCTGAATTGATTTCCAGTCGGATGCACCATTCCTGTGGTTTACCATCGCCCGCGTCCACCTCGGGAGCGGGGGTCTTGGGTACGATTCCTATCCTCGACATAGCAAACACGTTAAAATGATTCTGGTAGCTCCCTGCTTGGCGCTTTGTATATTACATGTACAAGTTAGATCCATGATTGGCTGGTCCGGTTTCAGGATAATGTGACTGGCTGAGGTGTTATGCTGCATGTCTACGACGTGGCAGCACTATATATAACTCATGTAAACATAGTCTTCAAATGACTGATATACTGTCCGTGAGAGTTAAACCAACATACAAAATAATTCCTTTGGTTTATTGCTTGCTGATATTCTTTTTTTACACCGGCAATGTGTTTTCAATAGATACAAATAAATCCATTATTTTTTGTCAAATGACACGAGGAATGACATATTGACAGCTAGAACTAAAATCATAGAAGGGCAAAATAAACGCTTTGCGATGTACAAGACATTTTACTTGTGACTTGATATCAGAAAGAAAATAAACACGCCAAAAATTGTTGAAAATAATTGGAAACCGAAAGAACGAACAAACAATTACGAAGGAATCAATATCATAGGCATGATCATGATTTTTATGAATTCATGTTTCCAAGTAAACTATTACCTATCATTCGTATATTTATCGCTTTTCAAAATAACACAACGCCGGTAGGTCGTCTGTTCGATATAGAAGGTAATTTAACACAACCAAGGTACGGGTTCGGAAAGTAAAAAAAGTCGGCGGTACATCTGTTTTCTTTCCCGTTTTCCCTCATATCAGCTCACACATCAATGGCTGGAGCGATTAGGTAAGAAACCTCGTGGTTTTAAATAAAGTATACATTACTCGACAAAGTTCTTCAGCCATATGTTTTAACATTTGGTTGATATTAAATACTGTGCGTTATTGGTAACATCGGGTTGGCGCTGGAATCAATTCTAATTCTAATAAACACCATTAGATTTACACTTTCATTTTGGCGGAATAATAAATTGAAAATATGTATTGGGAACATAATCAATTGTTCGATGTTAATTTATTTTAAATAGAAATGAACTATTGATTTTATCACAAAATAGATAATAATACTAGTTATTTTGCAAACTTAATTGTTTACGAAAACGTTGCTTTTGTTTATATACATGATAGGTGGATTGAAAGAGGAATAATATTTCATTTTAAAACTGAAAAGTATATATTCTCTCTAAAACATCTAAAATCTAAGAAACATTTCAAATTGTTACTTGTTACACGCCTATGTGAAAAAAAAATAAAATAAAAAAAATATTAATTTAACTTTTAATTATGCTGCAATTACTCCTGATACTGTCCCTGCATACTACAATACAATACAATACTACATTCCTCATATAGACTCATTTTAACCCTTTCCCTCATATAGACTCATTTTAACCCTTTCCCTCATATAGACTTATTTTGACGCACTCAGTAGGTACCACATAAAGCCTGATCTGCAGAAAACCACATTTAAACCTTACCAAATGTAATTACAAAATCCTCATTTCCAGACCACTGAGGAGCAGCGAACAGCATAAAACCTGATCAGCCTGCGAGTTACTCGCAGGCTGATCTGGTTTTATGTTGTTCGCATAGGTCTTTTCATGGTTTCCTCTATGAGGGAAAGGGTTAACAAAATTAAACGAAATATGAACTGAAACACAATGTAAGCAAGGTAAATGGTACATGCTATAGTTGTATCAATATAAAGTTACATCCCTTGTTAAGAAACCGCCGGTGCTCACAAACATATATTCATACGACAGGCGAAAAGGGCTTAAGTCATTTAAAGTAGCATCGAGACTGGACGAACAAGGCGGGTGATCAGGTCTAGTTTAACCAGTCCAGTCCGATGCTATGGCTACACACAGACAAATTATCCCAGATCAATCAATGTCGCTGTCAGATACAATGAAATTGACTGATTTATGAAGCTTGATCCACTGTAACCTTATTTCATTTTGGTTTCTCGGCATCCTTTTTGGCCTCAGTAGCAAGATTGATAGAAGTGAGATCCACTTCCACTAGACAAGCGATCGAACTAAAAAATATGACTGGGGTGTGATAAGCCCTGACTGATAACTGAACTTCGTCCGAGCAACAAATGTCTATATAATGCTTCTTTATAGGGATGACGCTCGTTAATGGTTTGTTCAAGTACGCCCGTGATTTGAAGTCATTGCCCTCTGGAAATAGCTCTTCAATGATTGAATTTGAAGTGCTTCTCTTTCCACATATCAGTAACAATATTCTACTGTTGATAAAGATGTCAAGTTAGATTTAGGACGGTACCTGGAAGCCCATGTGGCAACCTGTAGACAAATTGCAATAAATGTCCTAGACATCGAAAACACAGATTTTGTTTTAAAGTTTATTAGAATATTCGATAAAATTAAACTGTAAATAACCAAGGCCGTTTAAATTAATTTCACATTAACTAGTTATTTATCATGAGTCGCATGGACATGTTTCAATTTCAGACATAATTTAACTTAAAATGTACGTTTCAATTCATAATAATTGACATATTAATTTCTAATGTCGGACAATGCACTGCTTATCCTTAAAAAAGAAAATTGCATACTTGACAACACTTCGTCTATATCTGTTCCCGATGGCCGAGTTGTTGTTAGAGCGTCGGGAGGTTATTGGTTCGATCTCCGGTCACGACTCACAAAAGTCGTAATGGTTCCGGTATGGTTCTCAGCATATAAGAGTAGTTCCAGGACTGGTTCGCTCGGTGATAAGATAATATGACTGGATGTGGTATCATACCACATGTCCTCAGTGTGAGACTGCAGTGTGACTGCACCATATATATCGCAGGTAGACATAGTGACTAAAATGTTGTCGGTGAAACATTAAACCCAAATAAACAAAGAAACATACTTCATCTCTCTGTAATCTACAGTATAAGTATTTAGCCACCATTATTTTTTCCCACCTTATCTTTTAAGCAGTGTGACTCATTACCTCCCTCTTTCGGGGACAGATTTTGAAATAGTCATAATCATATCTTTCATTTTTAAAGATAGAATTCTGAAAGCATGTCTTTTATTGTGAAAATTGTATCCTACTGGTTTGCTTTAACCCTTTCCCTCATAGAGGACACCATGAAAAGACCTATGCGAACAACATAAAACCAGATCAGCCTGCGAGTGACTCGCAGGCTGATCAGGTTTTATGCTGTTCGCTGCTCCTCAGTGGTCTGGAAATGAGGATTTTGTAATTAAATTTGGTAAGGTTTAACTGTGGTTTTCTGCAGACCCGGCTTTATGTGGTACCTACTGAGTGCGTCAAAATGAGTCTTTATGAGGGAAAGGGTTAATGTATTGTCGCGTTGGCTGAACCGCGCTCAATAAAAAATAATAATAATAATAATAATAATAATAATAATAGTAATATAATAATAATAGTAATAATAATAATAGTAATAATAATAATAATAGTAATAATAAAAATAATAGTAATAATAATAATAGTAATAATAATGATAGTAATAATAATAATAGTAATAATAATAATAATAATAATAATATAGTAATAATAATGGTATAATAATAATAATAATAATAGTAATAATAATAATAGTAATAAACAACACTAAATCGATAAAAATCGTATTGTTTGGGCTCCTCATTTATGATATATGCGTATGAATAACATAAAATAAATGGAACATTCATTAGTTTTCTTGTGATTGTACTTTCTTAAATCATGGTCATACAAAGTAGCTACTTTTCCTGGTGTTTTATTATGTTGTCTATGTCCATGCATAAAAAATAATTTAAAATATTGTAAAGCATTCATCTTATTAATCTTCTTTATTTAATGCTTTTCAGCGGATTATATGGAAATATCAGAAAATTAAAATGGTAAAATTCTCTGTATCAAAAAGTGAATATTACCATTTCTTAATTGTCACTGTCTTGTAACGGGACTACTAAAATACTCTATCGTATTTTTCTTAACATGTCAAATAATTTCCACATTTAAATAAAAAATCTTCTAGAATATACTTGAATGAAATGTTGATCACATGCTTTCTGTGTGTTCATTTATCGGACTAATTCTGGGGCCGAATAACGAGTTCATTAATTAGGGCATCCGACAGGGAAAAATCTATGATGAACTCGGTTATTGTTAAAATGTGTTAAACGTCGCAGAAAACATTGAATAAAAAAATGTCGGTTTCACTTATCCTCTCTTCAATCCACACATTGGGACTGGATCAGTCTAAATAATTGAAATATTTGAAATTCGAATTTAAGATTAAAATATTATTTAATATGTTTCACATATGTTGCAACGACATCGAAATTTTATCATGTATACATATATGATGCTGTGACTTCTTACAATATTTATTGAACATTGTGACCTTGCCCTTTACCCGGCGGTCAGGGGTCCTCGGTGGCCGAGTGGATATAGTCACTGATTAACCCAACTAAGCCAATCGCCGCAGCGGCTCGAATCCCAGAATCCCACGAAAAGAAAGTACGTAGTTGCACTCAAGACATTTTTTCACATCCAATTAGCGGGACATTTCTTTAAGACTTAAACTGAACAACAAATTTTGCGGTACTGTTGTATTGCAGTAGGTCCGTGATTTTTATTTTGGCGCCTCCCTGCGCTACGGTCTTCCGTCACCTGTAACTGCTGGCGACGAACTGTCGTACCGACAAAAACAACACCAACCAGCCGGTAACCGCATAGATTTCTGGCGCAGTTACAGAAATGCAGAAAATAAATATTAGCCTATAATTTATATACCTTCAACTACAATCATTGTGAAATCCACCCCCACCCGAACCCCCTATAAAAAGGGAGAAAACATTGATATGATCTTGACCCCCGTAGCAGTACAAAACAAAATCACTTTATTGTCATGACTGTGTAATGCATCAACAAACATCACGGTGAAATACAAATAAAGTGGGGAATGCATACCGAAGTGGTTAAATTGATAATTAGCAAGGAAAATCGGTTTAACTGGTATATTCTTTTTTTTTTTTTTTTTTCAAAGTCATTATGCAACAATTTTTTTAACTTACGTTCAATCTCGCCAGGGAAAGGGAAAAGTACAGCCGGACTGGCAATCAAAATCGGTCTCCCTCTATCACACAGCAAGGCCTTTGTCGACTAATTCACAGGACCGCTTACACAAATTTCTCACCGATAGGGGTTACTTATAGACCGCAAATACGAAATTAGGGGGTTACCGCTAAATAGTTTGAATATTTAGCAATAAACATTTCTACTTAACAAGTTTGAACATTCCTGAAATATTCTCTTAAATCTATAGTCTCACATAAGTGTTCGTGAAACATTTTTGTTTCTCGCTAAGCTGCGTATGAACTTCATTTGAACACATATTGCATTTATATATACTTATCCCCCGAAATATTTACATTTGCAGATAGTAAACATATCATTTTGGCAAATAAAGCTCGCAGATTCATAGATCACTGGGAAGTTCCTGGAATAAATGAATTCCTAAGATGCCAAGTTTTCAGAAGCACATTTATTTTGCCAGACAATGCCTTTAATATATTCTAATACGATTTCTATTTCAGAATAATTCAATATATTTTAGGATACAGAAATAAAGTTTGTTTGTTGGGTTTAACGTCCCACTGTCAGTATTTCTGTCATTTGGAGACGATGTCTACTTGAGACAGATATAGTGCTGCCACACTGCAGTATCACGCCGTAGACACGTGGCATGATACCACACCCTGTCACATTATCCTGACACCGGGCCAAGCAGTCCTGCAACTACCCTTATATGCTGAGCGCCAAGCAAGGGAGCTATATCAGTACCATTTATTACGACTTTGGTATGTCGCGACCGGGGATCGAACCCACGACCGCCCGCTCCCAAGGTGGACGCTCTAACCACTCGGGACGGTTAGAAATAATGTATCGACTCCTTGTTTAGACGTTGTCCTAAAATTAGACAAATTTAATTTCATGACAGTAAAATAATCTCAAAAGAAAATCAAAGAATTTCTGAACCCGTGTAACGACTTCAAGTGCCCTCAAAATACAACGTACAAATACGTGTTCAAGTTCCCTGTTTAACCCTTTCCCTCACAGAGGACACCATGAAAAGACCTATGCGAACAGCATAAAACCAGATCAGCCTGTGAGTAACTCGCAGGCTGATCAGGTTTTACGCTATTCGCTGCTCCTCAGTGGTCTGGAAATGAGGACTTTATAATTAAGTTTGGTAAGGTTTAACTGTGGTTTTCTGCAGATCAGGCTTTATGTGGTACCTATTGATTGCGTCAAAATGAGTCTATATGAGGGAAAGGGTTAATGTAATAGAAATTTCAATGAAGGAATATCATATACGACTAGGTATATCAATAATGCATTATTATCATATTTGTTAACGAAGTGAACAAGTTATAAAATAAAGTTTAAACAAGTAAAAATCATAATAAAACCATCAAAGGGGAAGGGTGAGATAAGCCTTTTGAAGGTTAAGTCTTAGCATGGCATTTGAAATCGTCATTGAATTACCGGAGAAACTTGAAATTGACGGAGCTGCTGAAAAAATCACCCACGTCGTAGTGGCCAAATGTCTATGGCTGCTATTTCCAAAGTCGAAATGACGTACTGGTAAATCTCCATTGATTGATAGTCAGCATAATGGCGGCTTGAGGACTGGGTTAGAATAATGTGACTGTGTATGGCATCACGTCGCTTGTCTCATATACTTAAATTAACTGAAATTCAAATATTTTACTTAATCGAAACCATAAACAACAGATACGGGATTTCATGAACTGTTTCTCTTTTTCTCGCCCAAATCGCCATGGTCATAAAATGATTAGCATGCATATATATCACATTTCTCCCTTATCATTGCATCTTAAAGCATTATCAGGACACACACACACACACACACACACACACACACATTCTTTATAGACAGGGCATATACATACGATAGTCAAATCCCATATGCAAATACAATCGTTCCTATAACCGCCCTAATACCCATATTCCATATCTTGCAATTAAATTGAAATATTTCTATGAAACTTTTTCACTTTGAAGACATCCAAAAATAAAAATGTTTCACTTAGAGTTTTTCCAGGTTTTCTTAAATGAAGGGGGGATAATCTGTATTGAAGTTAACATTGATGTCTATGGAAATACACAATTTCAGTGAATATGAAAAACTGAATCTGATTTTCGAGGGAAACACACGGTAGAAAAATGCATTATATGATTCTGATTCAAATTTCATGATGACATCTAAACTTTACTGTAGGAAAATGTAGAACATTTACTTTTTGTTGTTTTCAGGGGACATAACTCTTGACAACAAAATTATATAGGGGAGGTAATAAAAGAATTTCTGTCACTTGTCATAACATGTCAATTTGCCTTTAAGATTTCCATGGTTTGACATTTTAAAAGCTTATATTGTGAAGTTATATCATGGCTTCGATGGTTATTATGGGCATATACCTTCACTGGAAGTGAATTACTGGGCATAAACCTTAAGTATTGTATCAGATTGTTAACTATAAGAAATGCGAACACATCTATTTATCAACAGGACAATGATATTAATAAACTATATATTCTGTCAATCTATTAGTATCGAAACAATACACTGTAAAACTGCTTATTGATAACGTATTACTGCCAGACAAAATATTTTAAACTGATTTGTTGTTCAGTGTGTATATACGGTAATATGATAAGACCATGTCTGGCTTTGTCCATTATAAAAGGAGGGAAAGAAAGGAAATTCTCATCTATGCAAAATGGACGAAAAAGAATGGACATAAGCATATTTTATATATTCAATAAACTTCAAAAAACTAGATATTGTTTTTGTATTTGGCATACAAATATAAAGTTTAACTAATGGTGCAAATATCACTACATGCTAGAATATGTAAGCATTTTATTAAAAAAAGAAAAGAAGAAGAAAACACTATCATCAGAATCTTGCTCATATCCCAAATCCCCGTTTCCCGAATGGTAAGAACATTCACCTTGTAACCAAGAGGTCGTGGGTTCAATACCCAGTTGAGACATATCAAAATAGGGTATTTGTAAAGTTCCTTTCCTTGGTACTCAGCATATATTCGCAGTTCTGGTACAACTAGTCACGAGGTCAAGATAATGTTACTGGCGTGGTATCGTCGTGAGGCAGCACTTTACATGCGTATTGTCAACAAAAGTCCCAAAATGAAGGAATATTGTCGTATGGACATTAAATCCATGCAAACAAACATATTTGTTCCATGGATAGTGAAAACGATTGGAAATCTAGTAACATAGTTTATAGTGATATACTGTTTCATCAAACAATCAAATGTCAATATACCAACGTATAAAATGAATAAAGTACAATCAAATATGCCTATTATAAAATGTTTCATTTCTAATTCATCGAAGGACGTGTGAAATAGGTAGGTACATCGACGGCAAATATGTGTGCAAGTTCATCGATATTAGTTCTGCACTAGGTTCTTTTATACTGCCAAATAGTTCATGCATTATATAATAGTTGTGATGGTCATATATCAAGGTACGACATACTCCAGAAAAAAGCATAATAATCTCATACGATGTCATATTATTATAAATGTAAACATGTTATCCACATGTTCCTGACACATATTATCTATAATACATGTATATGAAAATGTTATTTCAATGTATTAATTATAATATACTGTCGGTGGGACGTTAAACCCAACAAACTAACAAACAATAATTATAATAGTATTTCAAATATGGTGTTGAGATCATGAACATGTTAACGCATTATATCTTTTCAGGAATGTAACACGAAAGGGTATATGAACGTTGACGTACGATGTATGGAGAGTAGCACGCTTTAGACCAAGAACTGTAATAATTTCGGCAATCATCGTCTTATACCGCCACTAATCGCGGTGTCCGAACGACGAATCGGACATTTCCGGGATAGGGGGCGTGGGGGGGGGGGGGGGGGACTATTTTTTAGTAAACATCGCATTATCTCAAGGTATTTCCCAATATCATGACGTCATTTTAGAATTACCAACATGGATTTGAGCGGGGAGAGAAAACGAGGGAAAAGAACTTTTCTGCCACATACAGGAAAAAGCAATTTCTGTTTCTCAATTGGTTCCTGGGCGCGGGTAGTAACTTTCGTGACTTTTCATTTGCACGCGTATTTTGAGCAAGTACTTGGGTAGTTTCCAGGAAGCAGAATCGAGAGATAGATAAGTAAAGTTTTAAGTTGTTTCTCAATCTATTTAAAATAAATAAGATTAAATAAAAAGCACGAATTTACCCATTTTTTTTATTATACAGGGTAACGATATATCCCTGATTAGGCTATGTATCTTGACAAAATCAAAGACGCATTTTATTGATTTCATGATTAAAAATGCAAAAGATAAATAAATTTGTATTGTATTCTTACAGTATAGAATATAATATGTGCCTGATTACCATGCTGTTATGAATTTTTGCCTTTTTTCATTTAGAGACCATTTTTCGTGATGTCATATTTTTTGTATAATTGCTTTAACTGGGCCATTGGGCCTACTTATATGGACAGTTAAATTTAAATGAGATAGTAAAATGTTTTTGATTTTTAAGATATGATTCTAGTATATACCATGCAGATAATTTTGGTGTATAACATAATTGATTTGCAACATATTACAATTATCAGCAACTCAGATAAACATTTACGTTATTTCTTCACAATGCTAAAAACGTGCAGACTGGGTACACTACAAAAATCAATTTATTAAACTTATAAAATATAGTGCTGGAAAAAAATGATAATTTTTCCTGTGCAAGTATGATATCCTTTATATAATAGCCTCTTTTTTTAGGACATTTTACCAACCATTAACAGAAATAGAGATTAGTTCAGCTTTTTGTATGTTTGAATTTACAGTCATTTTTCAAAATTCCGGGGTATCCTCTAAAATTTATTATTCCTCGAGAAACACATGGTAAATATTTTTTTTAAAAATCATATTTAGATGTCTGAATGGGTAACTTGAAAAGGGAAAACAAGCAAATTCATATATGCAAAAGTGAATATTACAGTTCTAAAACCTTAAATATAGCAGTAGGAGGACATCAGAATGTATCACGGGAAGACAAGAGTGTTTGAATTGTTTTTGTGTAATTGAGGAAGAATTTCGTGCATTTTACGATTGTCTAAAATATTAGGAAATTTGATTATCCATTATCCGCCATAAGTTATCCCTTCAAATTTTTACAATGGTTAAAGTAACGACGATGATACAATTAAATTCTTAGATATATTTGTTTAAAATTAAAAATAGGCAGTAAGGTTACACAACTATTACATTTTTTTTTTTTTTTTATTTCATATGATGTATTGTGTGCTAGAGGCCTTTATGTACAATAAATGTATTGAAATGAGACGCGTAATCAGCAGTCGTGGTTAATCCGACGATATATCACATCAAGCAAAAAACAGTTGATATCACATCAAGCAAAAAACAGTTGATATCACATCAAGCAAAAAAACAGTTGATATCACATCAAGCAAAAACAGTTGATATCACATCAAGCAAAAAAAAACAGTTGATATCACATCAAGCAAAAAAACAGTTGATATCACATCAAGCAAAAAACAGTTGATATCACATCAAGCAAAAAATAGTTGATATCACATCAAGCAAAAAACAGTTGATATCACATCAAGCAAAAAACAGTTGATATCACATCAAGCAAAAAACAGTTGATATCACATCAAATAAAAAACAGTTGATATCACATCAAGCAAAAAACAGTTGATATCACATCAAGCAAAAAATAGTTGATATCACATCAAATAAAAAACAGTTGATATCACATCAAGCAAAAAACAGTTGATATCACATCAAGCAAAAAACAGTTGATATCACATCAAGCAAAAAACAGTTGATATCCCATCAGAGCTATATATCATAATTCAAATTTAAATCAAACTTATACAAAACTTGGCGCAGTAGATTACAAATACAAAATAAATTAATTAAAACACAGGAAAGCACACTCTGTGCGAATATTTTTTTTAAATTCTGGTTTGTGATACACATGGTAGTCGAAGATTATTTAGTTTTTGTCCTGGTAACGAACGTATGATGAGTCAGGGTAAATCTAATCTGTATTCTCTCTATCTGTATATTTTCCTTAAATATATATTTATCATTTCGAACTTAGATATGAGGTCAGAGGAAGTAATCAGATCGTATCTATTGTCGAAAATATATTTCCCAGACTTTCTTGATAACAAAGTCTCCAAGTATTAAAATCATATCTTATAAAGATATAATTCAATAATGAGAGAATTTTCTGAAACCAATTTTGAACAGTTCGGTGCATTTGTTTCCCAATCCCCTTAGTTCCCGTCCTTGAAAAAGACAAGTGTATTACGTGCGAGTACATAGCAATTGTGATAGCATTTAAAGATATCAGAATCGTATATATATCTGTGTGTGTGTGTGTGTGTGTGTGTTATTACACGTATAATACAGAATTACATGTAGTTTAGTAAGAAAAATATAAAGAAAATAGATTTATGCAAAATGTATATTACTGCATACTGACTTACTAATTGCCTTTATGTGTGATTAAAAAAGTTTCCTAACATAAATTTCCTATTTGTGCGTTATCTGATTTCTCGATGAATTTATTTCGTACGTTTGTTGAAGTATTATAGTCTGATAAATTTCTTAATACAAGATACTGTCTTCATAACGGCCATGTTTGTCAAATAACGTGAAGTTGAAATTACCTAGTTATCTCCCTATTGTATATATGTGAATATAGCACGAAATGCTAAACCGTGGTTATGAATATTTGCCACGAAAAGCCAGCTTTTATGGACTCTGATAACATCTGGCTGTCCGACTTGTTGCCATTGAAAGTGGTTTAAGGCTATAAAATGTGTAATTGTGAAAGATGGGGTTTAGATTATTGGAGAGGTTGCATAATGGCTAAATAAACAATTCGTAGTATTTCTGTACAGGCAATGTTACCATTCTTCGTGCAGAGCCTATACAGTGCATTTTTATTTCCAGTCGTACGTGTTTTGATGTCTTTGCAAACAGAGCAGATTGCTCTTTTTGCTTCCTTGAAATACATATATAAATAGACTTAAGAACGTTTCAACGAGTTACCACGGTTTCAATTTTGGGAAAAAGAAAAAGCAGGGTCCAAATAGTTCCTTTTTAGTTCGTCTCATCAATGAGTCGCTCTCGGCGCGACACCGATATCGCCAAATCGAAAGTAGAGCGATATCAAATATTACGGGTACACAAATGTGGACTACATTTTAGTGTTTTCATTCAAAATTTGGCTAAAATTTTAATAAAATTAAAGCAGTTTTATTAAACAACAAAAACAAAACAAAAAACAATAACAACAACCAAAAAAAAAACACAAAAAAAACAACCAAAAAAAAAACATGTTGAGGTATTATATAGGGAATATTATGTTGCAGTAGCTTTCCGTGGCTTTGTATTTTGCTCCGAGCAGCGTGGGAAGAAAGATATCTCGCGAGACCGAAGGTCGAGCGAGATATTTTCTTCCTACGCTGCGAGAAGCAAAATACAAAGCCACGGAAAGCTACTGCAACATAATTTTCCTTTTATTATATACCTTTACATTTTCAAAACAGAAGAAGTCAGTTTTTAGGGTTTTGATGGCTTTATTACTTTTTTCTTCAAAAAAAAAAAAAGAAAAAAAAAATCATCAATGGCGGATGAATTTTACTATGGAATTTAAGCCACGCCCCCACCTCTTCTCATGTATTTAAGAAAAATGGCGGCCAACACGCTAACTGTAATGCTAAGTGGATTTTAACAAAATGAAAAACACTAACATGTGAACACTGAATTTGGAATAAAACATGTCTGCTGGAAAACCTTTCGTTTTTTCAATCACTGTCAGTGTCAGACGTGATAACTGGACAGATTCTTTTCCGGCGTTTGGGCAAGGTAGGAGAAGTGTCGTCAGTTTTCGAGGTGTTGTTTATGATTGTGATAGGACAGTTCATCAGCGTTGCATTTTGAAAGATCTGACCAGCGCGCTTTGAGACACATTCTATTTCTGACATGCTGTGGATATTTGATGACTCCACAGACTTAGATGTTGAAGGAACGGGTTCAAGGGCTGGACAGGGATGACAGGAAGTGGAACTGGAAGTATGTTGGTATTTGCTCATAGGCTGATTAAATTTTGTAAGAGCTTTAGCCACATGAGAAGGATTTGGGTTTAGAGACAGTATGTCTGACATTTGTTCTTGCATTTCTAGAGATGCATTGGCATAATTATTCATGCTTCGGACATTTCTGTGAGCACTTAATTGAAGAAAGAGATAGTCAGCGTTTTAGACCTATCCTGAAATGTAAACAATTGCTGCAGCCGACAACAATGAAATAACGGCGAATCTCGAAAACGTGTCTGTTATTTGTGATAAGTTTGTAAAGAAATTTAAAGAAAAAATAAAAACAATGTTTCTTTGATAATAATTTAAAAAAAAACAAGAACATCCTTTTTTATCGTTTATTAAATAAATTTGACGAGAGGATTTCTTTGATAAAAATAGAAACTGGTTCTCCCAGTAGTATTGGTTCTCGTCTCTATTTACTACGTAGCGCCCACTTACAGAGGGAACCATGCCGAAAGTAGTCCGCACAGTGTGACGTCATACTATGTATTAGACGCTGATATAATACGGATTTTTAATCTGTTGAGTTGTATTTGCGTCTCGTATTTTGCGTGTTTTAGGGCCAGAAAATGTATAGGTATATAATAAATATATTTATATTTCCAGAAAACCTTTATTTCATTTATATTAGAGGATTAAATCTGAAATTATTAAGAAAATCTGTACATTGAAATATTTTTATTTAGAAAAATATACATGTATATAAAATTTCGTAGCTTTGGGTTAATTTTTGTTTGCATTAGCCCTGGCATAATGAATATCTTATATTCGTTTGTTGCTTTCTATGCATGTTTGACAGCATTTTCATCTGTAACTTTTAAAATACAACTTGCAACTAACCATTTTGAAAATATCATTTTATTATGGTTTTGTAGAACATGTTATTAGAAATGAAATATTTATAATTTTTAATGCCTTGATTTTTCACCAAATTTTTGCAAACATTGATAAGCGTAATCTCAAAAACGAGCATGATGACCCCGAAATTTTAATGCTGATACCTTAGAGTCTAAAGTATTTCTGTGTTAAAATCCAGAGAGGAAAAAGAAAAAAAATAATAAAAAAGCTAATACCCTTTAAATGTGTTATAATGGATAATATCTATATAGGTATGTTCACGTATTCAAAGCCACTGTCCTTACTAAGCTAGACTCGCACGCACCAACCAAATTGGGTGTAAACTCAGTTTAAAGCAGCAATACTTTTAAAAATAATATATTCTTGAACTTAATGACATAAACATTCATTTCCTCAGATACATTAATATCATAAAAACATGAGTATAATTTTGCTGCAGCACTAGTCTAAATCTCACAAAAACACGTAGCAAATCGTCCAATTCATTATCCAAAAGCCTCGTTTTCAAATATCTCATTTTCTATTGCAGATACGTGAAAGTAAATTGTATCCTATTAGAGAACATTACAATACCATCAAAATGATACCTTATGTATTAAAATAAGTCAAGAAATAAAAAGGTTTCATGTAAAACAGAAAAGTACCTGCATGATGATAACTATGTAAAATGCGCTTTTCTGCTACACTGGTTGCATTTAATTCATAATTTAAAATATTTCTTAATAAGTCAAACTGAAATAATTCCTTGCAGAAAAAATGGTTATTTTATAATATGGTTCCATTTTCCAGTATGATTTTTGCATACTTTTTTGACGGTATGCAATATTCAATGATCTGCAGTGTGTCAAAACAATACTTTCCACTGGCTTTAACTGGAGTTTCCTATCTCTGTTTAATATGTCTTTGATTTAAGCAGCTCGTTCACACATGATCATTGACTTGTGTTTATTACGTCCAACAATACACATCTACAGACGCATGGTCTAATAAATCGCAAAAAATATCGTGATCGTCACTTGGCTGATCACATTCTCGCTACGTGCACGCGTTAACTTCATAGAAGGCTGAATTTACGAAACGCTACCCTAACTGATGAAGACGCAATGTTGCTAAATGTATCACGTGATATCGCAAGCTATTTGCCTCGGGGATAACAAATTCTATATATTTCACCAAAGACCTAAACCCAAAGATAAGCAACTCAAATAAGCGTTTGAAGGAAATCTCGTATACCCTCGGCGCCACCGCAATATTGTTAGAAAAAGCCGGTGCACTTGTACTTTCGAATTTAAGAAAAGTAACTACTACGGAGTTGTGGTAAACAACTTTCTGACTATCTTTATTCATTAAGTATAGTTACGCATTGTAAAAACAGTCAAAACCCACGATTATCATCCGCTCTGGTCTGTGACAAATTTACCGGGTTTTGCGTAGAATTTGGTAACAGCACGCTGCTCTACAACTATATCGTCCTCCATCCTTGACAAACATAATAATTATGCATATATTGCGGTTTGAGCAAAATGATGTCATCATGTACATTATGACGTCATAATGATAAAAAATGGACTAAAAGCGTTAGAAAAAGGTTGCGCTTTACTATATGTATGCAAAATCTGATCTTTATGTATAGGTTAGTGTTTTTTAGTAAGCATTAATGAAATTAAATCGGTCTGGCGCGGCGCAGCCGCGCGACCGATTTAATGGAATTAATGCTTACTAAATAACACTAACCTACTTAGTGTTTGAAATTATGTTTTGCAACTTAACGCAGTCTCACATTCCAAATATAGTATTGATTTTTGTGACTCCGCCCTATCCACGTGTTCCCGGCGTGAATTACATCACGTGACATGTAACATGTTATGTCAAAGGTCAATGCGTCGCTCTAGCTGTGTAATGATTTTTGAGAATCCGCTTTATCCACCTGTTCCCGGCGTGACATGTAACATGATATGTCAAAGGTCAAGCGTTGCTCTAGCTGTGTAGAGCTACGCTCGGGGAGGCTGAAAAAATGAGCATTGAACCGGACCCCGACTTTGATCTCTTCGGCAAAAAAGTGTTGAAAGATATATATATATTATTATACTGTTTAGAAAGGTTCATTTATTTGCACCTATATATATATATATGTTATTTTGTGTTTTGCAATTGGACATTATTATTTTTTTTTCCGTTTTAGTAACCTTTGTTTGTTAGCCTTCTTTTCTTCTCTTCTCATTATTTATTTATATTTTTCAGTTAATTTTTTTTTAAATCTCTTCATTCATATTATTACACATCTCATCTCGTAAAATGTATCAGTTTTTTTTTTTTCATTTACAACAATAGTGCTGTTATTTTCAAAAATTTAATCAGATATTTACTTAATTGCTTTGTCTAGTGATTAGTCTTATTTTGCCTATTCTATGTAAGCATATGTAGACATTGAAATTATACAAATACTTTCAAGGAGATGGCCGATTCTAATGTTGTTAGAACTTTTGGTCAGACCCTTTTGCTTATTTTCTAAAATCTTCAATGTTGTATCATTATTACCTACGGCAATAAAATATGTCCAAACTAAACTAAGTGGAAGGGTAGAGTTCTTTTGTTATTTTGGATAAATCAGATTGCTGGTTCACTATTGATGTTGTGCTTTTCTTTTATATCGATTTTCATGCGTCCCCATCAGAAAACCCTGTAACACATTACACACGCGTGATATTGGTAAACACATAAAGCTCCGCCTCTCGACACACATTGCCGCACATGCGCACTGAAGGTGCTTGAAGCTGGTTTAAACTGATCAGCTGATTTAACGGAATAGTGTTTAGTGACAAGTTTATGCCGATTAAATTAATTAAATGGAGACAAAAATTTGAAAAATGGAATGATCTCATTGGGCAAAATATAATTTCAAACACTAAGGACTGACAAAGAAAATACATGACGAAAGTTCTCGAATATAATGATCACCCCTCGTATAAAGCTGTAAGGAAATAAAAGCATTTAAGAATCATTTTGTTCGGCTGCCAATTTTCTCCGCTACTTGCATTACATTATATCGATATATGATGCATGAGAGACTGTCTATAGCAAGAGTGCGACAGAGAGGTTAATGGCGCACGTTTTCTTTTTCTTGCGATGCCAAAACAATTATAGACCAAATGCAAAGCAATATATGACTATCCGAAAGTGGATCTAGTGATGAATTGAGGCGATGTGTTGGACTAAACGATCAAAACGACTAGACGTACATAATATAAATTACATGCGTTGATGATGAGGACCCGTACGTAGGGGAAAGAGGGGCGAGAGGTTAATTATGCCAAAATAAATTCAAGGAACAATCCCTATGGTATTTTGCTGTGCCAAGAGAGGAGAAGTTCAATAAAATATATTAACTGATATTCGGTTATATTCTGCAATGTTAAGAATTTAATGGTATATTAATTATTTTATTGTGCCAGTAACTAAAAGGAAAGAAAGTGAACACGTGATGTTTATCTAACAATCGCTTTTTATTTATTTATTAAATGGAACTGACAAGATGTGTACATATGTGTATATGGACTTTTACCGGTCACTCCTAACAATGTTATTGCATATAAAGAGCCGCGTAGTGAAGGAGTGTTCACTTCAAAAAAATAAGTTGAAACATTCCCATAATACTGATTTTGATTATATAACTTCTCAGCATTATAGGTAAAATAGCTAGGCTTAAGATACTAGGATACAATTTGAACACGTCTGCAATGCATATTCATATTATATATATATTTATAAAATGTGCACATATGTAAAATATCAATAGTTAACAAATCTTTATTGGCAATTGTTGACTCGGCCTACAGCGCCATCATCGACAGGAAAGACTGAATATGCCAAACTTTAAAGATACATAATCATTTTACGCAATGGAGGTCCAGTTTCACCAGAGGATCGGAAATATCCGATATAATTCGCTGATTCAAATTGACAATCAAAGACTTGGGATAAATCCCAAGTATATTGAACAAGGTGTGAAATTTACACCAACAAGCAGAAAAGGTGTTCAGCGGCAAGTGCTCGTTGATTTACGTAGGTTTACATCACATTTCTGAGTGAAATGGCCTATAGTCACAGGATAGTGTAACTGGATGTGGGATCATGTCACTTGTCTACGGCCTGATATTATTAGCATAAAGATCTCAATTGACTTAAATGTTGCCGACGGGAAGTTACAAACGGATCATTTTACTATAATACGTAAACTCTACGAAAAATTAATATCATACTTTATTCATTGTTGTTGTATTCAATAGATTAGATAACTTTTATGATCTAGTATTGAATTTAGACAAAGAACTTCTCACAAGAAACTCAACGGTGTTTATCACTGAAGCATGCTATATTTTGATTGCTCATTTTCAGGAAATGATACCATTTACGCTGTCGTTTCGTCATTGACTACAATCAAACAATCGGATATTGCACAACGGCTCTATTGGCTTATCTACCACGAAATAACGTGCTATGTATATACAAAGGAAATCGTTTTAAGTTCAGAATTGAATAGATCACAGAATGATATTCATTTCCCATTCTATCAGATGAAAATTGGCCACAGAAAAAGCTTCACGAACAGAAAATGTAGTAATAAAGGCAAGTTTAGTAATAAACACATTCACATCGTCATATCTATATTTTGTCATGACGATATTTCCAATTAAACATGCTTTGATATCACATTTGCATACTTCATAGTTTTGGAATAGCTATTTAACTACAAAAGTAAACCACACTTGCAATAAAATGTGTCGTGCTTTCAGTGAAATAGGTATGACGCGGCATATTCTAGACATGTTTTATATATGTTGTCATTTATCTCCATAGTGATATCTGCATTAAAGCGAACTCTGTAAAATAATGCCGCGATAGCACTTTAAGTTTATAGCCAGTGACATGCGAGCTTTTGCTGAAATATGACACATTACTGAAAACAAATACCATGCCATAATCTGTGACGTAGTCATTTACTTTATGTTGTCGAATCAGTTCAACAGTATTAATATTCAGACTGAACTTTTTCGTCTAGATTTGCTTATTTGCTTTTGAAACTTTTGACTTTGTACTTGTCATGATACAGGTAGATAAAGGTGAATCACATTCACATGTAGCCAAGTTAATGGGTTCGATCCCCTTCCGTGACATATCAAAATCGCTTTAATGGTGTCGGTATATTTTCCTGGTGCTTGGCGCTCAGTTCCAGGACTTGTTTGGCCAGTTTCAGGATAATGTGGCTGGGTGTGGTATCTTGCCACTTGTATATAGCGTGGTATTGCACTATCACATGTAAAATACAAACTTCCAAATGACCGAAATGTTATTGGTAGAACGTTAAACCCTATCTAACAAACAGACAAACATACATTGTTCTGTGCGTGGTGTCTGTTCTTTATTTGGAGCCATGCTTGGTTATATCAGAATTTGACTCGTCAATATGGATTTTTTTTTAAATTACTAGAAGTTTTACTTTCATTACCTACATTTATCGTTTATCAAAAGAGTTATTTTTGTTGCCCCCTTAAGTATCATTTAAATTTTTGAAATTTATCTCCGCCTGGAAATTTCCGCCTGGCACCGATTTTCTTTTGTTATCTGATTCCAAGCATTGTGTGTTTGTTCATACATTTTATAAACTTATAATAAACGATGTTATATGAAATGATATCAGTATTGTTTATTTATTTATTATTATTATTCTTGTAAATATATTATTCTGTCAGTGTCTTAACGTAGATAAGATATACTGTCTATCATAGAACTAACTCAGTCAGATTTATTGACGTAATAAACATCGCCTTTTATTAACCCTTTCCTCATAGAAGATACCATGAAAAGACCTATGCCAACAGCATAAAACCAGATCAGCCTGTGAGTAACTCGCAGGCTGGTCAGGTTTTATGCCGTTCGCTGCTCCTCAGTGGTCTGGTAATGAGGACTTTATGATTAAATTTGGTAAGGTTTAACTGTGGTTATCTGTAGATCAGGCTTTATGTCGTACCTATTGAGTGCGTCAAAATGAGTCTATATGAGGGAAAGGGTTAAAACATTACAGATCTTAATTGTAGCAATAACACCAGACCAGCAATTGTAAACAGTAATTGTGATGCCAGGGAGATATGGTCTCAGCTAAAAAAAAGCAACAAACTGAATTTAACTGTGTATGCTATGTAAGGAATTCACTGGGAAAATTGGTAAGCTATTTAATTTTTATTAAACTAAGTCTTATATTTGATGATATTTTGTAAAGGAAGTCAGCAATTCGTTTTATCGTTTAGGTTAAACATGTTGCCATATACATTTCAGTCATAATCTGATATGGGTTTATGGCAGTAATGTTAAATAGCAAATCCATAGTCCAATATCATATGATGATTAAAAAGGACGTTTTGCAAACTAACAAATTTACATCAGCAGGGGAATTCCATGATTAATACAGATAACTGCATTTGATAATCAGCACCGTGAATGTTAATGCATTTTACTCGTTTTACATATCAAATACAAACCTTGAATGACATTAAACAAGTTATATTCAGTCTGTATTGATTTTTGAAATACCAAGGTCCTTTATGGAAAGGAAATTATATAAGTTTATATTAACTTGTTTTCTAATCCATAAGTAATGTATTGTTATATTAATGTTTATTATATGCGTTTGTATTATGGAAATAAATAAAGTTTAAACTAAGGTCGATGGTTATTTCTCTGCCGGGACTATCGTATATACATGTCAAAATTAAGGCAATCGGATATCAACCATTATAAACACATAGTGCATTCCGGTGTTTATATATACCATATATTTATCTATATATAACATTTATGTATAATTATAATATATACTGAAAGCTTTAAGAAGAAGCTTTTAGTCTGATAATAAAAGTCACCAATTAGATTTAATACCAATAATAATCATAATAATAATACTAATAAGTAAGATACTACATGCACTAAACAAATAAACTAAATGTAAAATTATACCTTTAGTGACACATATGAGTTTCTCTCGTAATGCCTAAAGGTGACACTACGATAGGGTCTAAATTAATACTGACCCATTGTGATATGGACCACTTCAATCAAGATACCGCATGAATATGTTTATCCATTAACAGTTTCATTGTCAAATTCCATTTGGGATTAGCCCATGGAAATACATATGCTTACATAATTCTTATGATATAAATATATTTTATGATATACAGTCAAACCTGTCTTAAGCGGTCAGTCAAGGGTACAAAAGAAAGTGACCGTTAACAGGTGGCCGTTAAATGAAGGTTTAATGTATAACAGAATGCTACAGTTTGGTAACATTAAAATTGACCGCTATAATTTTGCAGGTTGATCGCTTACTACAGGTGGCCGCTAACACAGATTCAACTGTATAATTTTGCAGGTTGATCGCTTACTACAGGTGGCCGCTAACACAGATTCAACTGTATAATTTTGCAGGTTGATCGCTTACTACAGGTGGCCGCTAACACAGGTTCAACTGTATTCACATTTAACACGGAAAATATATGCACGTTCTTCACGAACCTTTCTTTTAATAACGATAAATCTGTTATTTCGATTGCAACATTCCGTACAGTAAATCCAGAGAGAGTATAAACCCGTACATCAGTCGCAATATTCACTAAATTGACCTAATACGTTTGATTCTACCATTAAATTTTCATAATTCATAAAATATCGGACTGAACATGATTTGCTTGTAATAAAGATCTAGTAACAAACATAAATATCTTATTTTGTTCGGTAATGGATTCCTTCATGGAATAATTTAAAACATTAAATGAAGAATTACAGACTGGTAACAACTGATTTAAAGATCACAGGATGTTTACAGAATTGCAAATATTACATCTCCTCAATTTCTTCCAGTTCAATTCATCGTATGATCATAACACGGGATTTTAAAGCTAAATCATGAAAATGGATATACACCTAGGGTATATACAACTTCTGCAGCCTTTGATACTGGAAAATAATTTGTTTTCGTTGGCATTAAATTTTGTGGAACTAATATAAAATCTATTTCGTCGATACATATATTCGTTGATTCATGTTCTTTAAAACGTGAGGGTTGTTTAAAAGGTTCTTTCAAGGGGATGAATAGTCGTGGATAAAGATACGAGTATTCACGAAATCGACGAAAATTAGTCAGCCACTAAAAATAAATATTCTACAGTATTAAGTGGTTTGCAGAGCCGGTCTTTAGGCCATAAGACATTCCAGCGATAACAAACATCTAAACTAGAGAAAATATTCACATAATAGCACTCTTCTTTTCTGTAAAGACATCATTCTCAACCACAGTTAAAAGGATAACCTTACATATCTTTCAAAATAGATAGATACTATTATTCAAGCGTAACCGATTCCTGTTATATATAGAATATATCTCTCTATTATGCGTTCCGTCTAGTTAAAAGTAATACCTTATCTTTTTGAATATATATTTTTCTCTCGGCACTATAAAAACACAAACAATGCGGTACTGTTTAGTGAACACATTTATTACACTGCATTACACTGCAGACAGCTGAAAATTATGATTTCTCGCTTCTGGATAGACCTGCAATGCAAGATAGACTGTTTATGGTAATCGGACGGCAGAAAGGTTAACGGCGAAGTCGTACTTCAGCAATATCTAAGAAAAAATTGATAGCATGTAGGACGATATCAGACCTTCGATTTGATATTCATTGCGATAGGGTCTCTATGAACCTTTTGAAAGATAGTTCAGTTATGGATGGAGACGATGTGTAGGACTGTTCTTTCGATGACTAGAAGGGTATTACTAATTATATGTCTTTCGTTGGCTGTGTGTAATTGCATCATAATTCCGTCGTTGCAATGTAATATATATGAAGTTATACACAATAAAATCCATATGTCTATAGGTATGAAAAAAACTTTACCATATTTTGCTAGTAGTGTCTGTAGTGGTCAGTTTCTATTATTTGAATTCAGCTGACGTATGTATGAAACAAACAATGTATTGATACGTTCTTTATGTGGACACAAGAAAATGTCAAGAAGGCTTTATCAATCTCTCAAGCGTGTGATTACTTCTCAACCCGCTTTGTGAATGATGTTCTAATCACAATATCCAAATTCCAGTCCTTTTTTCTTTTTATGTAAGTTTATGTTGTTTACAGTTTTAGTAGTAAGTAAATTTAGCCAAGGACCTCACTGAGAATTATTTTCACAGCTTTTATAGACAGACACAAATTTTATATCTACATGTTGCATTGCGATTTTGTACCCATACAGATGTAATGAATTTTTCATAAATCAATCAATCAATCAATCAATCAATCAATCAATCAACAGCAAATCGGTTATTGTAATGTTAAAATTGTTTAATGTTCCCGATTCCAGATCTGATTACTCGGGTATTTCATGACTGAAGAAACTTTCCAGATTGAGGTAGGATGGAACTTCTTCTCGGGTGTCTCTGAGCATGTATATGTGAATGTAAAGGACTTTGCTATATAACTGAAATAAGATCACGACAGCGGATAACCAAAACACAACAGTAACAGCAGTAAAAACTGATTTATCAATATGTCTCAAGGTGTTGGCAGTCTGAACGCCTGGTCCAAAATGGAAGCGGTCTTCACTGGTATCTATACAAGCAAAGTAATATGCCCGAATTACAAGTACTTTTACAGTAATAATTTAAACTTATTCATTCTATGTCGATATGGAACCAAATTCTTACAAATTGAAATAATCCCCCCTAGACGATTGCTGGGTTGGACCAGTACTTTGCGTCTGAGAAAGCCATGAAAAATCATTGCCATCTACGAGTTCGAGATCCGCAGTTGTATATGTTACCACTGGACCTTATCTTTGGCAGTATTAAGTTAAGGATAAAAAAAAAAAACATGCAGAAAAATTATATATAATATGACTGGTACAAAGCAACCTCTCTTGAGCGACTTCAGTTCACATACGAAAAGTCGGATTTATAAATTTTAACGCATTAAAGAGTAACCATTTAGCCTTTTTGTTTTAAACTCTATTCCTAGTATTTAACACTTACTCAGCTCCTCACCGCGTGGGTTCGAATCCCAGCAGTGTCATTCGGATTTTCATGTGAGGAAGCCTTCCAGCTGCCTTGCGGTAGGTCGGTGGTTCTACCCGGATGCCTCCGTGCATTCGGGGTCTTCCTCCACCTGTAATTAGCTGGACGTCGCTATATGACTGAAATACTGTCGAGGCGACGGTAAACTCAAATAGTCAAGTCAAGTCTATTCCTAGTAAATGTTTTTGTTTTATTTTTTCGAAATCGCTGGAAATATTACAAATGACCATTCAAACAAAGATAACATATTTACGTCCATGATAAATGCTTGATTGCAAGTAGGGTTTCATCCGGAAAAAAAGAAGAAAAAATGGTAAAAGGATTTCCCTGTTTGGCGCCAAGCACTATATCTTTCAAATATACTTTATTCTCCAAAATGATTAAAATACTGTCGATGAGATGTTAAACCAAATAAGCAAACCAATTCACGGAACGTTGATCGGCAGGTATGTCCAAGCAATAAATCTTCACATGGAGAGATATATGATCTGAAAATACTAAGGAATCTCCGTAAATCGAACAGTGAAAAAGTCCGGTTTGGAGAAAATTCCGTTTTTAGAGGGTTTCTATCAAACCCATGTTGGGACGTAGAGACTGTTTGTATGCATACTTCTAATTCAAATATCACTTGGCCTGTTTTCGCATTTCAAATTGAATATCAATTATAGGTTATTTAAACCACATGTATCTAAATTCGATATTTTATGAGGTATATATACTTACAGATTTTCTTGTCTCGTTTCAATTCAGGTATTGAAAAGAAATCAATGTTACAACAAGGACTTGTAGGTGAATCATTGCTGTTGCTTGAGCAATGTCAGCATTTTTATTTAAAAAAATGAACAGAAAGAGAGAGAGAGAAAGATTTTCTAGACTACAATGCTTTATCTAGATAATATTATTCGACGGGAATAAATGAATTCAGAATATGCCAAGAAATAAATTCATGTGCTAGACATTGCGACGAAGAAGTTCTTATTTGATTTTATTGACATTTTATTCATTAGATTATATAGTTATATCTTTAGTCTGCTTCTACACAAAACCTAGTTTTGGCATTGTCTTAGACTAATATATTTGTTATTCTGTTTCTCGGAAAAACACCAACGGAGTTGGCTTCCATTCTGAAATTTGATAAAGTGTGCCTTTATGATTTATTAGCAAACATTGTATTGCATAATATTGCAACGAACAAAGGGTCTTAAAGGAAGACTTTAATCCGCCAGAACTATACATTTATATTAAGAATGGCTTATATATGCAAGATATAAATAAAGAAAATAGGGTTTACAAAAAAAGAAAATGAATTTAAAAAAAAAGATAAAAAATATATTTCAGTATTTTTGATGAATAGTGCAGCTACTAAAGAGACCATTGTATGAACAAAACTGCTTGATTATTAGGAAAATGTGATTTGACAAAGCTTTTCCATATATATATATATATATATATATATATATTACAGAAATTAAATTCTGGGTTTAACAAATATAACTATTTGTTTTCAATGGCATCTTACCCATCCCATAAAAAGTGAATATCTAGTGACAAATACATTATCTAACTTATATTCCTTTTTTGTTGTACAAATCCATGTTTACGAAATATAGTAATTAGACTAAATATAAGTTCCATCAATTCAATCTCTCATAAATCTAACGATTAATTGAATACTTTTCGCTGTTAAAATATGAAAAAGTAAATCAATTTGCCGGGAAGCAAATTTATTTAATTTCGAGTACTTCTAGAACAGGAACAAGAAGCTTCAGTCAATAAGATATCCCAGATATTGCAATGTGGGACTTGTATACATATACTTATTTTATAATATCATGCAGCAATTCATATAAATTCTTGTTTTTTATCGGTTCAAATCTGGAGAAATTCAAAATTCTTCCCCGGCCATACACTGTTCATATATCGTTAGTTGGAAAATAGTCTTCACAATCATTTCAACATCAAAGTTTATAAAAATGATGTTCTTTGGACACGATATAAGCCAAGACAATGGGGTATCATATTAGAAGAATAATGACAACTTTACAGCACTCTATAGATATAAGTTATTGTGCACCATTCGTTACAATGGAAGACACCGGACGCAAGATATACTGCCTATGGTAATCGGGCGACAGAAAGGTTAATGGTACAAGCTCTGTTTCTTTTGCAATGTCAAAGTAGAAGTAAATAGCAAGCAGAGCGATTTCAGACACCGGCATAGGATAATGTTAGTCTAATAAAAGTCTACAGTTGGCGTAAAGATTGAGTTACAACGATGCTTTAATAGTTTGTCTTTTACTGCAGGGTAAACTAATGCAATATATAATACATTGATTATATCATTTGTGCATTAAGTTGCAGACGCTGATGATGGACATTCCGGAATACAAGGTTCACTTAATTAATGACTGGATCTATTTATATTCAACGTCATTTGGCCGCATGAATACGCCGTATCTTTTTTTTTTTTTTTTTAATGAAAAAGGGTTTCAGTCCTTGTCATCCAATATCATTTTAATGCAATGTCCTTACTTTACCTGTTTTAATTTTAAATAAATTTACTTGATAAGATTGCAAAGCAATTCATGCAAATTAAGCTATACGCAAATCGAACTGATTCGAATACCGCCAAATTGTATGACAAAATGAAACAAATTAAGCATACACAATAAAGCAATGATATATCGATAAAAAGGGTCATGCTTGCATATGTCGTTCGTCTTGTTCTTGAGATGCTGACCTCAATCATAATATATTGAAGCTAAAGGCATTTTTTCCATAACACGTACCTTACAACAATTCAGTTAGTCAGTTTTTCCTCACGTTAGTGGTAAGTTACTCTCTACGAATCTAATTCCCAAGGAATTTATTTCTTAACACGTTATCCGTTCTTCCTTCCTAAAATTGAAAACAACTCTATTTACATTCAAATATGAAATATATAACTTCCTGGAGGGAGGTAACTCTATACTAAGGGGGTCATTTAGTGTTATCAATTTATTATTTTGCCATTTATCTGAATTTGTACTTAAGTGTTCAAATACGGTTATGGGTATATCTTAAGTAAGCGTGACTTTTTGAAATTTATTTTAGCTCACATAATTCCCTCCCTGTATCAGTCTTTCTCTTAAAATCGTGACATGCCTTTTTAATTAATGAGACAAATTAATATCAGGTAGCCACGCTTTAAAAGATACACCAAACCGGCAAAATCGCTCACATAAACTATAAGTCTATTGTTTATACTTCTATTATTTTAAGGACAGATTTGTGTTAAGATCTGAACGTTATCAGCACAGTATACATGTTGTTGACACTGATGATTTTGACTTGACTTGACTATTTGAGTTTACCGTCGATTCGACAGTATTTCAGTCATATAGCGACGTCCAGCTAATTACAGGTGGAGGAAGACCCGAATGCACGGAGGCATCCGGGTAGAACCACCGACCTACCGCAAGCCAGCTGGAAGGCTTTCTCACATGAAAATCCGAATGACCCTGCCGGGATTCGAACCCACGCGGTGAGGGGCTGAGTGAGTGTCAAAGTCGTCAGCGACTTTACCCTCTCGGCCACGGAGGCCCCCTGATGATTTTGAACCCGAGGAAAAAAGGTTTACTCCAATCCCACTGTTGGGCCCAAAAAGTGATTTGCATCCTAAGGAAAGTTACAGCGAAATGTATCATGCTACTATATCATAATACTACATTTCACCAAATTCGACACGTGCTGAAACGGATAATTTGATAAACATGGTTTTGATAATCTGGAAGTGGTCTATTCAGACATATCTACCATTTTGATCTCAAAAACGAAGTTTTAACAATCATTAATATGTGATCTAATTCTAAAAGCAAATTTTAGAGACTAATATCATAAATTTGAGTCTTACACTGTAGACTTATAATGTAGCTCAATAATACATAATGTTAATATGTGATTCCTATGCAAATATGAAACATAGTATTGAATCTAATACGACTGTTTATTTTTGACAGCAGACTTAGCAGAAACGTTCTGACATACATATATTTTTACAATCTCCAACGGCCATGATATGAAAAAAAACTTAAAATGCACTCAGAATTCTTAACAATTCAATTCAGACAAATTCAATAAGAAAATAGATCAGTCAAAATGAACCAGTCTAATCCGACTTAGACTTGTTTGAACCAATAACCACTTTACATGCATAAAATATTAAAATTTATTTGGTTTAGTGATGAAGAAGTATTTTCCCCCTGTTCAGTGCAATCCTCGATATATCTTAAACCACCCATTAGTGTTTGTAGAAAAAAAAATGCACAAACAAAAACCAAAACATCATTAAAGTTGAATAATGAAAATGAATACGTAGGATAAACTAGGTTGACAGAACCCTTTGTTGTCAAAAGAGACTTTTGGTTATCAGATGAATATGCATCAGCTAGTGTACAGGTACGGTTTCATAGATTGCACTATAATATTAGACATTTTTTCCGTTCAAATATCATCATTTTTAATCAATACACAAGCAATCTTGGCATCTCAGTGTTAAAAAAATATTGTGATGTTAAGTCAATAATGTTTTCTCCCGTACGTCTCATTTTAAGAACACCAAAGGCATGAATGACTCGAAATTCAAAACCCAACAGGTTTACGATTATATAAGCTTATTTCCATATAGACATGAACAAAATATTTCAAAGTAAGATATAAGCTTAGCGAGACAATATTTAAATTAAGATCTGAATTTAGAAAAGTGTTTGTTTGTTTTTCAGTCATTTGGAGACGATGTCTACTTGAGACAGAAATAGTGCTGCCACACTGTGGTGTCCCGTAAACATGGGGCATGATACTACACCCAGTCACATTATCCTGACATCGGGACAACCAGTCCTGGAACTACTCTTATATGCTGAGATATACAAGTACCATTTTTACAAAAGTGTACATCGGTTCACTAAATGTTTTATGCATAGAACTGTGTTTTGAATATCATAAGTAAAGAACGTGTTGTTTGAGCCTTTGGGCAAAATATTTCTTAAAGGTGAGTAGCACCGCATATATATGTGATGTACGGTGCTCCGAAAACAGGTAAGGGTAAATATCTATAAAATTTTCTTTCTTTTTATTCGGTATATATAATTCAAGCATATCAGATTATGGTTGAAGAGGACCGTACAGTTGCTATAATTGTGTAGTGCATTACGAATATATGTGTAGAGATTTTTTTTTGTCTCAGAGTCACCATGCTGAATCAATTCTGGGTGAAAGATACTAAAAGCTCTCTTCCCGGCAGGGTCATTCGGATTTTCATGTGAGATAGCCTTCCAGCTGGTTTGCGGTAGGTCGGTGGTTCTACCTGGATGTCCTCCGTGCATTCGAGGGTCTTCCTCCATCTGTAATTAGCTGGACGTCGCTTTATGACTGAAATACTGTCGAAGCGACGGTAAATTCAAATAGTCAAGTCAAGTAAAAAAAACTCTCTGCAAAATATACAAATTTCATACGGCATTTCCTTATTCAAAATTGAATACACCGAAAGAAAAAAAAATAATGCCTGGATATCGTCACTATCTTTTAAGTTAAGAAATGGCTGAGACTTTACTACAGGTGCCGATCCAGTCATACCCTGCACGTGCGACCAAGAGCTGATTTCATGACTGAGTTCTGATTCTGATCTTCTTACACACTTCATAGGATCTGTTATAAATCTATCTGCAAGATCCTTAGCATATATAGGCTCCATGGTGGATTTAAACCATTACAATACCGCACTCTTTCTTTGAATAACGGATATGAAAATATAAGCACTTAGCACAGTTTCGCTCTCACCCTTCGATATAGATTACATACATTTGTTTATATTGTACAAATTTGATCGTTCATGCACTCTCCCAAATGATCAAAACCGCGACATTTCAAGATAATTAAATCATAGCCGTGTCCTTTCGTAATATGTAATCACTATATCTGATATATTCATTTTCTTAAATTACCATAAATGTTGTTGTCCTAAATTATGCAAAATAAGGTTAACACACAGAAACTCTCTGGCTTACAAGGGCTGTCCGAAATGTTTTTGGACACCTTTATATTTTTGAAGTTGTCCCAACATGTTGAACTACATAGGGATAACGTGGACGTCCACTTTATACGAGACAATTTAATTCTGTATTTTCTGGTCAACTGCAATAGTAAATGCTACTGCCTGATTATGTTTGCAAGTTAGTCATATCCGATTGTACCCTCTCTCATGCGATATTTGCACGTTTAAAATTCAACGTTTACATAGACGCCACGGGGTCTATAACAATACTTCTTCGTGGTTCCTGAAATATTTGAGGATATTAGATGCTTTGTTGAGCATTGACGTTACATTTTTTCCTGAATGTGCACCATATATTTTGTTTTTTGATGTTCAAACTAAGAAATTTTTGTCGTACATTCTGGCATGCGTTATAGCCGTGTTTCACTATACAGAAGTGATCGCATCGCTTATGAAATAGATTCAAGAATGCGTAGCAACATTCCCTTCGGATTCAGTTTGGAAAAACAATTCCCTACATGTTTACTATTAATAACTTCATCTGTGTATTCCAATATTTCCCAAACAGTTTGATTCTGTATTATAAAATTAAATGACAAAATGGTTGAAATTGACAAAAAATTTAAACTACAATTCAAAGGGTAGATATTTTTACTTCAGTATATCTGATATAATATTTTCACGAAATTGTCTTATTATGCCCAATCTACAATATATCAATTGCATTCATTTCGTTTATAAATTAATTCATACAGACATCATTCAAATATCATTAAATATAATTTTGCATTTAACTAGGGTTTGATTGCAGACCACATATTGACTCTAATTTATGTCTCATTTGAAATAAAACTAGTTTTCCTCATCGACATCAAGTTTGCATCCACATTTTCTTTTCATATATAAGGGTTGGAATTCGTTTCGGGTGGGCTTTCTTGCCAAAAAAGAAAATCAAATATATTTTCTGAAGCGCTCTGGAATATTTTGGGGTCCGCCCACAGAGCCGAGCAGGCAGACGGACCTTAATTAAGCAACGTTATCAGTCTGGAATATTTCAGCACTTCAATTTTGATACGTATATTTCTTGCCAAATTCTGAGTTTTCGTCTTTGTGTACCATTAAATGACAATCAGACGTTCGTTTTAGGGACACCTCAGACAGAATATAAAGTGCTTATAAACTATTAGAATTTCAAAATCAAAATTTATAAATAAGGTTCACATTTTCCTTGAAATAATACGATTAATGTCATCACATTATTTATAATATAATAATCATTTTTTTTTTCTAATGACCATCAGTTAAGATATTCTTTTATGCAATATTTTTAGTTTGTATCGGTAATACAATACGAGAAAAATATAAAGATTTACCACTGATCGTTATGTATATGTTTATACCAGTTACTCATGTTTAGAAATCTTACAGTTTTTGTTTGAATTGTATTGACATAGATTCAGTACAATATGAGTATAAACTGTAAAACACATTCGGAATTGGTTTAAATTTTAGATCAAGATAAAACAGTTATTTAATCAAAAAGGCACAAGGAACGTTCGAGTATTATAATAACAAAATGTCTTAAAATAATTTCCATTAGTATGACTTAATATACTTCTTCCTTTGTTTTAACTGATGAAGAAGATAGAACTTATATGACTTTTATTGCTGTATAATCCCGTAAAAAACAAATCTCAATATTGTCTGAATGTCCAAGCGTTGTATAATGTAAAACCTAGGTCTTAAATTTTCAATTTCCATGAAGTTGAACAAGGTTATCTGAATTATATCGAATGTTCATTTATAATATTATGTCCCCTCTATCAAGTGATTTGGCTGTATTTCTGACAAAAACAATGAATGCCTAATGAAGTACATACAGCATTTGCCTTTGGCCATTCTTAAGTTAGGGAGCAAGTTTGCCGTATTGATTCATAAAATAAGTCCGTGAATAAACGCAGATTAAGATATTTAAGTCATTATTCGATTTGCCAAAATCCATCAAAATAAAGAATAAGGTGCTGTAAAGTATTATGGGTTAAACTTAGATTTCGTTTCATACTGAAATAAACTAAAAAGAAAACAGTTTATTGCAAATCAAAAATGGTACGGATTCAGTATGAAGTTTTGCCTCTTAAACGTTTTCAGCTACAACTGGTCTAATGCAACGAAGAAAACACCTTTAATTCCCATTTTTCAGTTATTTCTTTGAAACCAGAATGTCAATTAATCTATTTAACTATACAAATGAATAAAATAGTTATTTTCACTGTTTAAAACAGCATAACTTTTCAGTCACAATCAGCATAAAGATACTCTTTTAAGGTCATTTAACATCAGATACGTGTATAAAATGATATGACACTATCGTTTAGAAAAAAATGGAAATAAATAGAAACATTTCGAGGAATGCTGAAACATATTGGACGCAAATGAATTTGCTTTCAAGTCTGACGCATAATAAAAGATGATCAAAGATAACATATAGCCCTCTCCTCTCAATAATGTATTTTCCGACTTTTTAGCTACACTTAAAGAGAGCCTGGTTAAGCATTATCGTAATTGCTTGTTTGCTAGATTGGTTTTTAAATTCAAAAGGGTGTAATATTTGTTTTCTTTTTTTTTTTTTTTTGCAAAATGAAATAGCGTATTCTGATCAACATCGTAAATAACAATAATGCAACGATTAAGATGGGTTTGTGAGTCTCAAATATTTAAACAAAATCAGATTTCCTTTCTAATTAATATCAACTTTGTTCTCTCCCTCCCGTAGAAATTTTGGTGTGGTTTAGATAAAACATAATTCACTAGACACTTCCGAAATAAGGTTTGTGCTTTTTATTGCATACTTTATCTCAGGCATCAGTTCCACCTCGACAGATACATACATATACAACTCGATAAATAAGTTACGAGTATATTCTACAGAGCAGGAATTTATCGCTTTAAATTAATCATGATACAACATTCTAAAACTATATATTGTCTATATTAGTTTTCTCAATAAACCGATTTCAGCGTATTTATATATAGACATGACCCGTAAATATATGGAAATACTGAATGTTTGTATGTCAGTCATATGAAATCTGCAATTATGTATGATTATGATAAGTATTTTAATCTGTAAAATGTTACCAGTAGTGTGTACGGGAATTTAAATAAGAAATATTGATTTTGTTCAACAGTATTGATTGACATAGTATGTCCTGATTGCGACTTGTAATCGCGCAATGGTTCATGTTGGTGTATATTCAAAGTACAGAAATCAGAAGGCTTGTATCCTCTACTGATATCTCTAATCAATGGTAGGCTTAGACTTATGTCAAATTACATTACTTGTTGAATAGGAACGGTAACAGACGTTAGTTTATATCTATATCTTATATGTATTCACAATTCCTTTTCAGAACGTAGACATCTTTGTCCCAATGTTTCATTACAACTGCTGATTGATGAAACTCATCAACACTATCACCCGACGATATACATATTTTTTTCCGTATAGCGAGATTTATTGTTTTTAAGATGACGTTGATGTGTTGATTTTGCGTTATTGTAATAAATTCTAAAAATGGAAAAATATAAGTCCAGACGATTAATATTCTGAGGCATTATGATTCTACATTTCATTAAATTCGACCCGTGATGAAAATGATTATTTGATAAACATGCTAAGGTCAGCCAGTGCTTGATTATCTGAAACAACATACATCTATCATTTTATACTCATACACAGTCTAAGCAATCATTCAGATGATATCTTATTATGTAGTTTACAGACTAACATCGTAAAGTAAACTGCAAAGTACAAACCTACCATGTAATTCAAACTTAAAATAATATATATGTACCTTCTATGCAAATGCAAATATCATAGCTTTGAATCTGAAATAGCATTTCCCTTTCCGATAATACGACTGGTTTTCATGTTTCAACAGCAGATCAAGAAACGCTCTGATATACTTGCACTTATACAACCTGCATCGACGGCCATAAAAAGAACTAGAAAAAAAATGCACTTAGATTCTTGTTAATTAAGCTCAGTAATAGACAAATTCAATAAGAATATAGATCAGCCAGTACTTACTGAATGTACCAGTCTGACCTATCTGAGACTTGTTTGAACCAATAATTACTTAACAAGAATCAAATATCAAACTTGATTTAGATAAGTGATAAAATGCACTGCACTGCTCAATATATCTTAGACGGCGGCATTTGTGTTCGCAGAAAATCTTTGCACAAACACAAACATTAGCAGCGTAACATTTCGTTTATAAAATGAATATTAACAACGAGGTTTTATAGATGATGATACATGATGTTGGCAGAGCCTTTTGTTATCAAAGGAGACCTTTGGTGATAAGTAAATATGTATCAGCTAAAGTTCAAATCTAGCAATGTAAGTACATTACATACATTGCACTATAATGTTAAGTATTATCATCGCCTTTCATCAAAACACAAACAATCTAGTCTCTTCAATATAGAAACTAAAATGTAAAATAAATGGTAAATCGAAACACATTTGTTTCCCCCGTGCCTGTTATTAAGAAAAACACAAAAAGCTCTGGTTCAAACCAGTAATTTTAAGGTTAAATAAGTTTTTTTTTTTTCAAACAAAATATTTCAAACAAGAGCTGTCAGAGGACAGCACGCTCGACTATTCAAAATGCTTGTTGGTAAATCAAATGAAATCTATTTCAATTCTTGCCCTTCACATACCCTGTACATAATAATAGTCAAAAAGGATATACCTTGATAGTCTGATACTCCTACATAGTTTAATGATGTCTAAAATCAATCCCATGCCTAGTTACTTAGACATAAGTACACTAACACTGTGCATGCAAAACTGTAACCAAAAATCCAAGTTAGAAAAGGGCCATAATTTGCATAAAATTCAGTCCAAAAGTTATCCTCCTTAGTTTTCTGATGCCCCTGAAGACACTCCTTAAAACTTGCAAAAAATTAACCAAAATTCTAAGTTAAAAGGGGGTCATAATTTTTAATATATTCCATCAAGTGTTATCTTCCTTTATAGTATGATACCCCTAAACATATTAAAGATGTTTCAAATCAATCCCATGCCTGGATACTGAGATATAAGCATGAAAGTACCTTGCATGCAAAACTTTTTCCAAAATTTCTAAGTTAAAAAAGGGGCCATAACTTGTAATATATTCCATCAAAAGTTATCTATCTTGATAGTATGATACTCCTAAATATATTAAAGATGTTTAAAATCAATCGCATGCCTGGATACGGAGATATTAGTGAGATGAAGTAATAACTTGAAATGTAAAACTCAAGTTAACCAAAATTTCTTTAAGTTTAAAAAGGGACAATAATTTGTAAACAATATTTCTAAGTCAAGAGTTATCTACCATGTATAGTATGTGATACCCTAAAATATTAAAGATGTTTAAAATCAATCGCATGCCTGGATACGGAGATATTAGCATTATAGTACCTTAAAATTTCTAAGTTAAAAAGGGGCCATAATTTGTAATATATTCCATCAAGTGTTATCTACCTTGGTTGTCTGATGCCCCTAACATATTCATAAACTTTCAAGTCAATACCATGAATGGTTACTGAGATACAAACTGCATAGTAGCTTAAAACTTTATATATGACATAAAGCAGTTGTATGTGTCAATATCACAATAAGTGCAAATGAGAAGATTTTCATAAGCCATATCGCTTTCTGTCCAATTATTGTAAAATTCGTGCCTGATCATAGTTTAAACGTTCTATATAAAGAATATAAGGAAACTAAACACCAAGGAGTCTCTTTTTTCAAGGTATAAGCTTTGATTAAACAATTATGGTAGACAGCCATGAGGTGAGTATTTGTGCCAAACGAAATTTAATTCACATTGAACATGTTCTGTTCTTGTGAGCTTAAAGTTGAAGAGAAATGAGAACTAATAAATGATTATTTATTAGGAGCATAGGAGAGGATATGGTTCCCAGGGAGTTGAACCCCGTCCTCTTGCTAGAACACCAATAGGTTCCATCAAACCATCAGACTTAATTAATTTGATTCAATTTAATAAGCTCCCCTGCTGTGATTGGTGCAGAAGGTAATTCGATATACCTCAAGGTGATTACAACACCCCCCTCCCAACCCAACCTTGTTTCACTGAATAGGATAAGCCTGGAGTGATTCCTATGTGTAGAAGTGTTTTAGAATGTCAATGGGAAAAAGCCACGTATCTGATCAATAATAGCATAAATCAAAGTTGGATGTATTAATTTGGAATAAGTACTATACTAACATTAAGGCACTTTGGATACATAAATATAAAGGGTGATATCTTTTCGATTTTCTACAAATAGTAATATTTTCAAGTCTCCCGTAAAATGTCTACCCATTATGCCTTAAATAATAAAGAATGCATGTCATTTAGCTTAGAAAACGATGTTTGTACACCTGATCAATTAAATTTATTTCATTTCATCCGATTGTCATCCAACATAATTCAAGGGATGTCCCAAGGCAGAGCGATCCACTTTTCTGAGTGCTGGACAGTATAATTTCAGCTGTTACTATTATATTTTTCAGTGTTATCATAAGAACATGTAACATTAGGCATTGAGCCCACAGGGGTTTGTAGCACTCTTTGTTGACTTCCGCTGTTTTATTTCACTATCATGATTGAAGTCTTAAAATTATAGAAAGGGCAGTAAGTCCCTCGAGCATACTTTTGATGGTGACCTTAATTACTCTCCGATATTTTTGCAAAGACAAGGAATAACATGGAGCCGTTAGTTTCAGTAGATTCAGAAATAATTTATCTTTACGAAAATATATACTTTTGCTACTCTGGAAATTGTCTAGACCTCATAGATGTCTTTTTTCCATAAAAAATACCCGTTTTTTTTGTTTTGTCGGACAAGAAGTCGTAAAACCAAATCACTCGTTCTCCCCAAAGTAAACTGCAAAAATTACGCAACAGCTCGCTTAAACCGGACAATATATCAATATCATATAATAAAACTAACCGATTGCGTTTAAAAAACTAGCACTAACGTCCCACACCGTGCAACAATCGACGAAAGTTTTTGCTGTAAACACTCCTTTCACTACTCGTCCGTCATGACAGGAATATCGACATCCATGAAACGAGCTTTCTGATTGGCTGGCTGAACAAAGTTGGGGCGTGACAATAGGTGTAAGCCAATTGGATTTTGTCTTACATATACATCTCGTGACACAATAATGGAAAGTGATTTACATATAAATGCCGACAGTAAAAACTTTCGCCGATTGTTGCACGGTATGGAACGCCCGGGCTTGTATTTTAAACGCAATCGATTAGATTTATTAAATTTTAATGATGTGTTGTCCGATTTTATCGAGTGATTGGCTATTTTATGCGGTTTACTTTGGGAGGAACGGGTGTTTAGGTTTTACGACTTCTTGTCCGACTAAACAAAAAGCGGGTATTTTTTTTATGAATGAAAGACAACTAAGAGGTTGGAAGAGTTTCCAGAGCGGCAAAAGTATATATTTTCGTAAAGATAAATTATTTCTGATTCGATCGAGACCTACGGAATCGAGTTATTCTAAGTATTTGCGAAAAAAATCGGAGAATAATTAAGGTCACTGTCAAAAGTAAGCTTTATCGACTTGCTGCCCTTTCTATTATTTTGATACTACATTCGTGAAATGGATAACAGACAACGGGTGCTTCAAACCCCTTTAATTGAGCCCAGACCTTAGCAAATAACAACAAGAGCTGTCAGAGGACAGCACGCTCGACTATTCAAAATGCTTGTTGGTAAATCAAACGAAATCTATTTCAATTTTTGCTCTTCACATACCCTGTACATAATAATAGTCAAAAATGATAAACCTTCATAGTCTGATATCCCTTAATATTTTTATGAAGCTTAAAATAAATCCCATGCCTAGTTACTGAGACATAAACATAATAACACTGTACATGCAAAACTTTAACCAAAAATCCAATCAAGAAAAGGGCCATAATTTGCATAAAATTCAGTCCAAAAGTTATCCTCCTTAGTTTTCTGATGTCCCTGAAGACACTCCTTAAAACTTGCAAAAGTTCCTTAACTTTCTAGTCAATTCCACAAGCAATTTCTGAGATATAAGCTGGATAGTAGCTTGAATGCAAAAAACTAACCAAAATTCTAAGTTAAAAGGGGGCCATGATTTTTAATAAATTCATCAAGTGTTATCTTCCTTTAAAGTATAATACCCCTAAACACATTAAAGATGTTTCAAATCAATCCCATGCCTGGACTCTGATATATAAGCATGAAGTACCTTGCATGCAAAACTTTAACCAAAATTTCTAAGTTTAAAAGGGGCCATAATTTGTAACATATTCTATTAAGAGTTATCTACCATGAAAGTATGATATCACTAAAATTATTTAAGATGTTTAAAATCAATTGCATGCCTGGATACTGAGATATAAGCATAAGAGTATCTTGCATGCAAAACTTTAACTAAAATTTCTAAGTTAAAAAGGGGCCATAATTTGTAACATATTCTATCAAGAGTTATCTACCATGAAAGTTTGATACCCCTAAACATATTAAAGATATTTAAAATCAATCGCATGCCTGGATACTGAGATATAAGCATGAGAGTATCTTGCATGCAAAACTTTAACCAAAATTTCTAAGTTAAAAAGGGGCCATATTTTGTAACATATTCTATCAAGAGTTATCTACCATGAAAGTATGATACCCCTAAATATATTAAATTTAAATTGCATGCCTGGATACTGAGACATAAGCATAAGAGTATCTTGCATGCAAAACTTTAACCAAAATTTCTAAGTTAAAAAGGAGCCATAATTTGTTATATATTCCATCAAGAGTTATCTACCTTGGTTGTCTGATGCCCCTTAACATATTCATAAACTTTCAAGTCAATACCATGGATGTTTATTGAGATACAAACTGGATAGTAGCTTGCACGCAAAACTTTAACCAAATTTTCTATTGCATGCAAAACTTTTTCCAAAATTTCTAAGTTAAAAAGGGGCCATAATTCATATTAAATTCAGTCAAGAGTTATCTACCTTGGTTGTCTGATGCCTCTGAACATATTTATAAACTTTCAAGTCAATACCATAAATGGTTATTGAGATATAAGGTTGATGCAAACTTTAACCAAAAGCTGCAACGCCAACGCCGACGCCAGGGCGACTACAATAGCTCTCATATTCTTCGAATAGTCGAGTTAAAAATGTGACAAAAAAGATATTTAGAGTTACATGCCCTTATGAAATGAGTTCCTTTTTTTAAACTTAGCAAGACTTTAAGCAAGTTTTAAGTGAATATGTTTGATGGTTATGGAGAAATGGACATGAACGAAGACCTCAACCAACACTGATGTTGATGAGAGGTTTATGACAATAGCTTTACTTTTTTATTTGAAAAGTGAGGCTACTAAAATGTTTTATATCATCTATTATTGTAAAACTTCAATTGCCCAATAGTGAAATAGGATATATCAGATTAGGAAGTGCAAATGTTTTCTTCTAATTATTAATTTTCAGTAGTATGTGTATCAATTCTTTACTTTACATCCATAATTAATGACAAAAGTCATTCCAGAAGTAGATGCCTTTTTGTATGTCTATATAAACTGTTATACAGAAAAAACGAATTTTGATATTATTATGTACTCTAAAAGAATCCCAGCTCAGAATAATATTTTATAGGGTTTTCACTAGGGTTTAAGGAATATTTCTTTACCATTTTTGAAAAGTTTATTTTATCATTACTTGAATTATGTTGATTTGGGAGTTTTTTACAATGTAGTTTGAAAGAGTTTTTAAACATGATAAATCATGTCACAGTTGAAGGACAGTCTTGCCCAACCTTTTTAAAGTTGATACCTTATCCAAAATTTATAGACTTAAATTTTTATCATATAGTTCTTTTATATCGTCCCTTGCAGTCAGCCTGAGGACACTAAAGTCCTCAGTTGACGTGTGTCGCCACGAGGAGGTACTGTATAGGGCTTGACCATGGAGAGGCTATATACTGGCAGAGGAGACTAATGCTCCCTAGCTAGCCAGCGGTGGAGGCTGAAGCACACCTCACCAGACGCGTCACATGGCCCATTTTGACACACACAATAGCTCAGAAACGGAGGGCATTATCAATCGAAATTGATATCTGTGAACCCCAAACACAGAGAACTCTTAACTTTTATTTCTGAACATTGTGTGCCACTTTTTCAGACATTGACAGGTATATGAAATAGCTGAAGAGAAAACATATATCATAATGAATAAACAAAGAAAATAAGGAAATACGAAAACATTAAACAATGAAATGGAGAAAAAAGTAAAAAAACTAAATAAATAATGATAATAGACTTACATGGCCGTATATTGGAACTCGTCATCGTCTATCGTCTGTACCATGCAGAGTACCGTCTAAACAGCACGTCAGGCGACCTGAAACATCCCAATTATCGTAAGATACATTAAATCATAATAAATTTAAATTTTCACCCCAGGGCCAAACCAATTTTGATGCCAGGGCCATAATTTGAACAGACTTGGAAAAGGTCCACTAGGCCATATTACACACCGAATATCTAAACACTAGGCTTTGTGGTCCCTGACGAGACAACTTTTCTTGTGTTTTCTTGTTTTAGTAAATACATGGGCTAAAACTCCCGGACTGAATTGCCCGATATCAGCCATAATACCACTCAGCTGAGAGATTATGACCATAAACATTTGCAAAAGACTGCTTAAGAGATCAAAATGCTAGAGTATGCACAAAGAGAAGTCTGGCATTCTTTTATAATTTATGGGCCAGAACATAATTAAAATTTCCTGTTTTAGAATATGTGTGTTTTTAAAAACATGATCAAGATTCTTCTGACAATTGTTTAAAAATCAATTATTCACTAAACCCACCTTAAGCATAGTCATCCATAATCGTGGAACCAGTGTGAAGGACCATTTTCTCTACCGCCTATATATGTGCCTGTGTAGGTATTCTATTTTCCCCCAAGATATTTTTCACGACAAAGACAAACTAGACTAACCTGGAATATTCCAAGTGACAATAGTGATCTCTTTAAATATAACTTAACTAGAATAGATTTAGTAGTACGGAATAGGTGGTAAGCCGGACAGTTCATTAACTACATATGGACCAAACCTTTGAAGATATAACTCTACTGGACAAGATTTTGCCCCACTTCATAAGTAGTGAGAAATAGGGGGTGAACTGGATTATTGCAGAAACTACGTATGAAGACCCCAAACCTATAAAAATATGACTTCACTTGAATAGATTTTGCCTCACTTATAAGTAGTAAGAAATAGGGGACGAACTTAACTATTTAAAAAAAATACTACGTATGAAGACTCCAAACCTATGAATATATAACTTCACTTGAACAGCTTTTGCCCCACTTCATGAGTAGTAAGAAATAGGTGGTGAACTGGACTATTTCAGTAACTACGTATGAAGACCCCAAACCTATGAATATATAACTTCACTTGAATAAATTTTGCCCCACTTCATAAGTAGTAAGAAATAGGGGGTGAACTGGACTATTTCAGTAACTACGTATGAAGACCCCAAAACTTTGAATATATAATTTCACTTGAATAAATTTTGCCCCACTTCATAGGAAGTAAGAAATAGGGGGTGATCTGACCTATTTCAGTAACTACGTATGAAGACCCTAAACCTATGAATATTTAACTTCACTTGAATAAATTTTGCCCCACTTCATAAGTAGTAAGAAATAGGGGGTGATCTGACCTATTTCAGTAACTACGTATGAAGACCCTAAACCTATGAATATTTAACTTCACTTGAATAAATTTTGCCCCACTTCATAAGTAGTAAGAAATAGGGGGTGAACTGACCTATTTCAGTAACTACGTATGAAGACCCTAAACCTATGAATATTTAACTTCACTTGAATAAATTTTGCCCCACTTCATAAGTAGTAAGAAATAGGGGGTGATCTGACCTATTTCAGTTACTACGTATGAAGACCCTAAACCTATGAATATTTAACTTCACTTGAATAAATTTTGCCCCACTTCATAAGTAGTAAGAAATAGGGGGTGAACTGACCTATTTCAGTAACTACGTATGAAGACCCTAAACCTATGAATATATAACTTCACTTGAATAAACTTTGCCCCACTTCATAAGTAGTAAGAAATAGGGGGTGAACTGACCTATTTCAGTAACTACGTATGAAGACCCTAAACCTATGAATATTTAACTTCACTTGAATAAATTTTGCCCCACTTCATAGGAAGTAAGAAATAGGGGGTGATCTGACCTATTTCAGTAACTACGTATGAAGAAACCTACTTCATAGAGTAAGAAATAGGGGGTGATCTGACCTATTTCAGTAACTACGTATGAAGACCCTAAACCTATGAATATTTAACTTCACTTGAATAAATTTTGCCCCACTTCATAAGTAGTAAGAAATAGGGGTGATCTGACCTATTTCAGTAACTACGTATGAAGACCCTAAACCTATGAATATAATACTTCACTTGAATCTTTTTGGCCCACTGAATAAGTAGTAAGAAAAAGGGGGTGAACTGGACTATTTCAGTAATTACGTATGAAGACCCCAAAACTTTGAATATATAATTTCAATTGAATAAATTTTGCCCCACTTCGTAAGTTGTGAGAAAAGGGTTTGGACTGGACTATTTCAGTTATTACATATTAAGGCCCAAAACCAATGTGAATATAACTTCACTTGTACAAATAATGAACCACCTTAGAAGTTAGAGATAGAGGTGAACTGGACTATTTCAGAAACTACGTATGAAGGCCCTTAACCAATGAGGATATTACCTCACTCGAACAAATTTTACCCCACTTCATATGTAGTAAGAAATTAGTGATGAGCGGGACAATTCCAGTAACTACCTCTGACACCCCAAACCTATGAATATATAACTTCACTTGAATAAATTTTGCCATACTTCATAAGCAGAAGGATATAGGGATTAAGCTGGACTATTTAATAACTGCGTATGAATAACAAAAACATGAGTGAGTATAACGATTTTACCACACTTCATAAGAAGTAAAAACGAGGTTGTTCAGTAACTACTTATGAAGGTCCCAAAATTCGGAAAAATATAGCTTTTCTTTCATAAGCTGAATCTAAACTACAGGAGATCAAACTGGAAATATTTCAGATTCTGCTTATGAAGGAAAGGATTGTCTGATATCCCCACTTTCTTAAAGACTGCAGTTGTAGGTGAAAATTCCTGAGCTAGTGCAGTCTTTCTTATGGAAAAAAAATCTGTCTTCAGCAGGAAAAAAATGTTTTTACAGCAGGCACTTTTAGGCATTGTTGAAGCGACATTTTACACTTCATCTGACTCGAGGAATTTGCTGGTATAAACCAATCCACTGTTGAAGTCGCCCATTAGCACTATAAGACAGAAATGTAATTTTCTGTAACAACATTTGTAAACATACAAAACAATGAGAAAGGATAGATGAATGTTAAATAGGAGAGAAACCTTAAATAATATATGAATCATTAAGGATTTTATAGTGATGTTCTAACTCTATAACTGCTCTTCACTAGTTTGAATGCATTTAAAAATATCACTTCAACTGACTTAAATGATTCCATACTCATATTACATTTAATTCTGTATTTCAGTGTACAACAATGCAATAAAATCATAAGTTCTGTTTATTTTGAGAACCATGAAAATAAGTTTGCATTAGTATTTTTTATTTTGCTTTTACATTAACTTCCTCTACTCATAAAAAAGCAGACTTTAAATGGTTTTAATATTTTATGGGTTTACCAACCATATTAAAAAAAAATACTTACATTGGGCATATCGGAACAGGCAACACTTTTATCTGTACCAGTCTAGTAGTATTGCATGGTACCATCTATAGACCAATCAATTTGATCTGAACGGTATCTAGGTCATCTGGGTAGTTGAACCATCTCGCATGATCCTCGACCCACTGTGAATAGAGATGTAAAATTTAAAAGCTGTGATGATCTTTAAACCAGCTTGTTTACAAAGGTCTTTAACTAAGAATTTGTTTTTCAACTGTTTTGTCTATCAATACCCATCTATTGATGCATAGTCCTTAATTGCAACATTCTGTGATTGTAACAAGAGCTGTAGAGGACAGAACAGTCGATTATTCCAGCACCTTTACTGTATTATTGAATCCTTATCATGATCTGCATATGGATTCTTCTTTTTAATTTCA